>CM074433.1:47046010-47176010 GCA_037101425.1 Elopichthys bambusa
AATTCAGTTCAGTTTCGTTTTGCTCAACCCTGATCCCAGTAGACTGGATCATGAAAACACAACTCTAGTGTCATTTCCAGCCGTGCCTTCTGAACCGAACGCGGTACACAGTGATGTTCATTCTGGGATGGAGACACTTTACCGTTTGTTTGGGGAGAAATACAGGACGATAGACTGAGTGCAACTCGACGCACCGTTACGACACTCATGGCGTAAGATGCTAAAAAAACAGCAGCCAAACATCTGTACATCTGGCTGACGTCCGTCTGCATTGACCGACACTTTAACATATCACAGATAAACCAAGATGAATCACGACAGTGATGATGTCACACATGTAAATGTCTGTAAATGTTCCCTGTATTTAAACCTGTAAATAAAAACCTCCACAATGATATGCTAATGTCGCGATGAAACGGAAGTAGCCTCCATATTCTGATGTACATCCGAGTGTTACGGATTATTGAAAAAGAATCAATGTATTCTATGCATTGATTGTTAATTGGCTGTTGCGATGTGGGCGTGGCTCTCAACAGTGTATGCAGATGAACGTGAGCTGGCAGGGGCGGAGTTTAAGCGCACTAAATGTTTGGAGAATCCTATAATCACTGGAAGATCCGGTTTGAATTTAACATTACAAGGTCAAAAAAAATGAAACGTGCACAGATGAATTGTTCACAATAAGATCTATAATAGGGTATTCCTGAGTTTTGCTGATATATGATTCGATCTCCTGTTCAATCCTCTGTGAAGGGAAAGTGCTTGTGAAACGGCAGGAATGTTTATTTGGAGAGATTGTGAAAGCGTCAGTGTTTGCAGTGTCAGAGTTCAGCGGCATTTCTGCCTTGTGCGTTTCCTGAACAGTGAAGCTGCAGTACGTTCACATAAACACTTCTTCATCTCGGAGGAGACGCACAATAATGAGCTCCAGCTGGAGCAGAACCATCTTCTCGCTCCGTTCTATTAATGTGACTGAAACAGTGGGCCATTGACAGATCCGTGTGCGGGACGGACGGCCTGCTGGAGGAATTCTGGGAGTTTGCATAGTTTGAGTCTCTACAGATGACTTCGTTCTCTCTCAGCAGTGTTATTTTAGTATCACTGATACTCTGTCCCAGCAAACAGGGAACGTTTTGGCAAGGTTCTCTCAAAGTTATGAACAAATGTTCTTCCAGTAACGTTAATAGAACGTTATCTGGTCTTTAATAATGTTCTCAAAGCGTTCTGTATACATTGTTCATGGAACAGTTTAGTTGGATGTTCATCTAATGTTTTTTAAATGTTGCGGAATGTTCAGACAACATTCAAAAGTAACGTTCCCACAACGTTTGAAGAATGGAATGTTTTTTTAATGTTCACATAACTAAGAAAAAATGTTTTTAAAACATTTAAAAAACAGGACGTTTAGAGAACATTTAGAAACGTTAGGGTTTGCTAAAGCGTGCGCGCGATTTACTACTTCGTTCCCTCGATTTGATAAAGCGTGCGCGCGACTTACTACTTCGTTTCCTCGATTTGCTAAAGCGTGCGCGCGATTTACTACTTCGTTCCCTCGATTTGATAAAGCGTGCGCGCGACTTACTACTTCGTTTCCTCGATTTGCTAAAGCGTGCGCACGATTTACTACTTCGTTCCCTCGATTTGATAAAGCGTGTGCGCGACTTACTACTTCGTTTCCTCGATTTGATAAAGCGTGTGCGCGACTTACTACTTCGTTTCCTCGATTTGATAAAGCGTGTGCACGATTTACTACTTCGTTTCCTCGATTTGATAAAGCGTGTGCGCGACTTACTACTTCGTTTCCTCGATTTGATAAAGCGTGTGCACGATTTACTACTTCGTTTCCTCGATTTGATAAAGCGTGTGCACGATTTACTACTTCGTTCCCTCGATTTGATAAAGCGTGCGCGCGACTTACTACTTCGTTTCCTCGATTTGCTAAAGCGTGCGCGCGATTTACTACTTCGTTCCCTCGATTTGCTAAAGCGTGCGCACGATTTACTACTTCGTTCCCTCGATTTGATAAAGCGTGTGCGCGACTTACTACTTCGTTTCCTCGATTTGCTAAAGCGTGCGCACGATTTACTATTTAGTTCCCTCGATTTACTACTTCGTTCCCTCGATTTGCTAAAGCGTGCACATGATTTACTACTTCGTTTCCTCGATTTGCTAAAGCGTGCACATGATTTACTATTTCGATCCCTCGATTTGATAAAGCGTGTGCGCGATTTACTACTTCGTTCCCTCGATTTGATAAAGCGTGCGCGCGACTTACTACTTCGTTTCCTCGATTTGCTAAAGCGTGCGCACGATTTACTACTTCGTTCCCTCGATTTGATAAAGCGTGTGCGCGACTTACTACTTCGTTTCCTCGATTTGATAAAGCGTGTGCGCGACTTACTACTTCGTTTCCTCGATTTGATAAAGCGTGTGCACGATTTACTACTTCGTTTCCTCGATTTGATAAAGCGTGTGCACGATTTACTACTTCGTTCCCTCGATTTGATAAAGCGTGCGCGCGACTTACTACTTCGTTTCCTCGATTTGCTAAAGCGTGCGCGCGATTTACTACTTCGTTCCCTCGATTTGATAAAGCGTGTGCGCGACTTACTACTTCGTTTCCTCGATTTGATAAAGCGTGCGCGCGACTTACTACTTCGTTTCCTCGATTTGATAAAGCGTGTGCGCGACTTACTACTTCGTTTCCTCGATTTGATAAAGCGTGTGCGCGACTTACTACTTCGTTTCCTCGATTTGATAAAGCGTGCGCGCGACTTACTACTTCGTTTCCTCGATTTGATAAAGCGTGTGCGCGACTTACTACTTCGTTTCCTCGATTTGATAAAGCGTGTGCGCGACTTACTACTTCGTTTCCTCGATTTGATAAAGCGTGCGCGCGACTTACTACTTCGTTTCCTCGATTTGATAAAGCGTGTGCGCGACTTACTACTTCGTTTCCTCGATTTGATAAAGCGTGCGCACGATTTACTACTTCGTTTCCTCGATTTGCTAAAGCGTGCGCACGATTTACTATTTAGTTCCCTCGATTTACTACTTCGTTCCCTCGATTTGCTAAAGCGTGCACATGATTTACTACTTCGATCCCTCGATTTGCTAAAGCATGCACACAATAGCTCCGCCTCCAAATTCATGAACACACTACGCAGCACAGGCACCTCCCCCCTCATGCTTGGACACGCCTCTTACTGCTGATTGGCTACATGCGTGTCGTGGACCTCGGTCCGATCCACTTTCAACAGCGCTTCTCAGAAATTGCTTACTGCACATTTAAGTTGAGTTTATGCTTAAAACAATATTTGTTCTTGTTTTAAGCACAAACTTTTTTTTTCAGAAAACAAGACTTAATATCTAAAGTCATTTCTCTTCTCCAGTAAATGTATCTTGATTTAAGAATGTTTAGACATTTGTGCTGAAAAACAAGACATTTTATTTTTTTTAACCAGTAAATCATCCTTGGTTCTTTTGAACATTCTGGTCAACCATCTGTACAGGCAGCAACCAGCCCAAACCAGCCAGATCCAGTATTGTGAATTGGTGCAGGATCATGTCGGTGGTTTCAGCAGGAGAGATGAAGAGGAACGGATGGAGAGCAGTGAGTTTGGGCGCAGCCGTGCAGTGCACACTAAACTGTGTGTGTGTGTGTGTGTGTGTGTGCTCCATCTGGAGGTGGTTACAGAGGCACGTTCCCTTCAGGGCCAAGAACCTGGAGCATTTCCTGTGAGAGCGAGAGTGAGCAGGAGAGGAAGACGAGGGAATTAAAGGAGAAAGAGGCGTATTAGCCGCTCCCGCAGCACATCTGGACTCCATTAGAGGAGACGTGATCTCACAGATGAAACAAACGGAGAGTTCTCCAGCGGCACGTCTGACCTATTTCTGCTCACGGCGCTGATGAGATTCTCCAGACCTCCAGAACAACAGCCACCTCTCCGTCTGATAGTGTACAAACACACACTGTTCCTGCTCCAGTTAGACGGGCACATACCAGGATCTGGGATCTCGGCCAGAGAAAAAGAGAGACAGAATCACATGCTTTCATACTCTACATGTGTGTGCTGTAGTCCCAGATCACAAAAGCATGTTTTAATCATGTTTCCTAGCACTCGCATTAAGTTATAAAAACGTTATTTCTCTGGGTGTTCAAAATGTCCTTTTTTTTGGTTATATGAACGTTAAGGGAACATTCCATTGTAACATTCCCATAATGTTTGAAGAATGATACTTTTGAATGTTCTGAAACAAGTAGCAACATTTAAAAAAATGTTCCATGAACGATGTATAAATAACGTTTTTGAGACCAGATAACGTTACTGGAAGAACGTTTGTTCATAACTTTGAGAGAATTAACCGGTTTCATTCAAGTCAAAAATATTATTTAATATCGCTGAATTAACCCAAATACATTGTGCCAAAAAAATTGGTAAAAATTTCAGGTTGCCAGTTTTACACTGTAGCGGTGACATATAAGACCATAATTTAACTGAATAGTAGGCACTAGGTAGTGCACAGTGTTCACTGTCTAGTGTGCTGGTGTGAACAGAGACAGATGGAGTCACTCAGTCTGTAACCCCGCCCTCACTGCTGAAAGGGGAGGGGCCTGGTCGATGATTGACAGCTTGACTTGAGCATCAGCCTGCCAGTATCACAAATACATTCTCTTCCACAACACAAGCACAAGCAAACAGAATTATTCCTCTCCGATGAATAATTAGATCACATAAATATATAAATTATTTAAATAAAATATATTGACATTTCTAAACAAGATAATTGTTGTTCCCAGAGAAGATTTATGTTAAAATATAAATATAAAAAACACAACAGAGGAATTGTGGGTGGTTTGGATGTGAATGGTTAAAGTCTGGTGCAGCTCTCTGGAATGTGAGCGGTGGAAACACGGCTGGAGTCATGAGATGTTTAGTCTACAACACAACTGATGATGGAGGATAAAATCTGCTGATCTCTCCGTCCTGCTCGCAGTGTTTAGTTATTGGCTTCATTTCGAAACGCTTTAGTTTTTATTGTGCATGCTTGGGTTAACACAATCTACCATCTGAATATCAGATCAGGCTCTTATTTAACATGATGAAGATTGCTGCTGTGCTTGTGTTTTACTGCCCCCTGCGCTCATGTGAGGAACACACAAGTTCATGCTTTTAGTCCCAAATCCAGTGTGAGACATTAAAATATGCTTTTATTGAGCAAAATTGTGTGTCTGCGTCATTCAGAAAGTACTCTGCAAAATTAAAAACAAACTCAACAACAACTGAAACGCACTCACACTGAAAAACATGATGTTCTTCCTCTGTATTTCTGTCTTGTTTTCAGTACAAATATCTAAACATTCTTTTTATTTAATATTGTGTGTAACCCTAACCCTAAATCTTGAATGTTTTGCATCACAGACTGAAGTTTGGGCTCTTTTTAAAGGAGATAAAAAAAGTGAAACAAACTTGTAGAAGTTTAAGTTTAATATTATGCATAAAAATACTATTTGTAATTTTTACATGAAATATATATTTTCCAAAACATGTTTTACTGTAAAATCATAAAAGTCATAAATCTAAACAAGTTGTGCACCAAATTTGAGGTTTATATCTCACAAAATGAGCTTTCGGTCAGATTTTGTTTGGGCGCAGTACCAAACGCTTCCACTAGATGAAATTAATTTCATATTCGCTCATTTTTGACCGTGTGACAAATTTTTTCAGGATCATTGAACCTTTTCGAATCATGTCCATGATTTTTGTGTTCACATAGCAAGAGCCAAAACCTTTACCAAGTTTCGTACCATTCCAATAAAACAAAAAAAAAAGTTTGAAAATGCATCAAAATGAAGTGAGTTTGTGCTTAAAACAAGAACAAATATCTGCCAATGTGGTCATAAAAATACACTTAATTAGAAGAAAATAAAGATTATATTTCTAACCCCATTGACAGATATTTGTTGGTTTTAAACACAAACTCACTTCATTTTGATGCATTTTTTACTTTAAATCTTGAAGAAAAAAAAATCTTGATTTAAGAATGTTTTGATATTTGTGCTGGAAAACAAGACAGAAACACTTTAAACTCTTTGCAGTTTAAATACTTTTAAATCATATACTGTGATAGAAGTGTTTTCAGTCGATGTTTGTGAGACCAGCAGAGACATTTATATTTACATTCATGCATTTGGCAGATGCTTGTATCCAAATGGATTTACATTGCATTGAAAGTTTCTACACATTTCCCTGAGAATTGAACCCATGACCTTGGCGTTGCTAGCGCCATGGAAGAAGATGCTTTTATTTTGCATTTTTTCTCATTTTTTATCACAACTGCAGTGAAATATTGAACTAACACATTCATCCAAAGAGCTTCAGTCTGTACAAAGATTTCTCATTTACTTTCCTTTGATAAGTCACAGAAATACAGCACAATCTTTTTTTTTAATTTTTCAAAACCCTAAAACTTTTCATTTAAACCTATAGCTAGGTTTAAATCACATTGTGCTGATGTTTCTCATCCTCTGATCTGCTGTTCGTCTCTCAGCTGCGAAAACAGGGCGGAGCTGCGCATGATGATGTGGGCAAAGGGGGCGGAGTCAGTCTGCTGTAGTCGATCTGAATACAAGGTATCGATGAACGTTTAAAACGAGGAACTCTGGAACAGACGAAGAAGAAGGTGGTTTAACTTATTCAAAAATTTATTGCCAATCAAAGTTAATACATTTTATTCCTGTAGCTCATTACTATGGTAAATGATGTAGATGTATGTAGACGGTGTAACGTCGGTACTGACCTGTCCACATCAGCCTGTTCCTCCTGACCGCTGCCGGCGGGGTCACAGCGGTCCTGGAAAGGATCTTCCTCCTCCTCCTCCTCATCGACGACGGAGTTCTGTTCTCCGCTCTCCTCCGACGGCTCCACCACGATCGACGGCAGACGCTCCTTCAGCCGCGCCGCGCCCTTCATCTGCTCCGACAGCTCAGGGAAAATCTGCAGGTATGGGTTAAATGTACTGATCAATGGCATCCTCTTGTGGCTCTCTGAAGAATTACACCACCATGTGTTCAGCGGAAAACAACACCGCCTGTCAAAAGTGCTCCTATTCTGCTTTTTATTGTCTCCTAAAAGAAAGAAGCGATTCTGAACTGCTGAAACGAGTCGTCAGTAATAGAGGAAGAACTTTAGATATGCTAATGAGTGTTTGGTTTCCAACCAGTCACAGCAGACTGAGCCGTCTGACCAATCAGAGCAGAGCAGCTCTCAGAAAGGCGGGGTTTAGAGAGACCGAATCTTTGATCGAAGCGTTTCAGACACTGAGAGAAAAGAGCTGATGCTGCGGTGGATATTATGAGAAAATTTAAATGTTTTTGATCTTGGATGAATGTGAACCTGTTGCACTTTAATTATTATATGGTTTATACGCTTTTCTGAGTGGGTCAAATCTTGGTGACTCATTTTGTAGGCCTGGAATAAAAACTGGAATAAATATCTAAATGTATATTTTATAAGCATAAAAATACCTGATACAAAATGGCAGCAATCAGTCCCAAATACAGGTGCTGGTCATATAATTAGAATATCATCAAAAAGTTGATTTATTTCACTAGGTCCATTCAAAAAGTGAAACTTGTATATTATGTTCATTCATTACACACAGACTGATATATTTCAAATGTTTATTTCTTTTAATTTTGATGATTATAACTGACAACTAAGGAAAATCCCAAATTCAGTATCTCAGAAAATTAGAATATTGTGAAAAGGTTCAATATTGAAGACACCTGGTGCCACACTCTAATCAGCTAATTAACTCAAAACACCTGCAAAGGCCTTTAAATGGTCTCTCAGTCTAGTTCTGTAGGCTACACAATCATGGGGAAGACTGCTGACTTGACAGTTGTCCAAAAGACAACCATTGACACCTTGCACAAGGAGGGCAAGACACAAAAGGTCATTGCAAAAGAGGCTGGCTGTTCACAGAGCTCTGTGTCCAAGCACGTTAATAGAGAGGCGAAGGGAAGGAAAAGATGTGATAGAAAAAAAGTGTACAAGCAATAGGGATAACCGCAGCCTGGAGAGGATTGTGAAACAAAACCCATTCAAAAATGTGGGGGAGATTCACAAAGAGTGGACTGCAGCTGGAGTCAGTGCTTCAAGAACCACTACGCACAGACGTATGCAAAACATGGGTTTCAGCTGTCACATTCCTTGTGTCAAGCCACTCTTGAACAACAGACAGCGTCAGAAGCGTCTCGCCTGGGCTAAAGGCAAAAAGGACTGGACTGCTGCTGAGTGGTCCAAAGTTATGTTCTCTGATGGAAGTAAATTTTGCATTTCCTTTGGAAATCAGGGTCCCAGAGTCTGGAGGAAGAGAGGAGAGGCACACAATCCACATTGCTTGAGGTCCAGTGTAAAGTTTCCACAGTCAGTGATGGTTTGGGGTGCCATGTCATCTGCTGGTGTTGGTCCACTGTGTTTTCTGAGGTCCAAGGTCAACGCAGCCGTATACCAGGAAGTTTTAGAGCACTTCATGCTTCCTGCTGCTGACCAACTTTATGGAGATGCAGATTTCATTTTCCAACAGGACTTGGCACCTGCACACAGTGCCAAAGCTACCAGTACCTGGTTTAAGGACCATGGTATCCCTGTTCTTAATTGGCCAACAAACTCGCCTGACCTTAACCCCATAGAAAATCTATGGGGTATTGTGAAGAGGAAGATGCGATATGCCAGACCCAACAATGCAGAAGAGCTGAAGGCCACTATCAGAGCAACCTGGGCTCTTATAACACCTGAGCAGTGCCACAGACTGATCGACTCCATGCCACGCCGCATTGCTGCAGTAATTCAGGCAAAAGGAGCCCCAACTAAGTATTAAGTGCTGTACATGCTCATACTTTTCATGTTCATACTTTTCAGTTGGCCAAGATTTCTAAAAAATCCTTTCTTTGTGTTGGTCTTAAGTAATATTCTAATTTTCTGAGATACTGAATTTGGGATTTTCCTTAGTTGTCAGTTATAATCATCAAAATTAAAAGAAATAAACATATGAAATATATCAGTCTGTGTGTAATGAATGAATATTTCACTTTTTGAATGGAATTAGTAAAATAAATCAACTTTTTGATGATATTCTAATTATATGACCAGCACCTGTATGTGGTAAATAATTCCTTTATGTTTCAACTGTAGATTTTTTACTGTAGTGAAGCTCCAAAAGTTTGCAAATTTGCTCATACATATAATGGTGAAATAGAGCAATTGACCTAAAAACAATAAAGCTTGCCTGTGTGGTATATTAGTTTCATAAAGCAAAAAGACTGTAAAAAAACAACAATAATTGGTCTTACAAATAATAATATCCATCTCTAATATGTGTGATGAGTACCTGATATGACGTGTGTTCTCCTCTCCTCTGCAGCCGAAGCTGCTCCATGCTGGAGTCCTGTGGACCTTTGGACATTACACTACACACACACACACACACACACACATATGACATTCAAGCATGATTCATTGATTCCAGTGTAAATACACACTTCTGTGCTGCATTAAACATGCTGTATAAATGAACTTTTGTGGTATATACAGTATGCCGCCTCAGCGTACGTGTCACTTCTGCAGTATATAAACCCAGCCAACAGGGAATGTTCTGGCAAGGTTCTCTCAAAGTAACGTTAATAAAACGTTATCTGGTCTTTCATAATCTTCTCAAAACATTAGCACAAAAACGTTATTTATACATCGTTCATGGAATGTTTTTTTTACGCTTTAGTTGGACGTTTGTCTAACGTTTTTTAAATGTTACTACTTGTTTCAGAACATTCAGAGAACATTCAAAAGTAACGTTCCCGTAATGTTTGAAGAATGATACAATGAAATGCTCCCTTAACATTCACATCACCAAGAACAATTTTTTTTTTTTTTTTGAACATTCAAAGAACAAAATGCAAAACATTTTTAGAACATATTATTGTTAGTTGGGAAGATGCTTTAAAACCTGCACAAACTGTCTAATGACAACCTTCACTACTTCACACGTATGCTGTGTGTGTTTGCATCAAGTCCGCTAGAGAAGGAGCTTTAATCTCAGTAAGATCTTAATGAGGTAACAGGTTTTCATGCGTCACTGAGAGTCTGAATGACACAGCAGGACGATCGCTGAGTTACTGGAGTCTGAACACACTGTCAGCAGAACCAGTACAAAGATCACAGTCGATCACATGTTGCTCAGAAATTCTGGATTGTGATTGATCAGTGATGTCATTCTGTGCTCTAGTGTCTCGTATATCACACACACTCTCTCTGTCCACTCACAGAGTAAAGTCATTGTTTAACTGTGGTGATGGTAACATCCAAGGTACTTTTTGATATATACCATGATAATGAATAAATATCATATTCATTTACTATGGTATTCTAGGCACTTCTAAGAATACTATGACATTAATACTCCCCCCAATAAAAGCCAAAAAATTCATGGTGATGGTACTTTTTTTGTTCGTGAAACATGATTTTCAGATACATATTAATGTAAGTCATTTTTTTCACCTGTGAGGTTGTGAGTTCAGGTCGAGTCGCTCAGTCTGTCCTCTTCTTCTGTGTTCAGTTTCCACAGCGTTTGTTCAGCGTTCAGTAAATGGACACGTCCTCCTGTCTGCCTCTCACCTGTGTGTGTGTGTGTTCTGTCCCTCTGATGAGCATTAGCAGGTAGAGAACAGGATTAGCGTCTTTGGAGATTAAAGGTTCATGTTACACCTCACTTCCTGCACAGGGCCTGACACGCTGAATACACACTCACACACACCGACACATGCAGGACACACCGCTTGAGTGATGACTGTAATGAATGCAGTGATGATGTCATGATTAATGCCAGTGGTGATGACCTAATGAATGCAGTGATGATGTCATGATTAATGCCAGTGGTGATGACATAATGAATGCAGTGATGATGTCATGATTAATGCCAGTGGCGATAACATAATGAATGCAGTGATGATGTCATGATTAATGCCAGTGGTGATGACCTAATGAATGCAGTGATGATGTCATGATTAATGCCAGTGATGATAACCTAATGAATGCAGTGATGATGTCATGATTAATGCCAGTGGTGATGACCTAATGAATGCAGTGATGATGTCATTAATAATGCCAGTGGCGATAACATAATGAATGCAGTGATGATGTCATGATTAATGCCAGTGATGATGACATAATGAATGCAGTGATGATGTCATTAATAATGCCAGTGGCGATAACATAATGAATGCAGTGATGATGTCATGATTAATGCCAGTGGTGATGACCTAATGAATGCAGTGATGATGTCATGATTAATGCCAGTGGTGATGACCTAATGAATGCAGTGATGATGTCATGATTAATGCCAGTGGTGATGACCTAATGAATGCAGTGATGATGTCATGATTAATGCCAGTGATGATGACATAATGAATGCAGTGATGATGTCATTAATAATGCCAGTGGTGATGACCTAATGAATGCAGTGATGATGTCATTAATAATGCCAGTGGTGATGACCTAATGAATGCAGTGATGATGTCATGATTAATGCCAGTGGTGATGACCTAATGAATGCAGTGATGATGTCATGATTAATGCCAATGGCGATGACCTAATGAATGCAGTGATGATGTCATGATTAATGCCAGTGGCGATGACCTAATGAATGCAGTGATGATGTCATGATTAATGCCAGTGGTGATGACCTAATGAATGCAGTGATGATGTCATTAATAATGCCAGTGGTGATGACCTAATGAATGCAGTGATGATGTCATGATTAATGCCAGTGGTGATGACCTAATGAATGCAGTGATGATGTCATGATTAATGCCAGTGGTGATGACCTAATGAATGCAGTGATGATGTCATTAATAATGCCAGTGGTGATGACCTAATGAATGCAGTGATGATGTCATGATTAATGCCAGTGGTGATGACCTAATGAATGCAGTGATGATGTCATGATTAATGCCAGTGGTGATGACCTAATGAATGCAGTGATGATGTCATTAATAATGCCAGTGGTGATGACCTAATGAATGCAGTGATGATGTCATGATTAATGCCAGTGGTGATGACCTAATGAATGCAGTGATGATGTCATGATTAATGCCAGTGGTGATGACCTAATGAATGCAGTGATGATGTCATTAATAATGCCAGTGGTGATAACATAATGAATGCAGTGATGATGTCATGATTAATGCCAGTGGCGATGACCTAATGAATGCAGTGATGATGTCATGATTAATGCCAGTGGCGATAACATAATGAATGCAGTGATGATGTCATGATTAATGCCAGTGGTGATGACCTAATGAATGCAGTGATGATGTCATGATTAATGCCAGTGGTGATGACCTAATGAATGCAGTGATGATGTCATGATTAATGCCAGTGGTGATGACCTAATGAATGCAGTGATGATGTCATGATTAATGCCAGTGGCGATAACATAATGAATGCAGTGATGATGTCATGATTAATGTCAGTGGTGATGACA
This sequence comes from Elopichthys bambusa, assembly GCA_037101425.1. Taxonomy (NCBI): domain Eukaryota; kingdom Metazoa; phylum Chordata; class Actinopteri; order Cypriniformes; family Xenocyprididae; genus Elopichthys; species Elopichthys bambusa. The sequence continues at coordinate 47,058,554 of CM074433.1, forward strand.
TAATGAATGCAGTGATGAGGTCATGATCAATGCCAGTGGTGATGACCTAATGAATGCAGTGATGATGTCATGATCAATGTCAGTGATGATGACCTAATGAATGCAGTGATGATGTCATGATTAATGTCAGTGGTGATGACCTAATGAATGCAGTGATGATGTCATGATTAATGCCAATGGCGATGACCTAATGAATGCAGTGATGATGTCATGATCAATGTCAGTGGTGATGACCTAATGAATGCAGTGATGATGTCATGATCAATGTCAGTGATGATGACCTAATGAATGCAGTGATGATGTCATGATTAATGTCAGTGGTGATGACCTAATGAATGCAGTGATGATGTCATGATCAATGTCAGTGATGATGACCTAATGAATGCAGTGATGATGTCATGATTAATGCCAGTGGTGATGACCTAATGAATGCAGTGATGATGTCATGATTAATGTCAGTGGTGATGACCTAATGAATGCAGTGATGAGGTCATGATCAATGTCAGTGGTGATGACCTAATGAATGCAGTGATGATGTCATGATTAATGTCAGTGGTGATGACCTAATGAATGCAGTGATGAGGTCATGATCAATGTCAGTGGTGATGACCTAATGAATGCAGTGATGATGTCATGATCAATGTCAGTGATGATGACCTAATGAATGCAGTGATGATGTCATGATTAATGCCAGTGGTGATGACCTAATGAATGCAGTGATGATGTCATGATTAATGCCAGTGGTGATGACCTAATGAATGCAGTGATGATGTCATGATCAATGTCAGTGATGATGCCGTATGGATGCCAGTCATGGTGCTTCCTCTGCTCACATCTACTGGTTCTCCTTCTCTCTTCATCACTGTGACATTATTCCTCTACTGCCACGCTCATCTATTTTATTATATACAGTGGGTACGGAAAGTATTCAGACCCCCTTAAATTTTTCACTCTTTGTTATATTGCAGCCATTTGCTAAAATCATTTAAGTTCATTTTTTTCCCTCATTAATGTACACACAGCACCCCATATTGACAGAAAAACACAGAATTGTTGACATTTTTGCAGATTTATTAAAAAAAGAAAAACTGAAATATCACATGGTCCTAAGTATTCAGACCCTTTGCTTAGTCTTTAGTAGAAGCACCTTTTTGATCTAATACAGCCATGAGTCTTTTTGGGAAAGATGCAACAAGTTTTTCACACCTGGATTTGGGGATCCTCTGCCATTCCTCCTCGCAGATCCTCTCCAGTTCTGTCAGGTTGGATGGTAAATGTTGGTGGACAGCCATTTTTAGGTCTCTCCAGAGATGCTCAATTGGGTTTAAGTCAGGGTTCTGGCTGGGCCATTCAAGAACAGTCACGGAGTTGTTGTGAAGCCACTCCTTCGTTATTTTAGCTGTGTGCTTAGGGTCATTGTCTTGTTGGAAGGTAAACCTTCGGCCCAGTCTGAGGTGCTGAGCACTCTGGAGAAGGTTTTCGTCCAGGATATCCCTGTACTTGGCCGCATTCATCTTTCCCTCGATTGCAACCAGTCGTCCTGTCCCTGCAGCTGAAAAACACCCCCACAGCATGATGCTGCCACCACCATGTTGGGACTGTATTGGACAGGCGATGAGCAGTGCCTGGTTTTCTCCACACATACCGCTTAGAAATAAGGCCAAAAAGTTCTATCTTGGTCTCATCAGACCAGAGAATCTTATTTCTCAGCAACTTGGAGTCCTTCAGGTGTTTTTTAGCAAACTCCATGCGGGCTTTCATGTGTCTTGCACTGAGGAGAGGCTTCCGTCGGGCCACTCTGCCATAAAGCCCGACTGGTGGAGGGCTGCAGTGATGGTTGACTTTCTATAACTTTCTCCCATCTCCCGACTGCATCTCTGGAGCTCAGCCACAGTGATCTTTGGGTTCTTCTTTACCTCTCTCACCAAGGCTCTTCTCCCCCGATAGCTCAGTTTGGCCGGACGGCCAGCTCTAGGAAGGGTTCTGGTCGTCCCAAACGTCTTCCATTTAAGGATTATGAAGGCCACTGTGCTCTTAGGAACCTTAAGTGCAGCAGAATTTTTTTTTTAACCATGGCCAGATCTGTGCCTTGCCACAATTCTGTCTCTAAACTCTTCAGGCAGTTCCTTTGACCTCATGATTCTCATTTGCTCTGACATGCACTGTGAGCTGTAAGGTCTTATACAGACAGGTGTGTGGCTTTCCTAATCAAGTCCAATCAGTATAATCAAACACAATTGGACTCAAATGAAGGTATAGAACCATCTCAAGGATGATCAGAAGAAATGGACAGCATCTGAGTTAAATATATGAGTGTCACAGCAAAGGGTCTGAATACTTAGGACCATGTGATATTTCAGTTTTTCTTTTTTAATAAATCTGCAAAAATGTCAACAATTCTGTGTTTTTCTGTCAATATGGGGTGCTGTGTGTACATTCATCAGGAAAAAGAATAAACTTAAATGATTTTAGCAAATGGCTGCAATATAACAAAGAGTGAAAAATTTAAGGGGGTCTGAATACTTTCCGTACCCACTGTATATGTAAAAGTTTAACATCCTCTCCTTCCCCTCCCACGTCACATGTTGCTGGTTGTGTTTGTGACTGACACACCACTAGAGGGAGACAGACGACACATTGTCTCACAGATCTGTCACACACATTGCGCTCAGTCTTTTCACAAACCTGATTTCCTCATGAACAGTGTTAATGTTCCGTATTGACAGACAAACTCCTTTACTTTATAGATGTAAATTTTGCATGTAAAAACTGTCACAACATAATTCAAGTCAAGTGTATGTGAATTTATTTTGTTTTAAAGATTATTTTATATATTTTTTTACTGAAATGCAAGACAGATACTGAATATGAATGATTTTTTCGCAGTGTGTCATTATGGACACTGTGTAAAAATAAGTAATCTGTCTGCACAGACAGACAGAAAGAGGAAAGAGAGACACCCACATGAATAAATCGAGGAAGAGAAGAGGAGGAGAGACAGAGAGCAACCACCACAGTGAGTTTTAGAAGAAACAGACATGAAAGAGTTAAACTTAATCCGAACAAACTGACCAACTTCTGCATTTAGAGAAGCTCTGAGCGATGAGAGTTTGATAGCAGAGTAATAAAAAGACATGAGCCACAAAACACAATAGCACACACACACTGCAGAGAGAGAGAGAGAGAGACGAACAGACTGACACACCAAAAAAGGGCTGGAGCTGGAGGTTCTGCTGCTGGAGAAACACACGGACACACAGACAGACAGACTCATGGAGCAGGGCTGCGGATGAGCCGGATCTCCTCAGGAGCGCCGCCATGTCCACGGGCCCCGGGCCCACTGGGGCCGCTCATCTGAAGGAGCCGGACGGGAGCGCGGAGGATCACGCCAAAGGCCCCGTCTGCCTGCAGACGCTGCTGGACCTGCTGGTGGGAGTTTATCAGGAGTTCAGCTCCTCCGCTCTGGCCAGAGAGAAACACGTGCAGCGCTTCCTGCAGTGGGGTCAGTAGCTCATCTTCATCATCATCTTCCTCTGTGTGTGTTCAGTCTGTTTAACGAGTCTGTGTAGTATTGACAGGGGGCACAAGGTCATGGAAGTCATGTGATCACTGGTTTAAAGGGACAGTTCACCAAACAAGTTTTTTCTTGGTTATGCAAGGGGACAATTCCATTTTGTTGGACATTATGAGAATGTCACTTTTGAATACGTTTAAAAAACGTTAGACAAGAACGTCATATAAACAACGTATACATGACATTTTTGTGCTAATGTTTTAAGAACATTATTAAAAGAATGGGAAGAATGTTTGTTCATAACTTTGAGAGAACCTTGCCAGAACGTTCCCTGTTCACTGGGATGATAGTGTCATTGTTCATCTCAATTCAGTTCATGTTTTGTTCTCATCTGAAAGTGTCAAATTAATAATATTACTGAATATTAAGTGTCTTTTAAAGTTGCGTCACACATGAATGCAATTGGTTCTCTCGTGTCATATGACCAATGATGACACGGCATATTTGAGTACTAGTGTATGACTTTAAAAGACCTTTTCAGTGTTTTCATACTTTGGTGACATTTTTAAAGCATTTGTTTCCACTCACTATAAGTGTATGGAGAAGGGTAGCGAGGGTTTGGAATGAAATGACAGAATTTATATTTTTAGGTGAACTGTCCCTTTAATGATCTTGTGTGTGTGTGTGTGTCACTGTGGCATTAAAATGACACTTTTAGAATTCAGTTGTTGCACACAACACAACATTCACACACACACACACACACACAGTGGCAGTGTGTTGACACTCATCTGGTCACACCCTACATGGCCTGTGTTTGTTCATGAGCAGCCGGAGAGAGACAGACGGTCGTACAGAGAGACAGACAGGCTGTTTTGAGTGTCTCTGTTGGAGACAGATTTCCATTTATGCTGTTGATTCACGGGAGGAAAACAGTGAACAGCGGGAAGGGAGTGACGAGATCCATACTGAACGTTCCATATCATCTGTGGAACAGGGCGATGACACAGGAAGTGATGTCACATGTGAAAACTCACAGACAGTGGAGTGAGCTTCAGGTGTCTGGTTTATCTGACACACACACATCCTGACAGAGGCAGTGAGAACAAAAATATGCATTCCATAGAGGAATATTAAAATACTCTAATCTCATCTATGAAAATAGAAAACAAATGCAAACACACAGGATGATCAGAGGACACAGATAATGCAAATGATGTGGTATAGCTGACTCTCATATGTACACAAACTGAAATATACACTTCAATTTTAATGCATTGGGATTTTTACTGTTGAGTAGCTCCACGCTACTTTGTTTTGACAATATTAACTTGTTCAGTAAATGCACAAGGCCTCAAGGCAACTACAGTTCTCCATCTGTCAGTCACTTAACGTTATGTCGACTGACAAATGGGGGTCTCACTTGGGAGCTGCTGAGTTTTAGAAAAATGGAACTGGTGAGTGGAGTTTGCATGCCAAGTCTATATAAGATGGCGCACAACAACAGCTCTTTCCAATCACCTGCTAAAAGAGCTTGAAAGGGTTTCAGAAGGGATCTCTCTCTCTTGGCTGGAAGGTGCATTCAGCAGTGGCTGAATAAAGTTTCCCTAAAAAGATGACTTTCTGTCTGTGTGTTTCTGTGTGGTCTTTTCCTGTCTTCATCTGATGGCGATGTTCGCTGTCTAACACCTTCCTGGTGAAGGCTAGACTCTCCTCTGATGTTACCCAGCGTGTCATTCGGCTCTTCGGGTTAGGATCGCCCAGCAGTTCTCGGCAGCCCAGATGCAGACAATCAAGCACATCCACAGGAAGGCGACGCAGCCCATCCCTCAGGCTGCTAAACGTCCATTGCCCCTGATACGGGCAGCCCAGAGATGAGGAGAGCTGCTCTTGAGCGGGAGGTGGTTAACGCACCGCTCCTTCGGGTGGGGTGAACGTCTTAAAAGTTGTAACTTCTTCCTGAGTCTCTCCATCAGTGTCCGAACAATGTAAGGCTGAACACTGCGTGAGATTCTCCAGCTTTGTTGTTGTTGAGCTGTTAAAGCTCCGCCCTCTTCTGGAAAGGGGGCCGGGAGCAGCAGCTCATTTGCATTTAAAGGGACACGGCGTGTTTTTGCTCACACCCAAATAGGGGCAAATTTGACAAGCTATAATATATGATCTGTGGAAACTTCACACACACTTATATTATTAGACTTATATTACATCTTATGAAAATGGGCATAATAGGTCCCCTTTAAATAAATAAACATATTGCACACACAAACACAGAGCAAGATCCGTGGACACAAGTCAAGCTGTCCAGTTCCTGTTGCTGTGTCACATGCCTTTGTGCTGGAAATGTGGAAAGTTCTCCGCAGTAAAACAGTTTACACTGTTGCCTTAGTCTCGCTCACATTCCTGCAGCGACGAGAGCGGCCAAAGTCCAAGACTGGAAAAACTTGCCTTAAAAAAGTCTCAAACATGCGCATGCTATTCTTAGATTCATCTGTTCTATTTCTGAGCTGCGCTCTTAAAGGGGAACGTGCCGGTGTTCTCTCGTGAAGACGGGTTCATGTGAAGATCATTCCAGAGGAAAGCAAGAGCATCCACTGTATGTCTTCAGACACTGTGATAGAAGATGCAGGCAAAATAATAATAATGCTAAAATGTATTTTATACAGCTCCTTTAAAAGAAGCACTTCACGTAGTAAGTCATTCTGATTCAAGAAAGAACTCGCATTTAAAATAAGGATCAATCGTTTATAATATTATCGCAGCAATATTCCATATCGTTAGTTGATTTTATGCTGACCTTAACCTTTTCTCTCGCCGATGCCAGCGGAGCCTCTGGTCAGACAGGTGAAGAAGACTCGAATAAGCAGGGACGACTTTGACATCTTGAAGGTGATCGGCCGAGGAACCTTCAGCGAGGTGAGAGGGTTTGTGTTGGTTCTGTTATGAAGCAGATGATTATGAATATGTACTGAAAAGGCGTGTGAATGCGCAGGTGGCTCTGGCCCGGATGCGAAACACACAGCAGGTGTACGCGCTGAAGATCATGAACAAATGGGACATGCTGAAGCGTGGAGAGGTAAACGCACAGCAAACAACAAACACCAGTGTTTATCTTCTCCCTAAGCGCTTTCATTGTGATAATAAGAGGCCTGTGTGCGTTCAGACCGCGTGCTATCAGGAGGAGCGGGAGGTTCTGCTGAAGGGAGACCGTCGCTGGATCACTGAGCTGCATTACGCTTTCCAGGACGACAATTACCTCGTACGTCTCGCTCATTCATGAGACACCACACAAAACACAGCAGAATGCTCCGAGCCGATTTAATGCGACATCCTCGTTCCTCGATGACGGCTAGCGAATCAAATGCTGTTTAGAATCATAACAAGTGATGTCAGATCCGAGTATGAATGGCTCTTCTTAGCGAGTCACGAGTTTTAATCGATCGCATACTGAATCAGTTTGTCGATTCTTCGAAACTGTTTGCTACCGCTCACCTAGTTGTCTAAGATTGACCGAAATAAGCGAAAAAGTATGATGTTTGCACATACAAATATCCATAGACGCACACAAAAAACATGAATCAGATTTACAGTCTGTTTTCATCATCTTATGTGAGTTTGTACTTTCTTCCCTTCTGCTCTGAAGTATCTGGTCATGGATTACTATGTCGGCGGAGACCTGCTGACGCTGCTGAGTAAGTTCGGTGATCGTATCCCGGAGGATATGGCTCAGTTCTACCTGGCTGAGATGGTGATGGCCATCGACTCCGTCCACAGACTGGGTTATGTTCACAGGTATCTGGACTAGTTCTTGCCATGAAAATAAATCACTTGCTTCACTCTGTGTTTTGAAAGCTGTCTGATGTGTGTGATAGTATTGACGCAGTGTCTTCCTGTAGAGACATTAAACCTGACAACGTCCTGCTGACGGCAGACGGTCACGCGCGGTTGGGTGATTTCGGCTCCTGTCTCCGTCTGGAGGACGATGGACTGGTGATGTTTGTCTCCACTGTCGAACTCAAACCTATATTCAGTCCCGTCCGATTGGCCGGCTGCGCTCATGCATGCGTGTTTACTCCGCAGGTCCACTCGTCGGTGGCTGTCGGCACTCCAGACTATCTGTCTCCAGAGATCCTGCGGGCGGTGGAGGGCGGCGGCGGCTACGGCACCGACTGCGACTGGTGGGCTCTGGGCGTCTGCGCCTACGAGATGCTGCTGGGAACCACGCCGTTTTACGCAGAGTCCATTTCTGAGACCTACGCTAAAATAATACACTTCAAGGTAAAGCAGCTGTGTGATCAGGGAACGTTCTCTCAACGTTATGAACAAACGTTCTTCCAGTAACGTTAATAGAATAGTCTGGTCTTGTTCTCCAAACATTAGCACAAAAAACATTTTATTTCTGAGATGTCTTCACTGACATTTTTTAAGGTTGTTTCAGAGAACATTCAAAAGTAACATTTTCACAACTTAACGTTGAACACGTTTTTGTTCGCTGGGTTATTAGTGAACTGAAAGGTGAACTTGATCTTCATTGCGTGATTAAAAACATGCTGTTCATGTCGGAGCTTCCTCTTCAGTTAAAAAAGTGAACTAAACAGCAAAAACGGTCAGAAAGTTAAAGGTGACCGCGCACATTTACATGTCAATGACACTCATCTGGTGTTCGGGACACTTGGGGAAGCAATGAGGAGGAAGTAGGAGAGATGCTGTCATTCCCAAACCAGGAGAAAATGATCATGGAAAAACTAAATCACCAATGACTGGAGCTACAGGAATGTTCCCGTAACTCGTACAGTAGAGCATAGCACTGAAATACATGAATATATATTGGAAATCAACTAAAAAAAGCTTCTGTTTTATGATGTGATAGAAATTATGATGCTAAGTGCATAAAGCTTCAGCAATTTGATTAATATTTTAAAATGTAATCAATTCCTTTGAATTTTTATTGTGCTGAGGTTTAGTGTTAAAAATAAAACACGGATGAAAATATTCTTATACAATTATATTTTTTACACATTATTATTACCTGAAAAGTACATTCTAGTAATGTACAGTAGTGGATGAGGAAAAATGTTATTTTGTAAGCATTTTGCGTGGTTGTGCTCGGAGTCGATTGTTTTTTTGTTTTTTGTTTTGTCATAATAACACAATGAAATTGTGCGACATCATTTTTGGCCAGACTCATACAAAAAAAAGAGATTATGAACACATGCAAAAACAAGAGAGAACCAACCAAATATTACTGATTATGATTTGTAGTCAGCTTTTTGTTTTTCCACGGCGCGCCGCACGTGACATGCAGGGAAAGAAATAGTAGGATAAACCGCGCAAATGGAGGGAACGAAATAGTAAATCGCGCGCGCAATTTATGCATGTCATGTCATGTATTTCTCTACGTATTTCTCTATGCATAGTCAAATAAAACCTGTAACTGTAGTTTACCTTTCTTGCCAAATAATTAAGTTTAGTGTTTGTTCTTCCCTTAAAATATTTAAAGTATTTTCCTTATATTTTGACGATTTAATCAAACTTGTAGGGACATTAAAAGCAAATCTCCAGTCCGGACACTACTGTATGTCTGTCATAATTTCTTCAAGTTAACTTTTATTTTGTGATATTCGACACTAGTCCATATTGCGGTTTAATTAAGTGTACAGCCGTATCCAAAATCTGCCAAATTCAGTGACATACAGTAGCTAGATTCCATTTTTATGACTGGATTCCGTCCGTGTTTTACGCATCGCTGAAATCGTTGAGTGCGTCTCTCCATCTGAACAGGATTATTTTGAGTTTCCCGCCGCGGGGTCGGAGGTGTCGGAGGAGGCGCGTTCACTGATCGGCGGTCTGATCTGCGACAGGAGCGAGCGGCTGGGCTCGCGGGGCTCCGGGGACTTCAGAAAACATCCCTTCTTCTGCGGTTTGGACTGGAGTTCCCTTCATCTCCTCCCTCCTCCGTACCATCCCGACGTCTCCAACGCCACAGACACCTCCAACTTTGACGTGCTGGACGACTGTCTCAGCGACACGGTACCACATCAAACCCTTCATGAGCATCATGAAGCCCAGCCTGATCTGACGCGCCTGTTTCTGCTCTGGTCTGCAGGAGAACCTGAGTGACGTGATAGAGCGAGCGGCTGGAGTTCACCTGGCGTTCGTCGGATACTCGTACACAGCCACCAGGTGAGTCAGATCTTCATCAGCAGGTGTGTTGATGACTGTGACGCGTCTGACGCTGCTCTGCCCTACAGAGAGACGGGAGCGCTGGACCGCAGCGGTGACATCATGATGGAGATCGACCAACCACAGGACAGAGATTACCTCTACCTGCAGGGGAAACTGGTATGATGCACACTAAACTCACACAGGCCCTGATTTCTGTGATGTGGAAAACACAGACTGATATATATATATATATATCCTTTTTTAATTTTAACAGTAAACCTGTGTTTGCCAAAACATTTGGGAACTTGCACAATAATAAAAAAGAAGAATTTTCATAGGGCCCTGAAAAAATTTAATTAAAAAAAAAAAAAATATTTATTCTATTTTATTATTTTCTTTTATTAATTAATTAATTAATTAATTTTACAATTTAAAAAAAGATATATTAAATTCAATTGATTAGACATGCTTTTTTATTTGTAACAAGTCCAAAAACTCAGAATTTGGAAAAATAACAAAAAAATGTAATTTGTGTTAAACTTTTAATAAATTGATGCTAAATTGTATAAGTTTCATGATTTCAACTGATTAGACATGCTTTTTTATTACTAACATTTAATTTAGCCATTAAAACGTAATAACTAAAAAGTAAGTTTAATTAAGAAGAATTAAAACACACAACACATAATTTCTGTAAGAATGAAACACATTTCATATGGCCCTGTTATTAATTGTTAAAGTTTTATGAAATCAAATGATTACACATTCAAATTTAATTACGAAGTCCAAACAAATTACAACGGAAAAAACACAGAATTTGAGAAAAAATTTAAGGGAATTTGGGAAAAGTCAGGTTTCATAGGGCTCTCATTAGTCATCTTCTGGATGTGAAGCGGCTTCAGTCTGAATCAGTGTGAATGTGAACAGAATCAGGTGTGGCGGCTCAGAGATCGCATCACTGCTGATGTCACGGCGCTTCCAGAACTTCCTGCTGAGCACAGGAATCCGGAGCCGGAGCTGGAGCTGGAGCTGGAGCCGGAGCTGAAGATGGAGCCGGAACCAGAGCTGGAGCCGGAGCCAGAGCTGAAGCTGGAGCTGAAGCCGGAGCTGAAGCCGGAGCCGGAGCCGGAGCCGGAGCCGAAGCTGAAGATGGAGCCGGAACCGGAACCGGAACCGGAGCCGGAGCCAGAGCCAGAGCCGGAGCCGGAGCCGGAGCCAAAGCTGAAGGTGGAGCCGGAGCCGGAGCCGGAGCCAGAGCCGGAGCCGAAGCTGAAGATGGAGCGGGAGCTGAAGCTGGAGCCGGAGCCGAAGCTAAAGATGGAGCTGGAGCTGGAGCCGGAGCCGGACCCAAATCTGAAGATGGAGCCGGAACTGGAGCCGGAGCTGAAGCCGGAGCCGGAGCCAGAGCTAAAGATGGAGCCGGAGCCGGAGCTAAAGATGGAGCCGGAGCAGGAGCTAAAGATGGAGCCGGAGCCGAGCGACGCACACGCTCAGGAGCTGCAGAGGTACAGCAAATATATATTCACTTATTATCCTCAGATTTAATCATGCATGTTATTTAATGTGTTGAATATATTCAATTAAACCATATTCTGTTATATTACAGTACTCAGTAACATTATATTTCTTCAGCTATGGTTAGTGAGTGAACGTGTGTGTTGATGTTCTCCAGGCGGCTGATCAAAGCTGACCGGAGGAACAGAGAACTGGAGCAGGAGATGATGGGACTGAGAGAGGAGATCCTCAGACTGACGGCCGACAGGAACAGAGGTCAGAAATCTGCTCAGGTCTTGTCAGGTCAATCACATAATGATAATGTTCTAGTCTTTGAGTTCTTCTGTCTCTAGTTTGTTTGACTGAATCGGTTCTGCTTTATTCTGTGATCACACACGCATGATGTTTCCTCACAGAGCGCTCTGCTGTCCACCGTATGAGATCACTGTGTGTGTGTGTGTGTGTGTCAGACGGGCCGCTCTAATGCCTCCTTCTCCTCCAATCACAGAGCTGTGTGTGTGTCCGCCGCCCGCCCGCTGCCTGGACGCCGCGCGGGATGTAAGCCCGTCTCTTAGCACTCTTTATCAGTCCGCGCTCAGCGGAACGGTAGCGTTGCACCTGTCATGGCTGTGTCACCTTCATCTCTATTATTGTATCATGAGGCTGTGTGTCATTCTCAGCTGCAAATGTCAGTTGCATTATCCACTGAAAACTGATCAACAATCCTGGTGTTTCTAGAGCTCAGCGACGCCCCCTGCCTGCCATTACCCGCTAGTGACGCCGCTGCTCCGCCACCTGCTGCTGTTCGACAGGGTGAGACACTGCTGACATTACAGCCCGGTCACATGTCTGATTGCATTTTGTTTTACATACTGATTTTTCCGATTTAATGGATAAATTGAATGTTAGTAGTAAAAAAGCATGTCTAATTAACGTGTACAATTTAACTTCAGTTTAACGAACTGCGTGAGATTCTCCAGCTTTGTTGTTGTTGAGCTGTTAAAGCTCCGCCCTCTTCTGGAAAGGGGGCCGGGAGCAGCAGCTCATTTGCATTTAAAGGCACACGGCGTGTTTTTGCTCACACCCAAATAGGGGCAAATTTGACCGTCTATAATAAATGATCTGTGTATTTTGAGAAAAGAAGTAGCCTGTGTTTGTGAGCGTCTGGTGAACGTGTTTGACAGGTGTGGATACCGCAGGTGAGGAGTGAGTCGTATCTGCTGGTTTGTGCCGAAGGGACGGAAGTGCAGCTGTGGGAGCGTCACTGTGGCTCTGATCTCTCCTGAGGGACCCTAGATAGGCTACAGCAGCTGAAGGACTGTGATCTACTCCTCTATGCAGTTCCAGGCTTTAACAGCCACGTGATTCAGTACACATGGAGAAATTCCCCATGGATTTCTATTGAAATGACTGGATTTCACACATGGTAAATGTGACCACAGCTTGATTGTGCAGCTTCAGTCAGAAAGAGATTGATGTTTAATCAACTCAGTGCCTTATTCATCATTTCAGAAACAGCCACTGACTCTGATTCACCAGTGACGTTTACATGCGGTTTCGTTCTGAACGCGATGTTTAAATGCGTCAGAATGATCCTGTAAGTCTGCTGATCTCCTGCTGTTTCCCAAAAGATTTCCAGAGAAATTCCAGATGCTGCCGTTGGTTATTCAGTATGTGCGCAAATATTAGTTTCATAGCAGACACTTCACAACACCAACTCAACTTATAATTTCAGCACCTGTTTTCACCCTCTGTCAGAACCGTCTGAAAAGCGCAGTCTGCTCTGAGTGCTCATTTATATCACACGTGTTTGTGTTCATGAGTTCACTGCTCCATCCAACTATCATATACAGCATTGTCATTTACCAGAGGTATATTTTGTACAAAACAAGAAGTTGTTTTAAGCATTAAAACTATTTAAGAGTGAGTGACTTAGAAATAAAGTTGGCTTATTTATTTAACACAGTGTGAGATATTTTTATTTGTTCTGGGAAAATGTGTGTCTGTTTGTTAATGGTTCAATGAAGCTTCTGCCAGTTTTAATTTTCATTTGCTCAACCTGCTGAAAATCCGCTTGAAACCAGTATTTCTGATGGTGTAAGCTTGGGAAGTTTTACTTTATTTCAGATCTCACTAACATATCTGAGGATATTCTTGTCTCCATAGTTTAGCGTTCCAGAATTAGCTGGTTTAGGTCATGGGTTCGATTCTTAGAAACACACACTGATGACAAATGTATAACTAGATCTGTAAGATACAGTCATTGTCAGATATACTGATGTACATGTTTGCTGTACATTATTAGTTTAGAGTGTTTTTTCAGCAGGGTGGACAGTAATGAGTCCTGATAATCACAAGTGAACTGACCTTTGCTTTGGATGGAGTGGGTGTGGCTTCTGTCATCTGTATGCAGAGGGAGTGGCTTGTATTATCTGTGTGGAGTGGGTGTGGCTTGTGTTATCTGTGTGGAGTGGGCGTGGCTTGCGTTCTCTGTGTGGAGTGGGTGTGGCTTGCGTTCTCTGTGTGGAGTGGGCGTGGCTTGCGTTCTCTGTGTGGAGTGGGTGTGTCTTCTGTCATCTGTATGCAGAGGGAGTGGCTTGTATTATCTGTGTGGAGTGGGTGTGGCTTCTGTCATCTGTATGCAGAGGGAGTGGCTTGTATTATCTGTGTGAAGTGGGCGTGGCTTGTATTATCTGTGTGGAGTGGGTGTGTCTTCTGTCATCTGTATGCAGAGGGTATGGCTTGTATTATCTGCATGGAATGGGCGTGGCTTGCGTTCTCTGTGTGGAGTGGGTGTGGCTTCTGTCATCTGTATGCAGACGGAGTGGCTTGTATTATCTGTGTGGAGTGGGTGTGGCTTATGTCATCTGTATGCAGAGGGAGTGGCTTGTATTATCTGTGTGGAGTAGGTGTGGCTTCTGTCATCTGTATGCAGAGGGAGTGGCTTGTATTATCTGTGTGGAGTGGGCGTGGCTTGCGTTCTCTGTGTGGAGTGGGTGTGTCTTCTGTCATCTGTATGCAGAGGGAGTGGCTTGTGTTCTCTGTGTGGAGTGGGTGTGTCTTCTGTCATCTGTATGCAGAGGGAGTGGCTTGTATTATCTGTGTGGAGTAGGTGTGGCTTCTGTCATCTGTATGCAGAGGGAGTGGCTTGCGTTCTCTGTGTGGAGTGGGTGTGGCTTATGTCATCTGTATGCAGAGGGAGTGGCTTGTATTATCTGTGTGGAGTGGGCGTGGCTTGTATTATCTGTGTGGAGTGGGTGTGGCTTGTATTATCTGCGTTGAGTGGGTGTGGCTTGTATTATCTGCGTGGAGTGGGCGTGGCTTGTGTTCTCTGTGTGGAGTGGGTGTGTCTTCTGTCATCTGTATGCAGAGGGAGTGGCTTGTATTATCTGTGTGGAGTAGGTGTGGCTTCTGTCATCTGTATGCAGAGGGAGTGGCTTGCGTTCTCTGTGTGGAGTGGGTGTGGCTTATGTCATCTGTATGCAGAGGGAGTGGCTTGTATTATCTGTGTGGAGTGGGTGTGGCTTGTATTATCTGTGTGGAGTGGGCGTGGCTTGTGTTCTCTGTGTGGAGTGGGTGTGTCTTCTGTCTCTTATCAGGTTCGGCTGATGCGGATCGCAGTGTGATTTTGAGTTTTCACTGAACATCTAAAGGAACATGATGATCCTGAGTGAGTTTTATTCCACAGCTGTTCGCTCATAAAAAATTGCATTTTCATTCAGTTGGTGAACTGAAAAGAAGCATTCTAATTGAATCTAAACAATCAGAATAAGATGTAAACACAGCCATTCAAAAATGTGGGGTCAGTAAGATAAAAAGAAAAAAAAAAAAGAAATTAATGCTTTTATTCATCAAGGATGCAATTAATATAAATATAATAACTCATAATTTTGTGTAAACCCTTTTCTTAAAAATAGTTTTAAAGGCCTAAATTTGATAAAACTTGTTGTATACACTGTTGTTGTCACATGGTTTGGTTGTTATCATAGATCTTGCTCTACATCACTCATATGACATTAATTTCATTTGTGCAGGTCTTAAAAGTGATTGTAAGACTGTCACTGCTCTGTGATTGTGTCCATCACTCCCTCTAGTGGAGAATCTGAGCTCTGGAGGATAAAGGTCTCAAGATATTACAGCCTTTCCACACGGAGCATCATGGGATTCCCATCAGGTAACCGTAATGACAAGCTCAAAACAGAATCCCTAAAGCGATCCCCAAACGTTTCTGTCAGCCTTTGAGCAAAAATGTATTTTAATTTAATATTTCAATCATTTCAACACTTTTCACGCTTCTCTAGTAAGTGTTTTATTAGTTTTTTAAGTGCATTACTTTAACTCATGAAGCTCAGTTTAGGGATATTTCATCCAAAAGAGAGAATTCTGTCACGATTTACAATCACGGAATATATACAGATATTAAAAAGTGTGTTCGGCGTTCAGAGTGGAATAGTCTACTGCATACTTCTGAATTAAATAGCATGTGAAACAGCACACATTATGCAACAACAAGCAGTATGTTACATTGTCATCATCTATGCTGCATGTTTAAAAAATAAATTAGAAAATGTTGCACGTCATACCCAGCTAACAAAAATATGTTCTAAGAACGTTCTGCTGACGTGTTATGAAATCGCTGTTTCTAAATGTTCTCTGAAATGTCCATTTTTGAATATAGCTGCGAGCAGCGATTATCGGGGTTCAAGCACTTTAAGGCCTTTAATCATATGCGTAAAAAGGTATAATGTTTCATTTAGTAATCATCTCAATAGATGGAAAAGACCATTTACAGCCAATACAGACAGTTTTACCATAGGAAATATATGGTTTTAAAGCTTTTTAACTGTTATAGCGCCACCTATTTATGCCGCATGTGTCCATGAATTTTTGTGAAGTTCCGAGTTTTCGTTTCCCTGTATAACCCTGTTATAGCTACCCAGAGGTTAAAGTTCTGATAATTACTGATTTGAGAGTCCAGAGAATTGTCCTGCACTGGTTTGGTTCCAATCAGACTAGTTCACAAAAGTAGCTTTTTTTACATAATCATGAATATTTAATGAACAATTTGATTGACAGCAGTGGTTCTTGAGGCAAAGTTGCTCAGCATGAAGAGATCTATCAGATTATATGAATATGAATATTGTGTTGATGTGTGAAACACCAATGCTACCTAGTGGCTTTCAAAATTCTTAGTCAAATCGAGGCCCTTCGAGTTTCGTTCCGATCAGCCTCCGTTAACCTTGTCTAATAGGTGCTCAAAATTCATTGGCCATGTTTTTCGAGATACGCCAATGTCCTCATAGACAATAATGGCACCTCGGACAAGGACACTGCTTGCCAAGTTTCAAGTCAATCGGACTAACGGTTGCATTTCAAGTTTTTTTCATGTTATAGCGCCATCAAGTGTTCAATAGCCGCCATTTTTTTACTGTGACCAAAGATGGAGCCCATACAAATGTGTACCAAGTTTAGTGACAATATCTCATTCAGTTCACGAGTTATAGCCATTTTAGTAAAAGTAGCTCCGCCCACTTCAAGTGTTCTGGCGACCGTGAATCGAAATTTAAACTTTTTTTTTTGATAACTATTGTCAGTCAGACTCCGGAGAATCTCGCTGCACTGGTTTGGTTCCGATCGGGCCAAAAACCTAGGACTAGTTTGCAAAAGTAGGTTTTTCAAATAATGCAAAATGCCTGAAAATTTCGCGCTTTTTGTAGCGCCCCCGTCAGGCCGATTGGGGCATTGCTGACGTTGTGAATACTACCAGCACTTTTAAAAAACATTTTTTCTTGGTTATGTGAACATTAAGGGAACATTCCGTTCTTCAAACATTATGGGAACGTTACTTTTGAACGTTCTCTTGAACAAGTAGCAACATTTAAAAACATTTCTGGTAAAAAAAAAAAAAAACACTCCTTGAACAATATATAAACAATGTTTTTGTTTTGAGAACATTATTAAAGACCAGATAACTTTAAACAAACATTCTATTAACGTTACTGGAAGAACGTTTGTTCATAACCTTGAGAGAACCTTGAGAGAACGATCCCTGTCGGCTGGGTATCAGGTCTGATGCGAGTACTGTCTGCAGCAGTGCACTAGTGTTTAGTGTTCACATGTAGAGTCCCGCGGCGGCGGGGTACAGCATGAAGGGGCCGATGCCGTGCTGCGACGGGCTCTCCAGCAGGTGTTTGCGGTAGTAGCGGCGCAGGGCCGGGCTGCCCGGGTGCTGCTGCCTCACGTGGAGGAAGTACTCGTCCGGCCGGCTGGAGGTGAAGCCGCAGTCCTCGCACACGAAGATCTTGGAGCGCCGCTGACGGTACGCGTACTGCTGCCGCACGCCGTGGATCTTCCGCAGGTGCGACTCCAGAGAGCAGCGCTGAGTGAAGGCCTTCTCACACAGATCACACCTGTACGGCCGGATACCTGCGCACACGTCATTCGCACGTCAGACCGAGACGCAGAACATGAATTTTACACTGTTAAGGCCTGTTCACATCATTGATGATTACTATAGCGATAAAGATATCGTTCAAAATATAAAAGAAGAGCTCGACAGACACAAAAAAGCAGCTCTAATATAGTTCTGGTTCTTAGTGTGAACGAGCCTCTATTCGACCATCTGGAAAAACACTGATTTTAAATGTCACATGGTTTGATCCGCAGTAAGTCGTTCTCACCCGTGTGTGTTCTCATGTGTCTCTTCAGGTCGAAGGTGTCGTTGAAGCCCTTCCCGCAGTACCTGCACGGGTGTCTCTTTATCAGACTGTGACACTTCAGGTGACGCGTCAACATACGCTGCAGCGGAAACGCTTTATGACACACCGAACACAGAAACTCGGACGAGCCGCTGGATTCACGCGCCTGAGAGCAGAGAAACACATCCACAATGTTCTGAAACACGTAGTAACATTTATACAACGTTAGATGAACGTCCAACTGAAACGTTCCATGAACAACACTATTAAAGACCAGATAACTTAATGTTTCTGGAAGAACGTTTGCTCATAACTTTGAGTGAACCTTGCCAGAACGTTCCGCTTCAGCTGGGTATCTATTATGGGATATAAACATGGTATAAAGACTGAATATCTGTAGTTATGTTGCTGTCGTCACCTTGTTCAGCGGGGCTGATGTTAACGCCGCAGGAGGAGACGGCTGAACTCTCTCCTTCCCATAATCCTCTCTGCGACACTCCAGAGCAGCCGACGCAGGTGTGTGTTTATGGATACGCTCAGACACTGATTCCAGACCAGCACTGTGTGTCTGTACAGCTACTGAAACACACACACACACACATATACACATATTTTTTCTCAGGTTTTTTATGTGCTTTTTAGCACCAAAAAAAAATTAATAAAAATATAATTAAATAAATAAATAATAATAAAAAATGTTGTGCTTGATTTTCAGCACAAAGAAATTAATAAATTAAAATAAAATAAAACATTTTTCTTAGGGTTTTTTTGTTTTTTGGTTTTCAGCACAAAAAAAGAACAAATTAAAATAAAATAAAATCTTTTTTTTTCTTTCAGTTTTTTGTTTGTTTTTCAGCACAGAAAAAGAAAAATTCAAATATAATAAAATAAAATCTTTTTTTTTTCTTCAGGTTTTTTGTTTGTTTTCCAACAAAAAAAATGTAAATGAAATATAATATAATAAAACAAAATCTTTTTCTCAGGTTTTTTGGTTTAGTTTTCAGCACAAAAAAATTTTAATAAATAAAATAAAATATTTTTTCTCAGGTTTTTTGTGTGCTTTTTAGCACGCAAAAAAAAATTAATAAAAATATAATTAAATAAAAAAAAATGTTGTGCTTGATTTTCAGCACAAAGAAATTAATGAATTAAAATAAAATAAAACATTTTTCTTTTTTGTTTTGTTTTTGTTTTGTTTTCAAAAAAAAAAAAAAAAAAAAAATAGGATAATTTGGATTTCTAATTAGTCAAAATGAGCTGATGGCATCGTTTTAGAGCTCTGAAATCTGTTTATTAATAATAATCTTTCACTACTTCAGTCATGTCAGCGTTATTTCTATAGCGCTTTATATAATACAGATTGTTTCACAGTAATAAACAGAAAGAAAAATAACTGAATCATTGATGCAAACTTCATCAAATATGAGACAAATAGAGTCATTATTCAGATTGTGTCATCTGATAGTGTCAGTGCCGTCAAATCAATAATTTACTGAATGTTAAGGAGATCAAGTCATCATCCAGTATACTCTTAAGTGCTGTAAAACGAATTTTTCAGAAAAGAAAGTCAAGCTAACAACAATATGTTGTAAGAACGTTTAGAGAACATTAATATTTCTGATTGTCCAGTTCTTAAGATGTTTTAAAAATGTTTTTTTTTTTCTTGGTTTTCTTGAACGTTCCATTGCATCATTCTTCAAACATTATGTGAACGTTACTTTTGAATGTTCTCAGAACGTTCTGAAACAAGTAGAAACATTTAAAAAAAAAAAATTAAAAAAAAGTTTGATGAATGTCCAACCATGAATGAATGATGTATAAATGACATCTTGAGAACATTATTAAAGCTATTAACGTTAGTGGAAGAACGCTTGTTTGTAACTTTGCCAGAACTTCTCCTGTCGGATCTCTTTCGGTGTACCTGTGTTTGGAGCGAGGCAGGCGTCCGACTCCTTCCACTGCCATCCGCCGCACGCCGACTGCTTCCTCTTCACCAGGAACGAGCGCGGCATCCTGGATCTCCTGCAGCCGGTGCGTTCAGAGGAAAGTCCTCTACTTACGGCTGTACGGTGTCTAGAGAGTCAATCTCAGAGCGGATGATTTCCATATCTCTGGAGAGAGGCTCCGGCAGCAGGACACACCTGTGCTTTAACTGCTGCTCCGCTGGTTTGCATGCCAGGTAGAGAGAATCTGGTCTCCTCATTTAACTGGACCTGCCATGCAAATGGAGCTGTGGGGCTGAAGGGCACGGCCGCTCTAACAGGAGCGCCGCACTGCTAGGAAAATCTTGCTTTTATTTCACGTTCCACTTGATTGTCTGTCGGGTTTATGTCGCCCAAACTGGGACAAAGGCAATTCAAATCGCCTCCTTTACTGTTGACTATCTGTTAACCTCCCGGTGAAGAGCCTGAATGGATTCTCTAGTCCTGACAGGTGTGCTTTTCTTCAGGCCCGTCTAAAGCTTTCCCATCAGTTCTCCGTCAGTAAACACAGAACATACGTTATTATACTCAACTACAACCAGAAGAAAACTGTTACTTCAACAAAAAATCATTTTGTTTTAACTTGATATACTAAAATAACTCAAAGTGAAATAAACGACAAAATAATAATAATAATATTTTTTATTTATATAAAAGCGAGCGCATTTTAAATTTGTATTAAAAATCAATACATATGTAACTAAAATTGCAAAATATTAATAAAAACTATAACGAAAGGTTTCCATTTGTTATCATTACTATTTCAAGCATTTATTCGTTAATTTAAACATTTATTAATACATTTCTGAACTTGTATCTGTTAATATGATTTAATGGACGTGAACTAAACTAACAATAAACAGCTGTATTTGTATTAATTAAGTAACGAAGATGAATAAATACAAATGTGTTGCTCGTTGTTAATTAATGTTAATATTAAAATTAATAATCAAATAAAAAAATGATTAAAACACACAACATAATGACAATAATAATTTTATTTATATAGTGCCTTTCAAGACCTTTATTACAAAAGTAATAAAAAATGACTAAAAATCAATAAAAATGTAACTAAAATAAAAATGGAAAATATAAAACGCAAGGGTTACATTAGTTGACATAATTTTAAAGCATTTATTAGTCTTAGTATTAAGTTAAACATTTACTAATACACTTCTAAAATCAAAATTTATATCTTGTTAATATTATTTAATGGACCTGAGCTGACATGAACTAACAATGAACATGTATTTTTATTAACTAACATTAACAAAGATGAATAAAAAAGAATATTTTCATGATTTGTTATCACAACTTCAATAATTAATGTGGTTCAGATAACACAATATTTTCAGTTATACTGATTAAACCAATCGCCTTCATTGTATTAACTCAAATTTTTAATTTCAGTGAACTCAAAATTTTAAGGCATCCAGGTAACTTACCAACAATTGTTTTTTACAGTGCAGTTAATGCATTAATCTTACTGTAAAGTGTGATGGTACTAGTCTCCTGATGAAGACCGTCTCACTGTAACTGTATGCAAATGTGCCACGAGCGTGCCGCATCAGATGCTCCGGCGGACGGAGAGCTTCCTGTGCAGAACACACACTGAGAAACAGTCCGCACACACTCATTTGCATGTTTCTTTGAGCGCTGGCCTGTTTAGACATGAAGAAGAACACCGTGTTTGACTGGTAAATGTCTCTGTTTGTAATGTGAACCACACCCGCTGGACAAGAAGACACACGGCCGTCCGCCGAAGCTGGCTTTGTACTCCACAATCTCTCTTTACGGTGCATTTAGATCACTTTATATGTTTGCATCACATATGATTTTTAATAGCAGAACTCATTTGGATAGGGTTAAAGTTACACTAGAGGTAAAGTGAACCAAACACCACGACTAGTTTTGGATTTCCCTGTAGTTCAGCTGGTAAAACACTCACAGCTTTTATTTAAATGCCAAGAGAAAATCATCTTTACATTCATTCTAATGCCTTTATAACTTTAGACTGACGACATCACGCAGTGCTGTGATGTCAGCGTATGCAAATGAGCCGAGCAGAAGGACACGCCCACACTCCCTGCTGTATTTGAATGAAAGTGTAAAACAAAACATAATGGAGATATAATTAATTTTGAAGTTTTATTAAGTGTTAACAATGAGATCATGTGGTTTTTATGACCAATTAACACTGCTTTTTTTTTTTTTACAAAATTTGTCAAAATTTTCAAACAATGCTAACAGGCTGATAGCTAGCTAGCTAGCAAAAAGGACAATCAAACATTTTATATTTAGTACAAGTTTTTACAACATTTTCCATGTTTTATAGCGGTTGTACTGAATGACCTTTTTCATTTTTCACATACTTTCGATTTTTAAAAATCTGAAGAAGTTCAAAAAGTATTTATTTTATATTTTATTTTTAAATTATGTAAAAAAAAATGTGTCATGTTCATGTCACTACCAAAACAGTGTGTGTTTGAGTCCATTGTCTTTAACACACTTCTACATGATCAGGAAACATTCCCTCTCAGCCTCTCTTTCACAGCAGATAAATCCATCATTCTGAGTTAAATGTGTTCAGAAGTCTGAAAATCTGTATGCAACTTTAAGGAGCGTCACTACCAAACACCTTTATCTGCAATTCAGCAAACTTTTTTGTGTATTTTGTACTTTTTTTTATTCCATAAAATGTAGTTTTTACGTGTGTACAACTGTGCTAGCTAACCATGTGCTGATCTTTGAGCATCTTTGAGCAGCTCAAAAGTGTCTAAAATTGTCACGACCGAAACATGTCGTCACTGTTCTGGTAGTGACAGAAGGGAACACAATCATTTATTTGGGGGAAATAAACAATATTTTAGTACAGTTATGCAAATCATTAGTGTTTTAATATGTTTTAGTATGAGAGTTAAATTGTGTCATGTGATGTGGTCACTACCGACACATTACTGTCACTACCGAAACATTACTGTCACATTACTGTCACTACCAAAACATTACTGTCACATTACTGTCACTACCAAAACATTACTGTCACTACTGAAACATTACTGTCACTACCGAAACATTACTGTCACATTACTGTCACTACCAACACATTACTGTCACATTACTGTCACTACCGACACATTACTGTCACATTACTGTCACTACCGAAACATTACTGTCACTACCGACACATTACTGTCACATTACTGTCACTACCGAAACATTACTGTCACATTACTGTCACTACCAACACATTACTGTCACATTACTGTCACTACCGACACATTACTGTCACTACCGACACATTACTGTCACTACCGAAACATTACTGTCACTACCGACACATTACTGTCACTACCGAAACATTACTGTCACTACCGAAACATTACTGTCACTACCGACACATTACTGTCACTACCGAAACATTACTGTCACTACCGAAACATTACTGTCACATTACTGTCACTACCAAAACATTACTGTCACATTACTGTCACTACCAAAACATTACTGTCACATTACTGTCACTACCGACACATTACTGTCACTACCGACACATTACTGTCACTACCGAAACATTACTGTCACTACCGACACATTACTGTCACTACCGAAACATTACTGTCACTACCGAAACATTACTGTCACATTACTGTCACTACCAAAACATTACTGTCACATTACTGTCACTACCAAAACATTACTGTCACTACCAAAACATTACTGTCACATTACTGTCACTACCAAAACATTACTGTCACTACCGACACATTACTGTCACATTACTGTCACTACCAAAACATTACTGTCACTACCGAAACATTACTGTCACATTAATGTCACTACCAAAACATTACTGTCACTACTGAAACATTACTGTCACTACCGAAACATTACTGTCACATTACTGTCACTACCAAAACATTACTGTCACATTACTGTCACTACCAAAACATTACTGTCACATTACTGTCACTACCGAAACATTACTGTCACTACCGAAACATTACTGTCACTACCGAAACATTACTGTCACATTACTGTCACTAGCGAAACATTACTGTCACTACCAAAACATTACTGTCACTACCGAAACATTACTGTCACTACCGAAACATTACTGTCACATTACTGTCACTACCGACACATTACTGTCACATTACTGTCACATTACTGTCACTACCGAAACATTACTGTCACATTACTGTCACTACCAAAACATTACTGTCACTACCGAAACATTACTGTCACTACCGAAACATTACTGTCACATTACTGTCACTACCAAAACATTACTGTCACTACCGACACATTACTGTCACATTACTGTCACTACCGAAACATTACTGTCACTACCAAAACATTACTGTCACTACCGAAACATTACTGTCACATTACTGTCACTACCAAAACATTACTGTCACATTACTGTCACTACCAAAACATTACTGTCACTACCGAAACATTACTGTCACTACCGAAACATTACTGTCACATTACTGTCACTACCAAAACATTACTGTCACTACCGAAACATTACTGTCACTACCGACACATTACTGTCACATTACTGTCACTACCGACACATTACTGTCACTACCGAAACATTACTGTCACATTACTGTCACTACCGAAACATTACTGTCACATTACTGTCACTACCGACACATTACTGTCACTACCGAAACATTACTGTCACATTACTGTCACTACCGACACATTACTGTCACATTACTGTCACTACCGACACATTACTGTCACTACCGAAACATTACTGTCACATTACTGTCACTACCGAAACATTACTGTCACTACCGAAACATTACTGTCACTACCGAAACATTACTGTCACATTACTGTCACTACCGACACATTACTGTCACTACCGAAACATTACTGTCACATTACTGTCACTACCGACACATTACTGTCACATTACTGTCACTACCGACACATTACTGTCACTACCGAAACATTACTGTCACATTACTGTCACTACCGAAACATTACTGTCACATTACTGTCACTACCGAAACATTACTGTCACTACCAAAACATTACTGTCACTACCGAAACATTACTGTCACTACCGACACATTACTGTCACATTACTGTCACTACCGACACATTACTGTCACTACCGAAACATTACTGTCACATTACTGTCACTACCGACACATTACTGTCACATTACTGTCACTACCGAAACATTACTGTCACATTACTGTCACTACCGAAACATTACTGTCACTACCGAAACATTACTGTCACATTACTGTCACTACCGAAACATGGATGTTTTGTCAAAAATAAAGTATATTGAATGATCAGCTAAGATGTTATTATAGTGTTTGGTTCAATGTTTATTCAAACTAATGAATCCTTCACTTTGAAATCAGTATGATAAACTTTTTACAAAGAAAGATTAGATTTAAAATACAACAAATCTCATAAATTACACTTGAAATATTGTTAAAATTGTAATTGTTATTGATTTATCTGTGAACAATAAAAAAAACAACTATATTTACAAGGTAGATTAAAATCTTATTAAATTATTTATTATTGTGTCGGTAGTGACAAATATTGGGAAGAGGAAGAAATATTCCAAAACTTTCTGAAAATACAATATGAGAATTAACTGCACAATTACTAGAAATGTGAGCCTTGGATATTATACAATTTGCATACAAAATTTGTGGAAAACTCCTTTTTTTCCAAGACCAATTCTGTAGAATGACCCATATATGATATGATAAACTACAATCTAATAGAAATACAGTCAACAATTCATTGAACTGCGACTGAAGAGAACTGACATTTATTTAGGCTAATATTGTTAGTTAGTTTATAAATGTTGGACACAAAACATCCACTAGAGTTCAGCAAAGAGCTCACGAGTAAATCACTATCAAAATCTCGTCATTTGAAGACTTGATGACCGATAACTGATCATTCATGCAGAATAAACTCATAGCAGAACTCATGTATTGATCTCTGGCTGTCAATCATCTCACAGAGCACCTGTCAATCTTTATCTCTGATAACGACAGGTGTTTGTTTAATAAGCCAGACATGAGAAGTTCAGGACTGAACCTCCTTATTTAATTAGTCATTCATTTGTTTCCCTCTCTGATCTCGCGGTTCGTTTAGTGTTTGATTTCTGTTTCCCTCTTTGAAACCAGGAAACTGTTTAATGTTCAGCGGATGTTCAGTCGCTCAGCGGTGCGCGTGAGATCGATCTCGATCGATAATGAGGTGAGTTTAATTTCATTAAAGCATCAGACTGTAATGTTTAGTGTAAATATGAGCTGTTATTTTCATCAACTGAACGGTTCATGAACTACGCGTTTATTTTAACATTAAAACCGTCGCGTTTAATGTTTCTGACTCAAACTTTTCTACTGTCGTTTCATTAAAACGCAAGAAACTCGATCACTTCAGATCAGCATCATTCAGTTCGGTTCGGTTCGGTTCATCATCATGTCAGTTCCATCAGTACCGAAAATATACAATCTATGAAACTTGATGGGACAGAAATATAAGCATGTATTTTAGTGATATCACTGCTCATTTTGCTAACAGTAATAAAACATCATTTCTCAGTGTTCTGTGAAATGTTCAAGTAGTAACATTTAAAAAATGTTAGACGAACGTCCAGCTAAACGTTTCAGGTAAAAACGTTCTATGACTGATGTATAAATAATGTATTTGTGCTAACATTGTTACAGACCAGATACGTTCTATTAACGTTACTGGAAGAACGTTTGTTCATAACTTTGACAGAACGTTCCTGTTCATTCGAATGATCATGAATTCTATTTAAACCATTTAATTTCTGTCACGGTTTGCGTTTCATCTGCTTCCTGCTTCATTCTCCATCACTGAGGAAGTGAAGCAGCTCAAACTCACACTCGAGTGAACTAGTTAACGCTGCTCTTCCTGCTAGTTTACCGTCTGAATCTGTCAACGATTCTGCAGTTTCTTCAGCAGGTTTAGAATGAGATTCTGCTGCAGGTCAGAATTAACTCACACACACACATATGGGATAATCACTGACATAAAGGACTTAGAAATATCTATGTTCTATATATATATATATATATATATATATATATATATATATATATATATATATATATATATATATAACATAATGTGAAAAGCATGTGAAGAAGTTTTTGGTCCAAAAATTAGAATATCTGTTTTTTCTGAATTTAGTAGTAGGAAATTACTTGTCATTTAATTTTTTATATCAGCTACGCATCCTGTTAATTTTGTGAATTGGTAAGTTTCGTCAGGGAGCGAAGAAATATAGAGCTGAGTATCATCAGCGTAACAGTGAAAACTAACACCATGCTTCCTGATGATATCTCCTAAGGGTAGCATGTACAGAATGAAAAGCAATGGTCCTAGTACCGAGCCTTGCGGTACTCCATATTCAACTTGTGATCGATATGACCTCTCTTCATTTACTTCTACAAACTGATAACGGTCAGATAAGTATGATTTGAACCATGACAATGCTATTCCACTAATGCCAACATAATTTTCGAGTCTATTTAAAAGAATATTGTGATCAATAGTGTCAAATGCAGCACTGAGATCCAGTAACACTAATAGAGAGATACAACCACGATCTGATGATAAGAGCAAATCATTAGTAACTCTAATGAGAGCAGTTTCAGTACTATGGTACGGTCTAAATCCTGACTGGAAATCCTCATAGATACTATTTCTTTCTAAGAAGGAACATAGTTGTGATGATACTGCCTTTTCTAGTATTTTTGACAGAAAAGTGAGATTTGAGATTGGCCTGTAATTGACTAATTCTCTAGGATCAAGTTGTGGTTTTTTAATAAGAGGTTTAATAATAGCCAGTTTAAAAGTTTTTGGTACGTATCCTAGTGATAAAGATGAATTAACGATATTAAGAAGAGGATCTATGACCTCTGGAAGCATCTCTTTCAATAGCTTAGTTGGTATAGGGTCTAACATACATGTTGTTGATTTTAATGATTTAACAAGTTTAGACAATTCTTCCTCTCTTAAAGGAGTAAATGAATTGAATTTTTCCTCAGGGACACTACAATGCACTGTCTGACACAATACTGTAGTAGACGGTTGCATGGTTATAATTTTCTCTCTAATATTATCAATCTTGCAAGTAAAGAAGTTCATAAAGTCATTACTGCTGTGCTCTTTGGAAACATCAGAAGTTGAAGCTTTATTTCTCGTTAATTTAGCCACTGTATTAAATAAATATCTAGGGTTGTCTTTGTTTTCTTCTAAGAGAGTTGAAAAATAAGCAGATCTAGCAGATTTTAAGGCCTTCTGTATGCAGTAATGCTTTCTTGCCACGAAATGCGAAAAACCTCTAGTTTTTCGCTTGAGCGTGTGTGAGTTTGTGCGTGCCTGTGTGTGTGTTTGATCCTGTTGATCAAATGTCACTGTGGTCTGAATCTCTTGTTTTTTTTCAGATCAGATTATTGGTGATTATTGAATTGTTTGAGTCTGAGGTTCACTGTCAGATATTCAGATGCTTCTCTTTTTACCTTTACACTGATCTAGAGTTACTGCTGCTCTCTGATCTCACAGATGATCTGTCATCAGAGCAGACAACATTCATTTAGTTTACATGAACTTTAATAAATAATCCGAGGCACAGCTTCATGTATTCAAGAGAAAGCATATGAAACAGAAGGAACATCAGTATTTAGTGACTCTGATGTGGTTTATCACGTGCATTCCGTCTCGTTTCTCTTCTTCTCTTCGGTTTGATTAAATATGATCTGTTGTATTTTTGTGTTCTCATATGAGCGTCAGGTCAATAACACATCTAACCCTCAATTATGCTACACTTCTGTTCTTCTGCTTCCTCTTGCCGTGTCTTATTGCTCTCACATCCGCTTCTGAACACATTTAGAGTGACTGTGCACTTCATAACTCACACACTGACCCCGAAACATCGTTGTGACTTGCAGCGCTGCAGGGCCTCACTCTGAAAAATAAGTATATATACACAAATAATTACTGCAGTATTATCCATTTTTTGGTTCTCCAAAGAACTTTTCAGTGATTAATTCTATTAAAGAACTATTTTTCTTGGTTTAAAGAACATTTTAATAATATATAGAATCTTTTTCCACTATAAAGAACCTTTTGTGCAATGGAAAGATTCTATAGATGTTAAAAGTTCTTCAAGGAACCATCAATGCCAATATAGAAGCTTTATTTTTAAGAGTGATAATGTCATGTCTCTTCATGTTTGAGTGTCAGTGTGTTTGAATCAGCTGGTGTTTTGCTGGTTTGTTTACAACAGCTTTGGTACCAACAATCAAACACGCTGAGCTCGCGTCAATCACGTGTACGCCTGAATGTCTAATAAAGGTTCTTTATTCCATCCATGGAACCACAAAAGGTTCTTTAAATTTTTAAGATGTTCTTCACACTTGGATTAAATGGTTCTTTTAAGGACTGATCAATGAAAGGTTCTTTGGGAAACCAAAAATTGTTCTTCTATGGAATTGCTTTGAAAACCCACTTTTAGAACCTTTATTTTAAGAGTGA
The DNA here is from genome assembly GCA_037101425.1 of Elopichthys bambusa. NCBI lineage: Eukaryota > Metazoa > Chordata > Actinopteri > Cypriniformes > Xenocyprididae > Elopichthys > Elopichthys bambusa. The sequence continues at coordinate 47,087,971 of CM074433.1, forward strand.
ATATGAACGGAAGTCAAATATTGTGTCATGTTGTTAACTGAGAGTGTTGCACAGGAGGACAGACAAGGTTTCCCACATCCTCCTGACACACACTCTCACATAGTAAATTGTACCTTGAACTTTATATACACACGCCAATCAAGAATTTGAAATAAAGATTTAAAATGTTTTTGAAAGAAGTCTGTTCTGCCCACCAACAGTTGGGTTGTTAAATATTTTAAAATGCAATGGTATTTTAAAGGTACACTATGTAACTTTTGGCCCTCTAGCGGTTAAAAAACAAAAAAACAATTTATCTGTTACGTAATGCACATTACTTTTAATGGATTACTTTTCTTGTTAGATCAAAAGGTAATCTGATTACGTAATGCACATTACTTTTAATGCATTACTTTTACTTGTAACATCAAAAAGTAATTGATAACGTAATGCATGTTACTTGTAATGCGTTACTTTACTTGTTAGATCAAAAAGTAATCTGATTACGTAATGCACATTACTTGTAATGCATTACTTTACTTGTTAGATCAAAAAGTAACCTAATTGCATTATGCATGTTACTTGTAACATCAAAAAGTAATTGATCACGTAATGCATGTTACTTGTAATGCGTTACTTGTAACATCAAAAAGTAAACTGATCACGTAATGCATGTTACTTTTAATGCATTACTTTACTTGTTAGATCAAAAAGTAACCTAATTGCATTATGCATGTTACTTGTAACATCAAAAAGTAATTGATAACGTAATGCATGTTACTTGTAATGCGTTACTTGTAATGCGTTACTTGTAACATCAAAAAGTAAACTGATCACGTAATGCATGTTACGTTACTTGTAACATCAAAAGGTAATCTGATTACATAATGCATGTTACTTTTAATGCATTACTTTTACTTGTAACATCAAAAAGTTATTGATCACGTAATGCATGTTACTTGTAATGCGTTACTTGTAACATCAAAAAGTAAACTGATCACGTAATGCATGTTACTTTTAATGCATTACTTTACTTGTTAGATCAAAAAGTAACCTAATTGCATTATGCATGTTACTTGTAATATCAAAAAGTAATTGATAACGTAATGCATGTTACTTGTAATGCGTTACTTGTAACATCAAAAAGTAAACTGATCACGTAATGCATGTTACTTTTAATGCATTACTTTACTTGTTAGATCAAAAAGTAACCTAATTGCATTATGCATGTTACTTGTAACATCAAAAAGTAATTGATAACGTAATGCATGTTACTTGTAATGCGTTACTTGTAATGCGTTACTTGTAACATCAAAAAGTAAACTGATCACGTAATGCATGTTACGTTACTTGTAACATCAAAAAGTAATCTGATTACATAATGCATGTTACTTTTAATGCATTACTTTTACTTGTAACATCAAAAAGTTATTGATCACGTAATGCATGTTACTTGTAATGCGTTACTTGTAACATCAAAAAGTAAACTGATCACGTAATGCATGTTACTTTTAATGCATTACTTTACTTGTTAGATCAAAAAGTAACCTAATTGCATTATGCATGTTACTTGTAATATCAAAAAGTAATTGATAACGTAATGCATGTTACTTGTAATGCGTTACTTGTAACATCAAAAAAGTAATTGATAACGTAATGCATGTTACTTGTAATGCATTACTTTACTTGTTAGATCAAAAAGTTATTGATCACGTAATGCATGTTACTTGTAATGCGTTACTTGTAACATCAAAAAAGTAATTGATAACGTAATGCATGTTACTTGTAATGCGTTACTTGTAACATCAAAAAAGTAATTGATAACGTAATGCATGTTACTTGTAATGCATTACTTTACTTGTTAGATCAAAAAGTAACCTAATTGCATTATGCATGTTACTTGTAACATCAAAAAGTAATTGATCACGTAATGCATGTTACTTGTAATGCGTTACTTGTAACATCAAAAAGTAAACTGATCACGTAATGCATGTTACTTTTAATGCATTACTTTACTTGTTAGATCAAAAAGTAACCTAATTGCATTATGCATGTTACTTGTAACATCAAAAAGTAATTGATCACGTAATGCATGTTACTTGTAATGCGTTACTTGTAACATCAAAAAGTAAACTGATCACGTAATGCATGTTACTTTTAATGCATTACTTTACTTGTTAGATCAAAAAGTAACCTAATTGCATTATGCATGTTACTTGTAACATCAAAAAGTAATTGATAACGTAATGCATGTTACTTGTAATGCGTTACTTGTAATGCGTTACTTGTAACATCAAAAAGTAAACTGATCACGTAATGCATGTTACGTTACTTGTAACATCAAAAGGTAATCTGATTACATAATGCATGTTACTTTTAATGCATTACTTTTACTTGTAACATCAAAAAGTTATTGATCACGTAATGCATGTTACTTGTAATGCGTTACTTGTAACATCAAAAAGTAAACTGATCACGTAATGCATGTTACTTTTAATGCATTACTTTACTTGTTAGATCAAAAAGTAACCTAATTGCATTATGCATGTTACTTGTAACATCAAAAAGTAATTGATCACGTAATGCATGTTACTTGTAATGCGTTACTTTACTTGTTAGATCAAAAAGTAACCTAATTGCATTATGCATGTTACTTGTAATATCAAAAAGTAATTGATAACGTAATGCATGTTACGTGTAATGCATTACTTTTACTCGTAACATCAAAAAGTAAACTGATCACGTAATGCATGTTACTTTTAATGCATTACTTTACTTGTTAGATCAAAAAGTAACCTAATTGCATTATGCATGTTACTTGTTACCGCAACACTGCTCATTTCAGATGAGATTGAAAACACCTGATCGCTAGGTTTTCTCAGAGGAGAGCTATGTTAGAAATGTGTCCATCTTGAACATAATCAGAATGATCAGCTAATGAGGGTAAATCGACATGCTCTGGTACACTGGAGGAGCATCTGAATTGGGTTTCCACAGTCTTACCTTGACTGGTTGTAGAGATCTCTGATATCAGAACATGAGGAGTTCAGCTTGTATGAAGTTTGCAATATTTCACATTTATATTTTGTTAATATATTTCACATGATTTTATATAATTTTATTGACTGGTTTGTTAAATATACACAATATTGCTGTGTTATTACAGTATTATGTTTAATACATTATTTAATACATTATACATTAAACCATAAACGCATGCTGTCCCCTCAAGTGGACATCTGAAGATCTCTTTGAAGAATATGTGTTAAAAAAAACATCTCAAATCTTGTTTTTCATGCCCCAAGAGCAATAAAAACACATAAGAACTGACTGAGGTTATCATAATTCATGCATGAAATGGTTATGAAAACATTATTTCTGAATGTTATGTGATGTGAACATCCCAGTCTTCAAACATTATGTGAACGTTACTTTTGAATGTTGAAACAAGTAGTAACATTTTAACCAGATTATTTTATTATTTTTATTATTTAACTGGAATGGAGCCAGTTCATGTTTTAGTGTAAGAAGCACAGTTTCTGATTTTAGTGATTTTAACATCATGTCCTGTTGTGTTTGCCAGTGAACAAAGTATCTGTCAGGCGCGGGCCACCGTTATGATGTACGATGACGGCAGTAAGCGCTGGTTACCGGCCGGTTCTGGCGCTCAGGCCGTCAGCCGGATCCACATCTTCCAGAACACCAGTAACAACAGCTTCAGGGTGGTGGGACGCAAACAGCAGGCGGATCAACAGGTAACTCATAAATTCAATTAAGATAAACGTGTATTAAACATGAGACGGCTTTAGACAATCATGGGAAGTTTAGTGGGTGTGTGAAGCCACAGCAGGAAGTCACAGAGATTGTGTGTGCAGATACTGTATGTTCAGTTTTACAGTCAGGAACATGTACGGTGTGTTAATGCACTCATTGCTGTTAATGTATGTGCTCGGCATCATGGGAAAGTGCCGTGTTGTGTGCCGCAGATCTCTGTGGTTTACTCAGAGACGTTTCTGTCTCACAGCTTCTGAATTGTCTTTCATTTCCTGTGAATCTTGTCAGTGTGCTGATGCGTTGCAGTCTTCTGCACGACACCACAAACGAACACAAACCCATTGGTTTGTTCATCTGTGCAGGTGGTCATTAACTGTCCTCTGGTCCGCGGGATCAAATACAACCAGGCGACTCCCACGTTTCACCAGTGGCGGGACGCGCGGCAGGTGTGGGGTCTGAACTTTGGCAGTAAGGAGGACGCGGCTCAGTTCGCCAGCGGCATGATGCACGCGCTCGACGTGCTCAGCGGTCACGCGGACATGGGTCAGATGATCAGGAGTTATTACTATCTCACATTACCTGTATGTTTAGAGTTATGTCTGATCTGTGTGATTTGGTTTCTGTCGTACAGGCGCGTGTCCTCCTCCTCCTCGACCACCTCAGAACGGCCCGAGCGCTGAGGAGTTAGAGCAGAGGAGGAGGTATGAACATCATCATCTTCATCATTAGATCAGACCTGCTCAGCAGTCCAGATCAATCCTGATTCACTTCACTTATTGTTAGCGATTCATCATCAGTGATGTTATTCTACACAAATCAATACAACTTTCCTCCCCAGCTGATGTCATCAGTCCCTCTTATTCACCAACCAATGAAATCAAGTCCCGCCCAACATCCCGTTTCACTCTGAAATACGTCCCATTATAGAAGTAATATAATGGGTATTCCATCTGAGAATATATAATGTATATATTTATTTATTTGTTTCTCTGAGAATATGTAATATAATGTATATTTCTTTATTAATATAATATTTATATATTTTGTTTGTTTCATTTATTTGCGCTTCTGACATTTTTATTTATAAATTTGCATTTATTTTAATTTATTTATTTTATTCATTTTTGCATTTATTAAATTATTTGTGCATTGAGTAATTTATTTATTAATGCATTTTTGTTTATTTGTGCATTGATTAATTTAGTTAATTTATTATTTATTTGTGCATTAATTAATGCATTTATTTATTTACTAATTTAATTATTTTATTTGTGCATTTATTAATTAATTAATTTTTTGTGTGCATTAATTAATTTATATTTATACTCTCAGATGGAATACCCATTATATCACTTCTGTAATGTGAAACAAATATTAATCTATGTGTGCATTAACTGATTAATTAATTTAATTTATTTGTGCACTTATTAATGAATTTATTTTATTTATTTATTTTGCATTAAATAATTTATTTATTACCTCATTTATTTTGTTTATTTGTGCATATATTAATTTATTTGTGTATTAATGAATTGATTTTTGTATTTTATTTATTTTTGCATTTATTAATTTATTTGTGCATAAATTAATTAATTATATTTACTTTGTGCATTACGTAATAAATTATTCATTTATTGTAATTATTAATTTATTTGTGCATTAATTCATGTATTTATTTATTTATTTACTAATGTATTTATTTTATTTGTGCATTAATTACATCATTTTATTCATTTATTTGTGCATTCATTAATTCATAATTTTGAAATGGGTTTCATGTGAGCGTAACTCGTGTGTCTGTTCAGGCAGGAGCAGCAGGAGAGAGAGAGACATGAGCAAGAGCGAATGGAGAGAGAGAGACGGGCGTCTGCTGCTCCAGCCCCGCCCCCTGTTCCTCCTCCCGCTCCGGCCTCTGCTGCTCCTCCTCCTCCCCCTGGACCTCCACCTGCTCCAGGACCCCCGCCGCCACCCCCACCACCACCTCCTTCAGGAGGAGGAGCTCCGCCCCCACCACCGCCTCCGCCCTCTGGAGGAGGAGGAGGGGGAGGAGGAGGAGGAGGAGATGGAGGTCTGGCCGCAGCACTCGCCGGAGCTAAACTACGCAAAGTGGCCAAGGTCAGTCAGACTGAAATTCACCTGAATATTGTTGTGTACAATGAGGAACACTCATGGTTCTTCTCTGGATGTGCAGGAGGACAGTGGAGCGCCGGCTCCTGCGGCGAGCGCCAGTGCAGCAGGAGGAGGAGGCAGCAGTGGAGGAGGCGGAGGAGGAGGTGGAGGAGGACTAATGGGAGAAATGAGCGCCATTCTCGCTCGAAGGTGAGTTAAATGCCACCACATTTATATGACGTTTGCTCTGGAATACTATAGCATACATTTTGTTAAAGGGGAAGTATTATGTCCTTTTCACAAGATGCAATATCTGGTGTCTCCAGAACGTGTCTGTGAAGTTTCAGCTCAAAATACCCCACAGATCATTTATTATAGCTTGTCAAATTCGCCCCTATTTGGGTGTGAGCAAAAACACACCGTTTTTGTGTGTGTCCCTTTAAATGCAAATGAGGGCTGCCTTTCCAGAAGAGGGCGGAGCCGTTTGTTGTAGTCCTTAAACAGAGAATTCTGTAAAAGAAAATATCTCTCTTTGCATTGAACTTTGAGCGTTGAACTTGATGTCGTTTATGCAGCAACATTACACACTAACTGAAGTTACAAAAGTCAAATCATAATCAACCACCCCTTTAAACAACCAACTCTGTATCTTTAGATACAAAGACGGTACACTCATATTAGTATGAATAAGAGAAAGTGCATCGCACAAAATAGTGGAATGAGTTCTGAAATGACGGTTTCATGAGTCACATCCATCAGCCTTACTGAAAGATCTTCATCTCTGTGTTACAGAAGAAAGGTTGCTGACACTCCAGCGGTGAAGAAGGAAGACGCAAGCGTAAGTGTGTTCGTGTTTTATTACTGATCTCTGTGTCTGAAGGCGATTCTGATTTCTGTTGCGCTTTCTGTTCTCAGGCTGATTCTGTGAGCAACGACTCTAGATCTGCAGGTGAGAAAATCACTTCATCTCACCACACTTCCTGTTTATAGTGAACGGTTCACTTCACATCGTGACCTCAAATGTGCTTCATGTTTCTCATTCAGATAAAGCAGACGTGGTGAAGAAGCCTTGGGAGAAACCGTCGTCCATTTCACGGTAAAGTCGCGTCTTCTTCTGTTTGTCGACAGGTCTTTTAGTATTATTTATATGCTATTATAATTGTTATTAATGGCCTTTATTTTTTTTCACATTATTTTTAGTTATTTTATGTGCTTTTGTCATTCGTATTGGTTTTTGTTTTTAAAATTTTTTTTTTTTTATTTCAGTTAGTAATCGTAGTACTTCAACATTAATTTTATTTTTCATTGTTTTTTTATTTAATATGTATTTTATTTTATTTTAACAAAAATGTTTTTAGTAGATTTAGTTAATGATAATTACACTGGTTTAATCAGGGTGAACTCAGCGCCGAAGACTCAGGAGAAGAGCCCAGTTTCTCCGGCAACCACGGCTCCGTTGAGCAGGTATTTCATGCTTCAGTCTGACGGTTCTGTCGGTTTCTGACGGTTCTGTCGGTTTCTGAGGGTTCTGTGTGTTTCTGAGAGTTCTGTGTGTTTCTGACGGTTCTGTCTGGTTCTGTCTGGTTCTATGAGTTCTGTGTGTTTCTTTTGGTTCTGTGTGTTTCTTTTGGTTCTGTGTGTTTCTGACGGTTCTGTCTGGTTCTATGAGTTCTATGTGTTTCTTTTGGTTCCGTGTTTCTGACGGTTCTGTCTGGTTCTGACGGTTCTGTGTGTTTTTTGAGGGTTCTGTCGGTTTCTGAGGGCTCTGTCTGGTTCTATGAGTTCTGTGTGTTTCTTTTGGTTCTGTGTTTCTGACGGTTCTGTCTGGTTCTGTCTGGTTCTATGAGTTCTGTGTGTTTCTTTTGGTTCCGTGTTTCTGACGGTTCTGTCTGGTTCTGACGGTTCTGTGTGTTTTTTGAGGGTTCTGTCGGTTTCTGAGGGCTCTGTCTGGTTCTATAAGTTCTGTGTGTTTCTTTTGGTTCTGTGTTTCTGACGGTTCTGTGTGTTTCTGATGGTTCTGACGGTTCTGTGTTCGTGAGCGCTGAAGTGTGTCTGTGGTTGTTTCAGGACGAGGCCCAGCAGCAGCACCGGAGCAGACACCGGATCCAGAGACTCCTCAGAGCTGGAGAAATTCAAACAGGTCAGCAGCTCCGTCACACACTCCGACTCGCTTCTCTTCTGAACAGACTGACTTACTAAAGCATGATGTGTCTGATAACAGGAAATCCTGGAGGAGATGCGCAAAGAGCTGCAGAAAGCCAAAGATGAAATCATCAGCGGTCAGTCCTGCTCTTCCTCTGCTGCTCTTGAGGGAAATCCAGTGCGGTTCTTGCTTTGATGCTGGTATTGTTGTTTTCATCCACAGCTCTGCTGGAGGAACTGCAGAAGAGCAGCGTGGTGTAGCAGCGTCATGCGTGAACATCGGGACGATGAAGAGTCATCTGCTCAAACCACAGACACAAGACGCTTCGTTCTTATGCACTGCAAAAAATTATCTTCCTCAGTATTTTTGAACAAAATCAAGATACAGAAGCCAAATGACATCAGATATCAAATCTTGTTTTGAGATTTGAACAAAATCTCAAAACAAAATCTGCTCCCACACCACATAACAACCAATCCCAAAATTGGTGCGAAATTCAGTTCAGCTCCAGATATACATACATGCATACATACACAGTGTGTGGGCGGAGCCTCTCTGCAAGCACACTGCGCTCGCAACCAAATCAATCAAAAACCACGGCCAATCAGAAGAGCGTGTGGGCGGAGCCTCTCTGCAAGCGCACTGCGCTCGCAACCAAATCAATCAAAAATCACGGCCAATCAGAAGAGCGTGTGGGCGGAGCCTCTCTGCAAGCGCACTGCGCTCGCAACCAAATCAATCAAAAATCACGGCCAATCAGAAGAGTGTGTGGGCGGAGCCTCTCTGCAAGAATTTTATACTATATTAATAGAAGTAAGAATAATTTCATTTTTAAAATAAATTTAATATTTTTGAGTTTGTGACAGGATTTTTTAAAAAATGAGCAAAAAGCTACTATATTATAGTAGTGATCAACTTAAAATTCAAAGGGAGTTTTTTTAAGCATAAACTCAATTAATTTTGATACATTTTTCATACAACAAGACTTCTTATGTAATTTTGCTTCTCAAGTAAATGTATCTTGATTCAGGAATGTCTTTATATTTGTACTGGAAAACAAGATGCCTACATACTTGCATTTCCCCTCATATTTTTACATCCGCTGCCTTTCTCTTCTCTTTTTTGCATCAGTTTTGAACATTAATGACGTCTATTCATATTTTTCTGATCCGCTGCTGTTCATTCCATCTAATGCATGTGTTTTAATTATCGCTCATGTAGTAATATTGTCACTAGTTAGTTGTTTACATCTGTAATAATCCGACCACATGTTATTTATCATCTGCTGTTCTCAGATCTGTGTTTGACCAGGGGTTTTCAAACTGGGTGTCAGGGCCTCTGTGGAAAGAGGAAAAGTGTAAGATTGGACGAAATAAATAATTGTAATAAAATAAGAATGTTATTGAAATAAGTACAGCAGTACAGCATTAAAGTAAGGGGAAAATAATAACAATATATAATACTTTTTCACCGTAAACATTTGGTCTTTATACATGAAAACATGATATTTTGGGGTCTGTGGCCTCTGAAAGATTGAAAACCTCTGATTTAGAAGATCATGTAAAATAAGATGACTGAAGATGAACCAGATGTGCGTCTCGGGGAAGTTTGAGTGTGTGTGAGTGCAGTGTTTATGTGCATCAGATGTGGCGAACAAACTATGTATTAAACGCTGTTATTTTGTATGTCCTATACGGAAAAGTACTGTAGTTTTTTGGTCATGTACGATGGTACCGTCAAAGTACTTTGGCACACTCTTGCTAATTGTTTTACAGACTGTGAGAGATCCGCTATGCAGCGCTTGGAAGTGCAAATAAAAGCTGTTTGCATCAGGCTGATCCCGGATCAGTGTCTCCGCCTCAGTGTGTTTCCCGCCGCAGCAGCGCCGCGCGTCCAGCTGACCGCAGATCAGCGCGCGGAGGAGGCGGGGCGCTGTGACGTCAGCCGTCGTGCTGCTGCTGGTGAACTCTGAACACGAGAGTCTGTCGTGCAAAAGTGTGTTGAATTTTCACTCGATCCGGATCAAGACGCGATAAATGAGGCGAGACACCTGTCAAAGTACTCATATATATTCCTCATAAGAGCGGAGAGATGATTAATCTAGCGTTTGTGTGGTAAAGAACAGCTTAGCGCTGACAGTAAACAGGTAGTTTGGATAAATCACTAAATTAACCGATTTAATCAATGTTTTTTTTACTTAATTATACGATATACTGTGTGAGAAATATCAGCATTAGAGTGATGATTTGGTGCGTAATGATTAAAATCAGTTTGGTTGGTGAAGCTCAAAGTTCATGTTGTGTTAGTTTGTTCAGGTAAGTTAGCTTTAGCTTCAGCGCAAAACCTTCATCTGACATTTACGACATCAAGATTTTCATCACAAACCGTTTCATGACGTGTTTTAACTCATAATATGGCGGTAATTGTGTCCGTTACACCATGTTGTTTCTAACTGTACCATGGTAATCTCATATTCTGTTCCAGTAACGTGATATTCTTTGAAGAACATGTAAGTTTCATATCATATGAGTATAATAATCATTCAGTACCGTGATTATACTATATGAAATCACCGTTTTAACTCTTAAAAAGTTAGGGATATATTCTAAAACTGATAGAAGGTTAAATAATAAACCAAGTTTTTATTATATCTCAAGTTTGAACTCTTAAAAAGTTCATTTTTTAAAGTAAAAAGTTTAATAATATATATATATATATATATATATATATATATATATATATATAAACCTGATCAAGCCAAAGCAAAGACATTAAAGAAATATGAAATATATATATAAACTGAGTGAGTGTCTGCATGAACACACACAGGTTTGTTGTGAACGCAGGTCGTGTCATGTTATCCTCAGATGTCGCTCTAAATTCACTCAATTCATGTCCTGGTTTTGTCTCCAGCAGCAGTTGACGGGTGTCGTGTGTCAATCACTCTCAAGCCCCGCCCATCATGACGGAGGTCAGCGTGGTGAAGGAGGGTTGGCTCCATAAACGAGGTACGGCAGACGCGTGTGTGTTTCCTGTGGTGGGTGACGTCATCGTGCTGATGTCACCTGTGTGTGTGTGTGACAGGTGAGTACATAAAGACGTGGAGGCCGCGCTACTTCATCCTGAAGAGTGACGGATCCTTCACCGGATACAAGGAGAAACCGGAGCTGACGGATCAGAGCTTGGCACCGCTAAATAACTTCTCCGTGGAAGGTGGGTTGAGTTCTGTGGGTTCTGTGGGTCAGAGGCTGATGTGAGCGTCTGCCTGACCGGGTCACATGTTTCTCCAGAGTGTCAGCTGATGAAGACGGAGCGTCCGCGGCCGAACACCTTCATGATCCGCTGCCTGCAGTGGACGAGCGTCATCGAGCGCACCTTCCACGTGGAGAGCAGCGAGGAGAGGTGAACACCAGCTTCACGCGTGTTTCTGTGGCTGAACATGTGATGTTGAGTTCAGTCCACTGCTGTGGGAAGTGCTTGTCCCACTCGTTTTTCCCACGGGGATTTTTAACATTACAAACAAATGTTTTATCTCTTTGAACGTTTAAAATATTTATTTGCTGATCAAGTCAAAGTGAAGAGAGATATCAAATATGATTTTTTTTTAAAATAATATATATATTTTTTTTTAAAGTTTTAACTATTTTAAAAAGTTTATATTTAATTAAAATGATCAATCCAGATATTAAAAAATAATATCTTTTTAAAAAGGTGTATTTTTAATTTATAACTTTAGTTAAAATGTTTATTTTCTGATCAAGCCAAAATATTCTGACGCTGATATGAAACTCATTTTATTAGTAGTATTTTGTACGTTTTAACTAAAATGTTTAATTAAAAAAAAATGCTGATCAAGCCAAAGCAAAGATTTTAAAGAGAGTTTAAATATTCTGACAACTTAAAATACTTTAAGTTTTAAATCTTTTAAAATGTTTAATTAAAAAATAATTTTCTGATCAATAGATATTACATTTTGGCATAAACACAGTTTTTAAATGAAATTGTGTAAGTTTGAGCTCTATATGTAATTAAAAAGGTTAATTAAAATATTTATTTTCTGATCAATCTAAAGCAAAGACGTTAAAAAGATAAAAAAAAATTTTAAATAATATTTTGTACGTTTTAATTCTTTTAAAATGTTTAAAATATTAAATATTGTGAAACTGATTTGTTTTTACCAGCCATATTTCACCCTAAATCATAAAAATTAAGACTTATTCTTAAAGGGCCATTAAAGTTTTCAGAAATGTGACATTTTTTCATGATTAAAATTATTTTTCATGACCAATTTAATTTAATTTTTATATTTTGCAATAACAGGACCAAGGGGTTCTTAATTCATTTTTGTTTTCTAATCAATCTAAAGTTAATTTGTTAACGGACACTTTTTGATTCATTCCCAATTGATGAATCTGAACACAGTGTTCACGTGAACGCTGAATAAAGTCACCTGGTTGATGTGTGCGTTTATACGCCACAGGTTTTGTGACGTATAACAACAGCAGCTCGTTCTGGACGTCATCGCGCCATCTCTGCGTCACTGCACATGTGTCCAGTTTCGGTTTTCAGTCTGATCAGACCTGCTTTACGGCACAATCGGCCTCACATTTGATGAAGTTTCTCACTGTGAAGCTGCTCTGAAACACTCTGTGAAGCGCTGACTCGACTGATTCTCGTTGACTCTGTAGGGAGGAGTGGATGTGTGCGATCCAGGCGGTGGCCAATGGGCTGCAGGCGCGTGAAGCGGACGAACCAATGGAGTTCAAGTGCGTCAGTGACATCAGCGGTCTGGAGGACATGGAGGTTTCTCTCTCCAAGTCCAGCTCCAGAGTGGTCCGTGTCTCCACATCTTACGGTTTATCATGATGATAATGATGACGATGATGATGATGATGATGATGGTTTGTGCTTTCAGACGATGAACGACTTCGATTACCTGAAGCTGCTGGGTAAAGGCACGTTTGGGAAGGTGATCCTGGTGCGAGAGAAAGCCTCTGGGATGTACTACGCCATGAAGATCCTGCGCAAGGACGTCATCATCGCGAAGGTGAGCGATTGGTGAGAAACACGGAGTGGAATGAGATGCTCAGATATGACTGTGTGTGTGTGTGTGTGTGTGTGTGTTCAGGATGAAGTGGCACATACGGTCACCGAGAGTCGAGTGCTGCAGAACACCAGACACCCCTTCCTGACGGTCAGTGTCGCTCACGTGTGTAAATGACTCTGTACGACACACTCTCCCCTCATTCTGTCATGTTTTGTGTCACAGACCCTCAAATACGCCTTCCAGACTCACGACCGGCTGTGTTTCGTGATGGAGTACGCTAACGGTGGAGAGGTACGTGCAGGTTTGTCTCAGCCTTCGCTGGCGTGTCTGTGTGTGTCGTTCTCACGCCGTCTCTCGTCCGTCCGCAGCTGTTCTTCCACCTGTCCCGCGAGCGCGTGTTCTCCGAGGACAGAGCCCGCTTCTACGGCGCTGAGATCGTCTCCGCTCTCGACTACCTGCACTCGCAGAACGTCGTCTACAGGGACCTGAAGGTGCTGTTAATAATAAACTCAGGCTTACATGAGCTTCATAAAAGTAAAGCTCTGATTTAAACTCTTGACATCTGGCAACTGCAAACATGATGATGATGTTCTCTGTTCACTCAGCTGGAGAACCTCATGCTGGATAAAGACGGACATATTAAAATCACAGACTTCGGCCTTTGTAAGGAGGGCATCACAGATGAAGCCACCATGAGGACGTTCTGCGGCACCCCAGAATACCTTGCGCCGGAGGTAATGAACGTCTACAGCAGCGCTTCTCAACCAGGGGTGCCTTTATAAATCCTGATTTGTTCCTCACTTTTGATGTAGGATGAAATCTGTGGAATTTAGGATCAAATCCAATCGTATGTGCTGAAAGTTTAATTAAATTTTAGTATGCGGCTTGTCTGAAACTGTGTATCACTAGCTCTTCTCGTGTTTATTTCCTCTTTACGACGAATGGCTTGTATTCCTGATGTTTTGTAAAGTAAATGTCAATGGGTCAGGTGCTGGAGGACAACGATTACGGCCGCGCGGTGGACTGGTGGGGTCTGGGAGTGGTGATGTACGAGATGATGTGCGGACGGCTGCCCTTCTACAACCAGGATCACGAGCGGCTCTTCGAGCTCATTGTGATGGAGGAGATCCGCTTCCCCAGGAGCCTCTCGCCCGAAGCCAAAGCGCTGCTGACCGGCCTGCTGAGGAAAGACCCCAAACAGAGGTGAGCGGCATTACTGCAGCTCGTACACTAGTGCTTCATTAGACAAACTATTACGAAAAATGTTTGTTGACAACCTTTTTTTCCCATGACTATGACATCATAAAACACTCATCAATGTGCAGTACTGTTGATGAAAAAGACGAGACTAAAATGTAGTTTAGAAAATAAAAACTTTATTCTGTATTTCCTTCAAGAAACAAATTTTAACAAGCCGGGTTGTTTTTCTTAATCTTCTCAATCTGGCAAACCTTCACTCTCTCTCTACTCTGAGAATAAAGCGCTGATGATCTGGAGTTTATTGATCTGTATTGAGATCTTCTGCTCAAATGAAAGTGTAATAGAGTCGGTCTGTGTTCTTTACGAGACGAAATCTGCCATCAAACCTTCAGTGATGAACTGTAATAAATACAAACATGATCTCGACTGTATTGTTTGCTTAGGGTTAGGGTTGCTAACCCTAACCCTAACCCTTTTTTTGTATTTGTTTTAATAGAAAAACATTAACGTAATTTAGAATTATTGGAATTACTATCTGGAATTTCACTGTCATAGCTTTTGAGAGAAACTTTACCATTTTCCATAATGTAGAGAGTGTTAATTTATATCATAAATTATAAATCGGGAAACTTATGGAAGCTTGTTTCTGCCACAGGATAAAAAATAAAAAAGGTAATTGTGACTTTTTATCTCACAATTTTTTTTTCAAGTTTAAATCTCAGTTCAGACTTTATAACTCACAATTCAACTCACAAAATGTTGCAATTCAGAGAAATAAAGTTGCAAGTCAGAGAAATAAAGTTGCAAGTCAGAGAAATAAAGTTGCAAGTCAGAGAAATAAAGTTGCAAGTCAGAGAAATAAATTTATTCTGAGAAATAGTCGCAAATTTGAGAAAGTCGCAAATCTGAGAAATAAATTTGTTATTCTGAGAAAAGTTGCAATTCTGAGAAATAGTCGTCAATCTGAGAAATAAAGTCGCAAGTCTGACAAATAAAGGCGCAAGTCTGAGAAATACATTTATTCTAAGAAATAGTCGCAATTCTGAGAAATAAAGTCTCCATTCTGAGAAATAGTCGCAATTCTGAGAAATAAAGTCTCCATTCTGACAAATAAAGTCGCAAGTCTGACAAATAAAGTCGCAAGTCTGACAAATAAAGTCGCAAGTCTGACAAATAAAGTCGCAAGTCTGAGAAATACATTTATTCTAAGAAATAGTCGCAATTCTGAGAAATAGTCGTCAATCTGAGAAATAAAGTCTCCATTCTGACAAATAAAGTCGCAAGTCTGACAAATAAAGTCGCAAGTCTGACAAATAAAGTCGCAAGTCTGACAAATAAAGTCGCAAGTTTGACAAATAAAGTCGCAAGTCTGAGAAATACATTTATTCTAAGAAATAGTCGCAATTCTGAGAAATAAAGTCGCAAGTCTGACAAATAAAGGCGCAAGTCTGAGAAATACATTTATTCTAAGAAATAGTCGCAATTCTGAGAAATAAAGTCTCCATTCTGAGAAATAGTCGCAATTCTGAGAAATAAAGTCTCCATTCTGACAAATAAAGTCGCAAGTCTGACAAATAAAGTCGCAAGTCTGACAAATAAAGTCGCAAGTCTGAGAAATACATTTATTCTAAGAAATAGTCGCAATTCTGAGAAATAGTCGTCAATCTGAGAAATAAAGTCTCCATTCTGAGAAATAAAGTCGCAATTCTGACAAATAAAGTCGCAAGTCTGACAAATAAAGTCGCAAGTCTGACAAATAAAGTCGCAAGTCTGACAAATAAAGTCGCAAGTCTGACAAATAAAGTCGCAAGTCTGACAAATAAAGTCGCAAGTTTGACAAATAAAGTCGCAAGTCTGAGAAATACATTTATTCTAAGAAATAGTCGCAATTCTGAGAAATAAAGTCGCAATTCTGAGAAATAGTCGCAATTCTGAGAAATAAAGTCGCAATTCTGAGAAATAAAGTCGCAAGTCTGACAAATACATTTATTCTAAGAAATAGTCGCAATTCTGAGAAATAAAGTCGCAATTCTGAGAAATAAAGTCGCAAGTCTGACACATACATTTATTCTAAGAAATAGTCGCAATTCTTGGAAATCTAGTCGCAAATTTGAGAAATAAATTTATTTTGATATAACTGCGAGAAATAAAGTCAGAATTGCAAAATAAAAAGTTACCTTTTACCTTTTTTATTTTTTATTTCATGGCAGAAACAAGTTTCCATAGAAACTAGACGAGTAAAACAAGCCATTATGCGCAGGAGTCGACATTCTCTTGATTACAGCTGAAAGTGCAGTAATTCTGATGAAATATAAAGAGAAATTTCTCAAATGACAGCAATCATGTTCACTAATCAAGATTACAAGTTTGAGCAAAATAATTGCGATTATCAGTTTAACCATTATTATAGCATTACAGCGCTGTGTTTTCTGTTCTGAATCCCGTTTAATCCCTGACGAAACCTAAAGGAAGCACGTCTCCAGATCATTTTGCTGTCACATAATGAAGTAACTGTGAAGGCTTGTGATTGGCTGCAGGCTCGGAGGCGGTCCTGATGATGCGAGAGACGTGATGACGCACAAGTTCTTCTGCTGTATCCACTGGGAGGACGTGCTGCAGAAGAAGGTGCTTCAGTCCTGAGTTTGTTCCTGAGGGTGTGATGCAGATTCTCACGCTGACGTCTGCTCTGCTTTCTTCCTGCAGCTGGTGCCGCCCTTCAAACCGCAGGTGACGTCAGAGACGGACACGCGATACTTTGACGACGAGTTCACGGCACAAAGCATCACTGTTACTCCTCCAGACAAGCGTGAGTTTGTGTTCTGCATTAATCTTCTGATTGCATCATCAGGTCTTTGCTGATGAACCTGTCTCGCACCGTTTCAGTGAGCTGTCGGGACGTGGAGGACGCTGGGCCGTGTGCTCACTTCCCTCAGTTCTCTTACTCCGCCAGCGTACGAGAGTGACACCGTTTCATCCTGACGACCATCCCATAATGCATCATGACAGACTCCCATAAGGCATTTCTTCATTGTGAACAGTCACGTGTTTCAGGTGTGCGGATGATCTCACGTCCACCTGCGTATGAATGTATTGATCAGTAACGGAGCTTAGAATGTAAAGCCTGTCTTCTCAGTTTCTCATATAATCGCATGTTGGGATGTTGAGGATCATGTGATTATCAGGCAGTTTCACAGAGCAACACTACGTGTCTTGATCTGAAAACATTAAAGACTTTCAGCCGGTTCTGCAGCTTCTCTGATTCTTCAATACACCAACCAAAATCTGATTTAGCTTCAGATCTGCTGGATCCTCACTGTAAACACACGATCTGATCGACGTATAAAAGACAGACATGACGATAGCTGAACACGTTGAAGAATATTTCCACCGGGGTTATTATTGTTCACATTAAAAGAACATTTTCATTACTTAAATTAAACATTAAAGGATTCGTTGTCTTTGAAATGAAAATCAGCTTTACTCACCCTCGAGCCAGCCTAAGTGTATATGACTTTCTTCTTCCTGATGAACACAATCTGAGAAATATTAATAATATATTTTTTATTGCTACTACCTTTTGTAATTTCTCATTCCGTGACGAAAAAAAAAAGAATTTCAAGGAAAAAAGTAATTTTTAAAAAAATTAGGTTTCATGTTATTAAAACATATTAAAGTCCTAGTAATCTTGTTTTTGTCATAGGTCTTTTTGTCTATTTTTATATAAATATTATATATTTTTTATTAATTTTATTCTGGTAAAAAATACTTTTTTTTTCTCGTTATTTTACACCGGCGATGCTTCCTTCGCTTGTTTCTGCTTTTTCTTGTCTGTGTTTTGATCTGCAGATCCTGTGTAATAGCGCCCCCTGCTGTATCACAGGGAAAACATGGATTGCTGGAAAAACTTGTTAATGGGCGGGGAAAGAGTTAATGTACTAAAACAACTAAAAGTTAATAAACACTATATAGACATAGAAAAGAAAAATTCTAAAAATGACAATCGCACAACTAAATTACTAAAACTAAAAACTGATTTAAAATATTAAAAAACACTATAATAGTATCTTAATGATCGTAAAATAACATTTGATCCACTGAAATGGCTTATTAACCTTATAAAGCTTCTGTGTCGGTGCAAATTTCTTTGTTTTAAAACTACAGAGCTTTGATCATCAAACAGCATTTAAATACCATCTTACGAAGACACATTATGGCAAATATTGATATTTATATGCATTTTATGTAAGTATCTGCTATACTGTTATAAAGATCTCACTGATTTACATCAGAATTTCATCACTTAGTCCATATAAATATCAACATCTGCAGAAAACTGTCTAAATAAATTGAAATTTTTCCTCCATAATATCACTATATCAGACTATATGAGCCATAACAGCCTGACCTATCAAAAAAATAAATATATTGCGTATTTTTTCGATCGCACGTGACGTCACCGCGCCGCTGTCAGTATTAACCAATGAGAGTAGAGTCGTCGTCATGTGATCAAAACAGGAAGAGCAGCGCCGCTGGACTCGTCTCGTGATGATCGATGATCCCTGATTTCTATGAGAAGGCGTAATTACTGCTGTTTAATTGTTGTTACCATGGCAGTGCTCCTCTTCATCATGTTCATGTGTGGCGCCATCAGCTCTCACGTGAGTCGATAAGTGTTCAGTGTGACTGAAACGATGCTACCGAAAGAATACCACAGTACATATCCAAAACTGTGGTATTACTATGGTATATTTAGGCTAGTATTGTAAGAAGAACAAATAAACTGATGTAGGCCACGGTACCGCAGTAATACCGTGGTGTTTTTGCGCTATTGGTAACTGAAGGCTTGGTGTGTTTCAGACGAGCGTCGCGTCTCGATCTCACGCGGACTTCAGGGTTTCCGGGCGCGCGCTCTACAAGCTGGACGTTTCGTGGCCGAAAAACCCCGAGCTGTTCAGCGGTCAGGTGTTCGCAGTGGCTGTCAATCATCTGCAGGGGCTCGTGTACGTGGCGCAGGTGAGGAGCACAGCAGCTGTTCTCTATACACACTCAGAACATCACAATTGAAAGATACATATATGTGTATATATAAGATAAAAATGTTTATATTTAATTTCAAGTTTCAAAGTTTTAGTAATTTTATTGTGCAAGATTTTAATGTCTTTTTATATATATATATATGAAAACCCTCATTAGATGAAAAAGTTGATATGACTTTTTTTTTTATGCCATGGAAAAATTACGAGTTCCATGCGATTACGAGTTTATAACTCGAAATCGTCTTCATCTTCATTTATGTGGCGCTTTTCGCAATACATACTGTTTGAAAGCAGCTTCACGGTGACAACAGGAACATTCCTCGACTAGAGATTGTTTTGGATTTACAGCAGCGCAGAAACTCAGAATATCAGTATTGTTGTAGTCCGTCAGTCGTCACTCCTGATCCTGAGGAGTGTGTTTCTCCTGCAGAGAGGCGAGAACGTCCCGAAAGTCTTGGTGTTCAGCACGGATGGGGATCTCCTGCAGGCCTGGAACACCAGCACTCTGGAGATGCCTCACGGGATGTTCCTGGCCAACGTGTCGGCGGATCCGTCGGTGTGGATCACGGATGTTGGGACCGGTGGGTGTGTGTTCCTCTTCAGATGTGTGTGTGGTTCAGCGCGAGTCGAGTCATGGAGTCCTCCGCTTGTGTTTCAGGGCCGTACGGACACACGGTCAAGCAGTATTCCCCGTCCGGGAAGCTGCTGCAGGTTCTGGGAACACCCGGGAAGGCCGGATCTTCTCTCAGTCCGCTGCAGTTCGACCAGCCGGCGGAAATATTCATCCACAGTTCTGGAGAAATCTACATCGTGGACGGAGACGGCGGCATGAACAACCGGCTGATTAAACTGTCCAGAGGTGCGTGTAGATCGTCTCACACAGAAGAAACTCTCGCCTAAATCACAATACAAAATTCTGCTGTAATGGTAACGAGTTTGTGAGCGACTGCATACCTGAGGTTAGTCATTTGCATAAAACACGCCCACACATCTCCATATAAGAACGTTTCCTTTGCAGCCTTACACAAACATATAACGCTCGAAATCTCAGTGTTTATTTGTGTGCTTTTTGATTTTTAGAACGATATTGTGTATATCCGAGTGAAACGCTTCGCAAACAAGAACAAATGTAGGGCGGGGCTTGATTTTGTCTGTGGGGAATTGATTGGATGGTTGTGGTTTGCTATTGGTGGATCTCATGTGAGTGACAGGTTGCCCCGTGTGTGTGTGTGTGTGTCAGATCTGCAGGTGCTGTGGATGCACGGAGAGAAAGGTCAAGGTCTGGCTCAGTTCTACATCCCTCACAGTGTGGCGGTCGACAGCTATCAGAGGGTTTGTGTTCATCGAATGTTCGTCCTGCTCTTACTGCAAATGTTTGTCTTTCAGACTCTGAAATGTGTCACATGACAGCAGTCAGATGCGTGTGAATGTGCTTCATGTTGCGTTCTGTCTTCCTGTGTTGTGTTTGTGGTTCAGGTGTGGGTCGCAGACCGAGGAAACAAGCGCATCCAGGTGTTTAACTCTGTGACGGGCGACTGGCTGGGGTCGTGGGGCAGCTGCTTCAGAGACGACGCGCCGTACTCCGTCAGGTACTGCAGACCAGAGGAAACACTCAGGTTAAAACTAATAATTAAATTAATATATTAAAATAAATAGTTGATTAATATAAATAATACAAATTAGATTCATGTAGGTTAGATCAGTAATTAAAAAAATAAACATGTGTCAAATAAATAAATAAATCTTAATTAGATTAAAATAAACAAGTAAACTGTTTAAATAAATAATTATAAAAAATTAATTACAATAAAATAGTAAATAATAATGTTTAAAATAAATATAAAAGAATTTGTTTAAAATAATACGTAAAGAATACAAAATGTTTAAATAAAGTTTACAAATTTTAAATTATAAGTAAAGAATAAAATATGTTTAAATAAATATTGAAATTAGATTAAAATAAACAAGTAAACAAAAAATGTGTTTAAATAAATGATTATTAAAAATTTTAAATAAAATAGTAAATAATTGTTTAAAGTAGATAAATACATATAAACTAAATTGTTTAAAATAATAAGTCAAAAATAAAAATGTTTAAATAAATAAATAATTATTAAATATTAAATTAAAATTAAAAAGTAAACAAAACAAATGTTTAAAATAAATATAAAAAAATGTGTAAAATAATAAGTAAATAATAAAAATGTTTAAATATTAAAATAAGTAAACAAACTTTGATTAAAATAAATAAATATTAATTAGATTAAAATAAGTGAACAAAAATGTTTCAAATAAATAAATATTACAAATTAGATTAAAATAAATAAGTAAACAATAACATTTTAAATAAATAAATATTCAATTCAATTAAAATAAGTAAATAATTACAATGTTTTAAATAAAATTCACAAATTAGTTTAAAAATGTGTGTAAAGAATAAAATGTTTAAATAAATATTAAAAATAAACAATTAAAATGTTAGAAATTAGATTAAAATGTTTAAAATAATAAACTTTGATTATAATAAGTAAACAATAAAAATTTGATTTACATAAATAAAAACATTTAACAGTACAGTACTATAGTGAGTAGAAACTTACGTGTTTATGACCCGTAGATTCACTCCGGACCAGAAGTACATGGTGGTGGCCCAGTTAAACACCAATCAGATCACGCTGCTGGAGGCTCCGCCCGTCGGCATCATCGGGCAGTGTCAGGTGATCAGCACCATTCAGCTGGCTGAAGACATCAAACCGCACCTGGTGGACCTGGACCTGAAGAACGCAGATCTGTACGTGGCGGAGATCGGGGCCAGTCAGGCCCAGAAGTTCATTCCTCTGACGGCCGGGAGCGTTTAGAGGTTCTGTCGTCTTCCACTCTGATCACGGACGCTGATTATAACGGTTGAACGCTGCGCGCTGAGAAAAGGTTCGAGCTGAAACCTGTTTGATTCGAGGTGTAATTGATTGATCGCTTCAGTGAAACCGTGAGCAACTTACCAGACAAATCTAGTTTCCGACACGGAATAACAAAATGAAAAAGATAACTGTGACTTTTTATCACACAATTCAGACTTTATTTCTCGCAATTCTGACTTTATATCTCACAATTCTGACTTTATATCTCACAATTCTGACTTTATATCACAATTCTGACTTTATATCTCACAAATTTGAGTTTATATCTCACAATTCTGACTTTATATCTCACAAATTTGAGTTTATATCTCACAATTCTGACTTTATATCTCACAAATTTAAGTTTATATCTCACAATTCTGACTATTTCTCGCAATTCTGACTTTATAACTCTCAATTCTGACTTTATTTCTCACAAATTTGAGTTTTTCTCATAATTCTGACTTTATAACTCACAAATTTGACTTTATAACTCTCAATTCTGACTTTATATCTCGCAATTCAGTTTATTTCTCACAAATTTGAGTTTATATCTCACAATTCTGACTTTATTTCTCACAAATTTGACTTTATATCACACAATTCTGACTTTATATCTCACAATTCAGTTTATTTCTCACAAATGACTTTATATCTCACAATTCTGACTTTATTTCTCACAAATTTGAGTTTATATCTCACAATTCTGACTTTTCTCTGAATTTTGAGTTTCTATCACTCAACTCAACTCAATTTTTTCGTAATTGAGTTTCTTGCAATCTTGACTTTTTTTGTAATTGAGTGTGTATTCTGAAAATTGTGAGGAAAAAGTCAGAATTGTTAGATAAAAAGTCACAACTACCTTTTTTATTTTTTTACTCTGTGGCAGAAACTAAAAGCGAACTAAATAAGCTAATAAACATGTAATCAAAGTCTCAGTATAACGATCAAAGAAATATGATTTCAGGTGATTTTTTTAAAGGCAGCAGAGAGGATTTGTGTGTTGATGATCTGGGGAATTATGCACATCTGTGGAAATCCACTTGTTTTGTATTTTGCACTGTAGTTTGTTATTGTGCATATGGTATTTAATACGGTGTTTAATCCTGTGTTTCTGAGAAAATAATGTTCTTGTGATTCTGTATGATAATTTAAGCTTTGTACATATTTGTGTTTTTTGCCCATCTTTAAACACACGTCACATTTTTAAATTTTAAAGAGTGACGCGTGTCGAGGCGTTTCAGTGAAGATCTAAGAACCTTTGTTCACGTCCTCAGATGATTTTATGATATTTATGATACACATATAGATGTGAAGATGTGGTGAAGGTTGTGCTCTAGTTCTGGGGTTAGTGATCATCACCTGTGTTTGAGATGTGATTGTCATGTTATTACTGAAACGAATGAAAAGTGTTTAAATTTAATAAACGTGGATGGAGTATAATTTGTGCTTATGTGGAATAATATTTGCATCAAGTCTGATGTGTATTTAGCGTAAATTAAGACATTTGTTTTTATGTCAGTTTTAATGTGTTTTATTGGCGCCAAATGCGTCTATATACAATGAGGGAAATAACGAATGAAGAACTAAACGATATTACACATATTTACATCTAAATATTATATGCTTTATTTACCTATACATTTAAAGAACTGAATAAACGCAAAGCGCGCGAGTGCTCATGAACGCGCGTCTCCAGCGCACAAAAGAATGTCAACAATGACGGCGCGCATCTTTTGAGAGCTGCCCAACATAGTGCCTGATCGCCTTCAAATGTTTAATTTGTGATGACTGAATTTGATTAAATTCGCGATAAAATGTATTAGCAACTCTCATTATGTACAGACCGCTTTCGGTTGTTTAGTTTCGCTGTTTTTGATCTACATTCTTACGGTGTTTTGGGCTTTTCCCGCGGGCAGCCCGAGTGTTTTGGCGTCGGATAAACATGGCGGAGCTGAAGGACTGTGCTGAACTGAAGGTAAGTGCAGATATAAACGCACGGCTGACATTAGAAATGACACGCTGATGTGTGTGCTGGTGATCAGCTGTGATTTACACGCACTCTCGATTGATCCGTGAAGGCAGCGGGTCGCGGCTGTGATTAGTGTTTGCTGAGAGAAACACCAGAGAGGCTAACGGCTAAAGCTAACTCTCTGCAAACTGACAGAAAAACATCATTTCAGAGCCGTTAGTACTTATTAAACACCTCTGTTTTCTGATAAACATGTCTGTTATTCTGCTTTCTGCGGAAATATCCCGGATTGACGTGATCAAACTGAGCGTTTATCGCGATTATATTATTGGTTCGAATCCATCATGTCAGAATAAACACTGATGAAATTCAACACTTATTCATGTCAGAGCAGAATAAACACAATGATCTCAGCTGATCGGGTTAATTTAAGCTGTCAGAATGAACTGAAGCGAATCTAAACACCTGAAACGGACTGTTATTTTCTTATGGACTGGGCGGGGCGAGCGGCCGAACGGGCTCTAATGTGGGCGGGGCATATGTGAATATACGCGCGTGACGTCAAATACGTGTTGGGTGTTTTGAATCTTATTTTCATAGTAGTTTTCATAAATTGTCTGAGTTTTGAAAATTACAGTGTTCATTCAAAAAGAAAAAAGATTAAACAAAGAATACACAATAAAGGGACAATAAACAATCAAATGAGACAATTCACAATAACAATAATACACATTACAGTAAGAGACAATACACAATAGAGTGAATGCGCCGTAGGAATAAGACAAAACAGTGTGCAATAAAAATAAGAAAGTTTCACAGTATCAGTAAGGATGTAGTGCAGGTAATGTTGTGGATCATGCATGTGTCTGTGGTGATGATGATGATGTTTTCTGCAGGTTATCTTGAAGATCATCAGCTCTTAGAGATCCAGAGAGAGTTCAGAGTCTGTCAGAGGTGAGTGAGCTTAAATGTGCTTCATTATGGACCGGATCAGCAGTGATCAAGCAGCGTTTGTAGTTGTCATCTGTCGCTGTTATTTTTTTCCTAACTTCCGTTTTATTTTTTTTTATTTTTTTCCCCCACAAATTCTGTTTATTTTGTTGTTTTTTTTAAATATTTCTGAACTCTGATTAAATAGTAATCAAATGTTAGAAATCAAAAAGCCTTTCTGAGGAAACTTTTACCACTTAACAAAAGTTTACCCAAAAATAAACGTTTAGGGCCCTATGAAATATGTATTGTTTTTTCCTAAATTTCCATTTTATTTTCCCCAAATTCCTTGTTTTCTGTTATAATTTTTCTGGATTCCATTTTAATAGTTTAACATGTCTAATCAGCTGAATTCATACTACTTAATTTATTCCTTTTTTTCACAGTATTAGGACCTATGTATTTTTTTCAGAAATTCTGTTTAATTTTTCTGGATTTATGATTTAATTTTTTTTATCAAAAATGGTGGTACTCAAACAAAGGCATAAAATGTAATCTTTTAAAATGAAATCAGTTGAACACTTTCCTTTTATTTTTTGCAAACAAAATGCTGCACAACAGAGGTTTATCGTTCAAATTAAAACAGAGGAAAAATTGTGATTATTCCTTTGTTTTAATAATTTTATTATTATTACTTTGAGAAGTACATTCGACTGTACAGTAGTAATATATTGTGAGTGTGTAGTAGGTCAGACTGTAGTTATATTCACATATCAGCACGTGATTGACGTCTGCTTTATTCAGCCAAACACAGCCAGATTCTGTGACGTTTGTGTAAATTTCATTTTTAAGACTGGATTCCACGTTTTCTGCGTCAGTAGACTCACAGGGCTCTAGTTGAATGCTGATTAATTGTGTGTGTGTGTGTGTGTGTGCAGTTGATGATTCAGCAGGAGAAGCCGTTGGTGGGCAGCATGCCGGTGGTTTGGCCCACGCTGCTCGACCTCAGCAGAGATGAATGCAAACGGATCCTGCGTAAACTGGGTGAGACTCGCAGAACCTCCGGAAGTGAATATAACGCTGTCGTGCGGCGGCGCTCACGTTTGTCCTGTGTTTCAGAGCTCGAAGCGTACGCCGGTGTGATCAGCGCTCTGCGAGCTCAAGGAGATCTCACTAAAGACAAGAAGGAGCTGCTGGGAGAACTGACCCGAGTGCTGAGGTCATTCACATTCACGACACACACCTCTTGTTTTTTGTACTGGAGAAGTCAGTTATTTCCTGTGAATGTGCGAGACTGTAGGTATAAAGTAGAAGAATAGCAACGTGCTGTAGCATGACATGATGATGTGTGCTGGTCTTATCCAATCATTAGGTTTGTTTAAACCCCGCCCTCAAGCTCGTGTTCAGATTTGCCTCCATTTTTGAGTGTAACGCCCACTTTTCAACAACCAGCAGGTAGAATAGGATAGGATCGTTTACATTTGGAGACGATAAACCATCAGCCAGATTCTCTGTCAGTATATGTGGCATTATGTGAGAATAACAGTGATCAGTTTTGTGCTGACTGATGATGATGATGAATAGGTTTCATATGTGTGTGTGTGTGTGTGTGTGTGTGTGTGTTTGTTTGGTCCTTCAGTATCTCCACAGAGCGTCATCGAGCCGAGGTGCGCAGAGCCGTCAATGATGAGCGCCTGAACACCATCGCCTATCAGTGAGTCTCTGCAGTTCCTCACGTCTCTGATGCAAATCTTATTTGAACATTGGAATATTCCTGATCACTCGAGCGCTTCAAGAGATGTTATTGAAGTTTAAGAAATTCATAATAAATATTAGTAAAGCACAATGCCCTGTTGAAGTTTGTTAGATGTATGGTTTAATTATGGAGAAAATAACATGTTACTGCTTCTAACGCAGCACATCTTGCGTTACGAACATGATGCAGGACACCTGACTGACTGATGAAGAACATTAGAAAGCAGTTCAAATGACTATAAAATTCAAGATACGAGGATTTTTGCTTATATTATCTGATATAGTTTAGCAATATCACATGTGCAAGAGTGCTGTTGTTTTTTTCCCTGAACATTTGACATTGATTTTATACAACAGAGGGTCAAATAGAGCTTGTTTTAACACTGCTGTTAATGTGTTATTGTCACATTAACTTTGACAGCCCTAAATTCAACACGAGAGATTTTCTTCACACAGTATGAGTTGCAGTATGACACGCCCCCTTTTGATTGATAGGATATAATCGGCCCTGATCATCAGCTGTTTTTAAACAATCGGCCGATTACGTCTGTGCATCCCTAATTAAAATATCAACTTTTATTTTATTGGTGACCGCTTCATCCCTGAGCCCTAGTGTTTAGTTCTAACCCGTCTGTACTAGTGGAGTGATGCTGAAGTGTTGTTGTTGTTGTGTTTGCGCAGCATGTCGGGGCCGAACAGCTCGTCCGAGTGGTCGATCGAGGGCCGTCGGCTGGTTCCTCTCATGCCCAGACTGGTTCCTCAGACGGCCTTCACGGTGACGGCTAATGCAGTGGCTAACGCTACAGCGCACCAGAACGCCTCGCTGCTGCTGCCCGCCGAAACCGCCAACAAAGAAGGTAAAGACCATGATCCGCTCACCGGTGTCAATACTGCTGTTACATTTCAAACACATTTTAAGTTTCATAATTGATGAATTTGGCAACATCAACAGTCATTAAACTGAATCAACGTTGAATTGATCTGAATAATAACACTTTACATATTTACTTTTCATATTTGATGGAGTTTGCATCATTGACTGTGAAGCTGCTTTGAAACACTCTGTACTGTATGAAGCGCTGTAGAAAAGTTCAGATGAACCCAGAAGTGATTGTGTGTGTTGCAGTGGTTGTGTGTTACTCGTACACCAGCACGAGCTCCACTCCTCCCAGCGCCTCAGCTCCCAGCAGCAGCGCAGCAGCGGCCGTCAAATCCCCTCGACCCGCCAGTCCCGCCTCCAACGTGGTGGTGCTGCCCAGCGGGAGTACGGTCTACGTCAAGAGTACGTCACACACACACACACACTAGAGCTGCACCGTAACAGAAAACACAGTGTGTTATTTCTCGTTCTCGCCCTTTCTCAGGCGTGAGCTGCTCCGATGAGGACGAGAAACCTCGTAAGAGACGGAGGACCAACTCTTCGAGCTCCTCCCCCGTTCTGCTGAAGGAGGTGCCTAAAGTGGCCACGCCCACCATTTCCAAAACCATCACGGTCCCTGTGAGCGGCAGCCCGAAGATGAGCAACCTGATGCAGAGCATCGCCAACTCACTCCCGCCGCACATGTCTCCGGTGAAGATCACCTTCACCAAACCCTCCACCCAGACCACCAACACCACCACGCAGAAGGTCAGCCGTCTTCCCAAAGTCCTGCGCTTGAAACTGTCATTAGTGTCACGATAAAGGCTCTGCTCTGATTGGCTGCTCTGAAGGTGTGTGTGTGTGTGCTGCAGGTGATAATCGTCACCACGTCTCCCAGCTCCAACTTCGTGCCAAACATCTTGTCCAAGTCTCACAACTACGCGGCCGTGTCTAAGCTGGTGTCGAGCGCGGCGCTCACGGCGTCCAATCAGAAACAGACCATGGTGATATCCAGCGCGGCCCCGGGGCCCAGTCCTGTCGCCGTGACGACCGTGGTGTCCTCCACCCCGTCAGTGGTGATGTCAACCATCGCACAGGGTCAGTGTGTGTGTGTTGGTTTTTCTTCTGTGTGTTGGTTCTTTATCACGTGTGTTGGTGTTTCACGTGTGTGTGTGTGTGTTGTGGTCAGGTGGGTCGTCCACTGCAGTGAAGGTGGCCTCCACCCGTCTGCCGTCACCGAAGGCTCTGGTTGGCTCTCCGTCTCAGATCCTGCAGATTCCCAAAGCGCAGCAGCAGTCGGCGGTTCAGTCTGCGTCTCCTAAAGCCCTGCAGGCGTCCATCTCCTCTCAGAGCGCCGGCGCGGCCCCCGGGGCCAAACCCACCATTCAGATCAAACAGGAGTCTGGTGAGAACATGTGACAGTGCAGGGCTGCTACACTTTAGTTGCCTTGCCTAAGTTAGCTTAAGTGTTTTTTATATGTTATTGTATTTACAGTAACGAGCATGTAATTTCTGTGCCATGTGTGTGTAGGTGTGAAGATCATCACGCAGCAGATGCAGCCCAGTAAGATCTTACCCAAGCCCTCCGGTGCCGCGCTGCCCAGCAGTAGCTCCGCCCCCATCATGGTGGTCAGCAGCAACGGAGCCATCATGACCACCAAACTGGTGTCCAATCCCACAGGTACACCGCCGCCATCAGGCCTCGGGACGGTCTGCTCATGCCGCGCATCACTGAACGCTTGACTTGTGTTTTACAGGCACTCAGGCCACGTACACACGGCCGTCCGTCAGCCCTGCCATCGGCGCTCGCGTGGCCACTTCCCCCGCCGGAGCCACGTACGTCAAGACCACGAGCGGCAGCATCATCACGGTTGTGCCCAAGTCTCTAGCCACGCTGGGAGGGAAGATCATTACCAGCAACATGGTGTCAGGTAAGAGGAGCCAAACCTGAGATTGACACTGGTATATTGATATATATATTTATATGTCGTTGTGATGTTCTGCGTTGACAGGAACCACCACTAAGATCACCACCATCCCCATGACGTCTAAACCCAATGTGATTGTGGTGCAGAAAACCACTGGCAAAGGAACCACCATCCAGGGTCTGCCGGGGAAGAACGTGGTCACGACGCTGCTGAACGCTGGGGTGAGGTCACATGACCCTCACGTGACGCGTGGGGGTTATGACGCGGCGCTGACGATGCTGTGTGTGTTTCAGGGAGAGAAGAGCCTGCAGGCGGTGTCCGGAGCCAAGCCCGCCATCATCACCGCCTCGCGGCCCATCACCAAAATGATCGTGACGCAGCCCAAGAGCCTCGGCGCGGGAGTCCAGCCGACCACCGCCACCAAAATCATCCCCACTAAGATCGTCTACGGACAGCAGGGAAAAACACAGGTCAACAATAGGCAACATTTCTCATCGGTTTCTAAGCTTCACATCGCGCCCGATCTCTTATACCGTCTGTTCTCTGTGTTTGTGTCCGCAGGTGCTGATCAAGCCCAAGCCCATGGCGTTTCAGACGGCGGTGGTGAGCGAACAGGCCCGTCAGCTGGTCAGCGAGACGCTGCAGCAGGTTTCTCGCAGCGCTGAATCCGCCGCCGGCTCCGCTCAGGAGGGGGCACTCAAAGACGACTCTGCCTCGTTTACGGAGGGCAGCCCGGTGCCGTCTGACAGCACTCACGGTCAGTAAACACGACGTGCTGATGGGCCTCAGTGTGAACACACAAACCATTCAGTCATTTTTTTATTTAAAGTTTAATGTTGGCTTAAGCCCCGCCTCTACATTTTGTTTAACTCGAATGAACGTCATAATACGGAAGAAATTATCTGTCGCTACTACATCTGTAAGAATGTTCTCTCTGATGTAGACTCTCAGCCGGTTGTGCACGTCATCACCTCCAGAGGGCAGGACTGGACCGAGCAGGAAGTTGCAGTGGAAGCGAGTCCCACCATCATTTACCAGGACGTGACAGGAGAGTCTCAGTCGGCCACATCCACCATCAAAGCACTGCTGGAGCTGCAGCAGACCAGCGGTGCGTGTCTGACCCCTGTGACCTGTGCGTCAGTTTTCTGTCACCTTCCTGCTGTGTTAACCTGTGTGTGTGTGTGTGTGTGTCACAGTGAAGGAGAAGAGTGACGCCAAACCACGACAGCACACCATTGACCTGAGTCAGATGGCAGTGCCGATTCCAGCGGCTGCAGAGAGGAGACAGTCGCCGGAGCCGTCGGGTCAGACCGCCGGAGAGACGGACGCGGTCACTGAATACATCCCTATTGGTAACATCAACACTGATGACTAACTCAGATCAGAAAGTCATTCAAAGCATTGGTTCAGTTCAGAATTCAAATGTCCTGATCATTTACTCACCTCCATGTCATCCAAGATGTTCATGTCTTTCTTTCTCCATATAGTGGTCTTCACTGGGGTTCAACGGGTTGAAGGTGGTTTCTCTAGATACGACTCTTATTCCTCGTCTGGGATCGTGTAGAGCTCTTTGAAGCTGCACATTTGAACCCCAGTGAAGTCCACTATATGGAGAAAGAAAGACATGAACATCTTGGATGACATGGAGGTGAACTAATGCTTTAATGTGCCCACATCTCCACTCTGGGTCCTTAAAAAGAAGTTTTAAATTCAGTTTGATTGAATTTTAGGTCGTAAAGTGTTATAACGGTACACTAAAAGTGCCCCTATTATGCTTTTTCAGATATTTCCTGTCATGCAGTGTGTAATACAGCTGTTTGTGAATGTAAAAGGTCTTCAGAGTTTCAAAGGTCAAAGTGCAGATAAAGAAAGAAGTGATTCTGAACTGCTGAAACGTGGTCAGTAATTCAGTCTCACTTCCTGCTGAACCTATGTAATAGTGTAACTAATTTGCATAATCCCCGTCTATGGTCTTGATTGGCTGAACAGCGTCTCTTTGCCCCGCCCTCAATCACTGTATCTGAGACTGGAAGAATTTGGTTCGTGTCGTTCATGTGGAGAAGACGCTGTTTTCTGCTGCCAAAGCAAATCCACTTTGAGATTGATACGGTAAAACCGACGCCATCGTTCCTGTTCGTATCACTGTGAATCAATTCAGATTTGATAATGAGTGTTTGACTGGGCCATGTGACCAATCAGAGCAGAGCCGCTCTCAGAAAGGCGGGGTTTAGAGAGACCGAATCTTTGATCGAAGCGTTTCAGACACTGAGAGGAAAGAGCTGATGCTGCAGTGGATATGATGAGAAAATTTAAATGTTTTTGATCTTGGATGAATGTGAATGTGTTGTAGGAGACTCAAAACAACATTATTAACCTTTAAAATATCATAATAGGGCACTTTAATTATCATTTTAGGAGGTCTTAAATTTGGAGATGGAAAAGCAGGAATCTCGTTATGGCTATTAAACTATTGTTAATTTGATTTTAAGCACTTGTTGTCCTGCAGTTTCAGGTAAAGTGTGTAAAGCTGTGATTGGAGGAGAAGTCACTGCGTCCAGCAGCCAGAATCAGTCCACTTCCTGTCCGCCACCAGCGGCACCGCCTACAGCCAAGAGCAGCACCGCCACGTCTGGAGCCGCCACACAACAGGTCACAAACGCAGTCACCTGACTCTGAGTCAACATGTGTTTGTGTCACTGCGACTGCATTTGACATCTTTATGCATTCCCTGGGAATCGAACCCATGACCTTGACGTTGCGAGCGCAGGCTCTGCTGTTAAGACTGTGTTATTAGATTAATGTTATATATGTGTGAAATTAGTTAAACACACAAAAAACACATTAAAATGGTGAATATTCTCTTAAACAGAACATAAACACACGCCATTAGCTCTTAAAGTGACCGTATCAAAATAATATGGTGTGTACTAACTGAATTGTGAATTGTTTTGTAGTTGCTTATCAGTAGTTTTGAATGTTAATAAATATTTAAAAAGACTAAATCGTGATTATGATTCTTGCCATAATCGAGCAGACATATTACACTGTCTGAAGCAGATCCTGCTGTCAGATGGACTGAACTGACTGTGTGTGTGTGTGTGTGTGTGTGTGTGTGTGTGTGTGTGTGTGTGTGTGTGTGTGTGTGCGCGCAGGTGGAGGGGAAGCCGCTGCAGGAGCAGATGCTGGTGGAGGAGGGCGAGTTCGAGGGCGACACTTTGGACCCTCAGACGGGTCTGTTCTACCGCTCCTCCCAGCAGCACCTCAGCAAGCCTGCAGCCGGCCCGTCCGAGACGCCCACTTCCTCTAAGAGAGCGGAGCCGGTGTCGGCCAGACCCTCCGTACAGAGAGCATCTGCGTCGCCCTCTGCTGGCCCTCCGCCCGTGGCGCCACCCGCCTCCTCCAACCCTCCGCACACACCGCAGCTGCCCCGACTGCAGCAGGCGCCCACCTCACACAACCGGCCCAACACACACACGCAGCTGTCGCAGCCGCCGCCGCTGCAGGCGCATCACCCCGTGGGCTCTGGGAAGACGGCCGGCTGCAGCGGTCAGGTGCGTGTCAGACACTGATGGTCAAGAGTTTGGGTTGAGTTACTGTTTCTCACCAGCTGAACCCCTTTGAGACGAAATATTTACTTCAAATAAAAACCTTTCCAAATTCCATTTTTATTTTCCATTTTGTTTTCCATTGTAATTTTTCTGGATTCCATTTTAATGGTTTAATTCAATTTTAATAATAAATAAAAAAAAGTTGAAAACTACAATTACAATTGATTTAATAATTTATTAAATTGTTTTACAATAATAGGGCCTGTTAAATGTTTTATTTTTTTCCAGAAATTCTGTTTCACGTTCATTTTTCTGCATTTTTGATTTAATACAAATTTATTATCAGAAATGGTGTTTATAACAATAACTGTAACGGCAACTATATCAGCGTCACATATATCTTTCTGTTCATTCTCAGTTTTGTGTCTGGCTCTTTAAAGCAGGATGGATTCTGATTGGCTGTCAGTGTTTTTATTGTTCATCAATCATTCTGAAAGTGATTCCAGTGATGTCGTTCCTCTGTGTCGTTATCGTTATAGCTGTGCTGTGGACATCTCAGTTCTCTGTCAGTCAGAATGATTGTTTTATTAACTTAGTTATAGTTCTGGTCGCTCAGTGACGATTCTCTCTGTGTGTGTCTCAGGTGCAGCAGCCAATCATTACGCAGGGCGCCACCGTCACCAAGATCACGTTTGGCAGCCATCACCAGTGTCCGCCCGTGTCCAGCAGCGGCGAGGCATCCGTCAAGCTCCAGCCAGAGTCCAGCTCCAGTGCTCCTGCGGCGGAGAAACCGTCCGTCTCCGACATCCTGAAGATCTCCATGATGGAGGCGGAGATCGATCCCGGCGCCGAGCCCATGGTGGTGGACTCGTCCAGCGACTGCGGCCCGCTGACCAAAGCCCCGCCCGCCTCCTCGCTCATCAGCAGCTCCAAACAGACGCTAGCGCACGGGGCCTTCAGCCGCGTCAAGAGCAAAGAGCTGGACATCATACAGGTGTGCCTCTTCAACACACACACTTACACACGACACACAGATAGAGTCTTACACATGACACAGCATCTACATGTGAATGAATTCATTCTTGAGTTCAGTGGGAGGGAATAATCCATAAGCAGCAATCTGCGTTTTGAACGAATGGGGTGAATCAGTGATTCAATGACTCATTCATAAAGATTCATTCCTGAATGAATCAGCTGTTTGAATGAATCAAATGAATGAATGACTCACTCATTTAGACATTTACCGCCACCTTTCTTATTTAGAGTTTAATTTAGGGCTGTAAAATCTAATATATATATATATATGTAGATATTATGTCTTATGTCTTCATAATATGTATTATATATATATATACGTTTGATGCAATTAATCGCGATGAATTGATTTTTACCCCTAGTTTCATTTCATTTATTATATTAATAAAAATCCCATTAAAGGTATAGTTTACCCAAAAATTAGTGTTGTCACGGTACCAAAACTCCAGTAGTCGGTACCAATACCATAAATATTTTACGGTTCTCGGTACCAATTTCGGTACCACAGGAAAATCTGTTGTTTTACTATTTTATATAGCCTATTTTAAAGACATATTAAATATGATATGGTAATCATACATATAAACATTTGGAGTGTGTGTGTGTATGTTTGTGTCCAAGTATATATACCTCAATGAAATATAAAAGAATAAATAACAAATGCTTAAACGTCCATTTTGTAACGGACGTGCGTGTTTATTTGAGCTATTCCGTCAGTGGAACGACACACTACAGCCTGTAAAACTATTAAATAAGTATCAGTAAATAATGGTAACCTAAATATTATTTTAAAAACATTTGTTTTTTATTTCCACACAAAGATGCGTCATTTAGCCGCTCTGCGCTTTGAGAGGGATGAGGGACACGAGCAGGAAAGAGGCCATCTCTTTTATAATATCTTCGTTATCTCCTGATGTTACACGCAACTGACACTTGTTGTAAAAGGTCTGAAGAGCGAGTTTCATCTTCAGGCATTCAGGCTACGCTAGATTTGCGCTGCCAGAGAAAGCGAAACTAAAAATCACCGGCGTTTGAAACGCGCTATACAAATAAACTTGACGCGCCTTATAAAGTCTAATAACAAGCGCAAACTGAGTTAAATAGAAACTGACGTGCAAGCAAAAACGGTAAAGAATGCGAATATAATAGGCCTAAAAGCGAACGAAAGGAAGAAACGTTTATAATCCCCTGCGTGAGTGAAGATTTGGGAAAATAAACAGATTCCATGTTCAGTGGAATAACTAATGGAATATTGTTAAATTCTCTGATAATCAGGTGACCAGATCGCGATTCGCAAAACAGAATACAAAGCTCAAATGTACGTACCTCTCGTTCGGCATGAATGTTTCCATGGCTGCGATGTCACATTTGATTGCTAACCTATTAAACAAAGCGTTGTGCTTCGATCGTGTCATATTCTCGTAAATACTGCCACATCCCTGTCAGTGGGTACTGAATATACCCGGTACTCAAGAAATGCTGGTATCGTCACATTTTCAGTACTTTTGACAACACTACTGTCATCATTTACACAATAACGACTTCTCAGCCAAATTTGATGTGCGACTAATTTAAATTTTAATCGCCTGACAGGCCTAATTGTGATACATATTTTCACATTGAATCTCCGAATTATTGTAGAAAATACAGTCTATTTAAAATATTGTATTAATGGCATGAAATGAGTAATTACAGCCATTCATACTTTACAGGATAATTGAAAACCGTCATTTTAAACGTATAATATGCTTCGTTTAGTTTTTTAAAGCCTATTAAATGTTTAAAATGATGTGAACTGTGAAGCTGAAAGCTTGATGAATCATGATTAAAGCTGCTGGATGTGATGTTGTTGGTGTTTTCTCTAAACTCGTGCGTGGAGTTCAGATTCCGGCGCTTCGATGTGACGCGTGTGCTTGTGTTTCCGGTCAGGTGATCCCGCAGTACTCCATCATGCCCGACTCCAGCCAGTCGAATGTGGTGGTGGAGCCCAGCGGCTTCCTGGAGATCAGCGACTACACCAGCCAACGTCTGGACGAGGAGGCCGCCATGGAACAGGAAGTGGACAGCAGCAATGACGAGGGGGCGGCGGCCAGCCCCACGGCCGACCAATCGCAGTGAAGCTGCAGCCGATTACGACTGGAAGAGGAACTTGTGCTGTATAGAGAAACATTGAGTGAGTTTGTGCTGTAGAGCGAAGCAGCGAGAACAATGTTTGTGTTGACTTCTACTTAATTTATAGTTTTAAGTAGAGCTGATGGACTGGAACCATTAAGACTCTGTGATTGGTGTAAATAGCGTTACTCATGTGACTCCATCTCGTGCTCTCTCTCCATGTACCGTAAGCATTTTAACTCCATAAACTTTACTACAAAACCCGCCGTGCCTCTGAGTTATTGTGCGTGTGTTTGCACAGGTGAAGCTCTCGGGTTACGCAGCGCTGTCGCTGGGCGTGGCGACAGGTGCGTTCACAAATCACACGCCCACCTGACATTGAGCTTCAGATGTGTGTGCGGAAAGTACCAGTGTCATTATACCGGCGACTTCCCTTATTGTGATGGAAACAAATGAGCGTGTGGGTGTGATCGTGGGGCGAGGGGGTTTTGTGCATGCGCCGGTGATTCTGGGTGGATTCCAGCTGTAACCGTGAGCTGGATGTCATTCTCTCAGCCGGGACTTTCCTGCTCTTCCGCTGGGATCCAGAAGTCTTCCGCCGGGATTCATTCGCTCATGTTCTTGGCGTTCTTCTCCTCCACACCGAGTCGCTTCGCTTCTCAGAAAAGCAACCTTTATGTAACCGCTCATTACACTACAGTAATTGTTTTTCCCAGAAGTAATTAGCGAGTTGTGTAATGTGTTTGTTTGTTCCGGGCGGAGCGAGGGTTTGAGTCTCCGTGTGACCTGGATCGCTGAAGCGTCGTTCACAGCGAGGACGAGAACAGTTGCATCACAGCATTAATGAGGAACGAGATCGCTGGGATCACTTCAGAGCGATACAAACACTGACGGCCAATCAGAATCCGTCCTGCATTTAAAGCGACAAAACTGAGAACAAACAGAACAATATCATATCAATATCAATATAGTTATATTACCACCATTTCTGGTAATACATCTGTGTTAAATCATAAATCCAGAAATATTAAAGAGCACAACACAAATAAAACATGTAATAGGGCCCTAATAATAATTTAATAACTAATGTAGTTTTTTTTACTTTTTATTATTATTATTATTATTATTAAAATCTAATTAAACCATTAAAATAGTATCCAGAAAAATTAAAATGGAAAACATGGAATCTGGGAAAAATAAATGCGTGCTTTTTGATCACTAACATTTCATTAAATCTGATATAATTATCGTTCTTGATGCTAACGAGCCTTAATGACTGACAGAATCAGAGCTTTAAAGTTCACATTAATCAAATCATTAGCATTATTAAATATTTAAAGAGTGTTAATTTTGATTTACGTTATCAGTATATTCTTATAATAATAATGACAATCAGTCGATCTCACTGTGTATTGTTTGTTTATTGTTTATAGTTAACTAAAACTTTAAACAAAATACATTATTTTATTTTATCTAGTTGCAACATTTCTCATTTAGTTGGATAAAAACAGAAAAAGACATGTTTAAAAATAAATAAAACTATAAACATATATTAATTATGAGTATTACTCATGTTTAATAACAGCGATAATGACTAATTTATATTTAATGTGCTTTAATTGGTGATGACGTCATCAGCACAAGTTCCCCTCTGACCTCATCTGTGTGTGTCTGCTGTTATAAATAAGGCCTTTAATAGTGTTCAGTGCAAATAGCGTCTGGGATCCACCAGAAGGAGGACTTTCAGTTTCATCTTCATCTGATCTGACTTGGAAAACCCCTAAAGATGACCTTCACCTGCCTTTAAAGTGCTGCTAATTATAGCTGGCGTCTGAAGGGGAAGCGCAGAGTTTGAAGAAGTCGTAAAGGTGACAATCTTCCAGCAGAGTCTGATGCGGGACCCGTCCCAAGCCACATTGAGATGAACTGCGTGACATGTAGTTCAATAAAGATCATCCTGAAAGCAGAAGGAAACGCAGAATGGCTCATGAAAGATGATCAGATCCATGCGTCTCCGTCGGCGCTCTTACGCCACCCGCTCCTCTGAACAGAGTTTATGAGAGTGTGTGAATGATTCCCTCGTCCAGCTGGAGTCCGTCTCGGGCCTCGCGAGTGTTTGCTTTGGACGCTCTGAGTTTATTTGCTCGACAGTCATATTTATATTCCTCCTGAAAGAATCTCCACACGATGCGGATCTGTGGCGCGTGACGCCGATATTTGCCCTTCGGCTGTCATGAGGAAATAAAACAGCTGTGAGTTTGTTTCCCCGCTGCACTGGGAAAAAGGTGTAGAAACAATTTTGCTTGTAGATTTAAAACACAAAAATATGTCCCAAGAGCGTTTTGCTCCCATTAGAGGATTAGTTCACTTCTGAATTAAAATGTCCTGATAATTTACTCACCTCCATGTCATCCAAGATGTCTTCAGTGGAAAAGAAATGAAGGAAAACATTCCAGGATTGTTCTCCATATAGTGGACTTCACTGGGGTTCAACGGGTCCAAATGTCAGTTTCAGTTCAGCTTCACAATCCCAGACGAGGAATAAGAGTCTAATCTAGAGAAACCATCATTAAAAAACCACAAATGCTCGTCTTGCACTGCGCCACGCATGACGTAATCATGTTGGAAAGGTCACGTGACGCAGGCGGAAGTACCGAGTCAGTGTTTACAAAGCGAACGTTCAAAGATGAAGTCAAACGGCCTTTACAAAAACAGGTAAAACGGACGATTTTGAAGTTGGAGGAGAAAATGAGATGCAGTTTTTCGCTCTACCGCGGTACTTCCGCCTTTCCAACGAGCATTTGTGATTTAAAAAGTATATAATTTTTATTGAAAGATTTTACAGTGGAGGGGAAACCGTCTTGAATTGTTCACACATCATATTATGTAATCCGCATTTATGACAAAGACCTGCACCGATATATCAAAACATCTTAGCAAATAGGCCGAAGATGAGTAAGATGAGTCTAGTGACTGGTTAAATCGGTGCGTTTGGCATCTATTTTCAGCAGAATCCGCACTGAATGTGGTGTCACTCCTCTTGAGCGCCGGATCTGGTTTGTGTTCAGTTTTCACAGGAGTCGTGACCGTGAGCTGGACCGTCACACACACAGGTGCGTGTTTTCATTCATTCATTGGTTCGTTCTCTGTAGTTTCTCCCATTGTCACTTGTTTCTTGTTTGGTTTGCAGCTCATCCAGTCGGATCGTGCCGTCCGGACCCGGTGTACAGCTCCGGTGTCAAAGTATCATTTCTGTTTTCACTAAATATTATAATGAATTACAATGAACAAGCGAGCAGCAGAAAACAAAAGAATAACGTCTCTCTTGCAGCGAAGAGCGAGAGAACAGGACAATTTCAGTGATTATAAAATGAGCGTTCTTGTGATTTCTGCATAAATACATTTACTGTTTGAGAAAACTTTGTCATTATGGTCAAATACACTCTGATATATATATATATATATATGTTGATTTTTTGACTGTGAGTATAATGAACTCCATGTAAACATGAAATTAATTGAATTATAACCTCCATAAAATACTGCTTCATCTCACGACACTGAGGAAAATGATGTCACCGTTACTAAAGATGATGACATTTTATCACTTGTGCAAAATATGGTCAAAAAAAAAGGCCTCAA
Source organism: Elopichthys bambusa (assembly GCA_037101425.1). Taxonomy (NCBI): domain Eukaryota; kingdom Metazoa; phylum Chordata; class Actinopteri; order Cypriniformes; family Xenocyprididae; genus Elopichthys; species Elopichthys bambusa. The sequence continues at coordinate 47,127,937 of CM074433.1, forward strand.
TATTCTCATGTTATTGAAGATGAATTTAGATGTGTGACTTTGGTTCATCTGATGAGAATCATTCTGGTTCTGAGAGTAAAACTCACTGTAAGATGTGATTTTGACCTTTGTGGGGACATTTTTATTTCCCCATGAGGAAACGCATATAAATCATACAGAATGAGGTTTGTTATTGTTGTTGAAAATGTAAAAATGCAGACAGGAGTGAGGGTTAGTGTGGGGGGAGAGAATGTACAGCATAAAATTTACGCTTATGGAGAGTCCCTACAAAGATAGCGAACCAGATGTGTGTGTGAGATGATGATGTGGGATGTTTCAGACCGTCTGTGAATGTCAGATATGAGCGTCTTGTTCCACAGAAATTATCATCCTTCCTCCAAAAGTACCAGAATGTGTTCTTGAGGAACTAGTGTGCACTGAAGGGTTCTTGAGACTCCGCGAGCCCTCAAAATAGCATCTGAAGATGAGATGAGACGTAACACACGTAGGCTAGTAAGCGCTGTGCGTGTGAACCTCACTCCCCTGAACTCAGGAGACGCTCTAGCGACTTTAGCCTCCTTGTTAGAGCGCACATGTTCCTGGTAATCTTGAATCAGAATATCTTCTCTGATGACGAGGGCGGGGCAACCTGTCACTCACATGAGATCCACCAATAGCAAACCACAACCGTCCAATCAATTCCCCACGGACAAAATCAAGCCCCGCCCTACATTTGTTCTTGTTTGCGAAGCAGTTTATACGGCACAATAGAGAAGAAAACATGAGTGCAACTCCCCTTTAATGCTGAATTTAAGATGTTTTGGGGTTGAGAGCCACTGATGTCGTGTCTGTAGTGTGTGATGTCACACCGTTCGTCCACTGAAAACACTGAGAAATCCTACAAAACCAGCAGAAGCATCCGAGTCTGATTCAGCACAGATAACGTGTTTCATTCTTTCAGACTAAACGGAGACGCGAGTGTGTTCAGTCTTTATATCAACAGATTCTTCTCCGTGTCAAACACAGTGTGTATTTATAGAGCTCGCCTCATCTCGAGCCAAACAACTGGAGCGATTCTGTCTGGAATCTTGTCTGATGTCAGAAATATGCAGTGTGTGTGTTTGTGTGTGTGTGTGTGTGTGGGAGGAACCCTGAGACCACACACACGTGTGAGTTATTCGTCAGAGATCAAAGCCGAGATTCCTCTCTAACGCCGGACATGTGTGGTGATGAAAGTGTCTGTGGGTTTGTGGATCATCAGGACTCGTGATGTTTGTAATCGTGGAGAGACACTTTTCTTCTTTTAATAGCTATATAATGTGTGTGTTTTATTGTGTGTGTGTCGAGCGGCTTTATGACTTGTTTGTTTGTGTGAAGAACATCAGAACATTGAAAGCAGCTGATGGTTCTCCTCCAAATGTTGTTTTATGGTTTGTAGATCAGATGGTTTGTTTCTCATTACAGACGCGTCAGGAGAACAGAAACATTCATGGCCAAAACATGAAGCACTTTCACACTGATGTCAGCCAGCGAAGATCCGACAAATGCTTTAATTAATCACATAACTAGTCCTGCAATGGCAACTATGAAGTAGCTCTGGAGAAAACTGATGTCATCATCAGCTCAGTTCAGTTCTCATCCAATAGTGTCAGTGCAAATCAAGTCAATAATAACCTCACTGCAACACCCTGGCAACCAGATAGCAACTCCTTGGTAACCATAGCAACACCCTGGCAACCAGATAGCAACTCCTTGGTAACCATAGCAACACCCTGGCAACCAGGTAGAAAATCCCTGGCAACCATAGCAAAGCCCTGGCAACCATAGTAACACCCTGGTAACCATAGCAACACCCTGGTAACCACATAACATCTCCCTGGTAACCAGAGCATCATCCTGGCAACCACATTGCAACACCCTGGCACAATAGCAACTCCCAGGAAAACATATAGCAACACTCTGGTAAGAACAGGATCACCCTGGCAAACATAGCAACACCCTGGTAACCAAAACAAAACCCTGGCCTCCATGTAGCAACACCCTGGCAACCAGATAGCAACTCCCTGGTAACCATAGCAAATCCCTGGTAACCATAGCAACACCTTGGCAACCAGGTAGAAAATCCCTGGCAACCATAGCAAAGCCCTGGCAACCATAGTAACACCCTGGTAACCACATAACATCTCCCTGGTAACCAGAGCATCATCCTGGCAACCACATTGCAACACCCTGGTAAGAACAGGATCACCCTGGCAAACACATAGCGACACCCTGGTAACCAAAACAAAACCCTGGCCTCCATGTAGCAACACCCTGGCAACCAGATAGCAACTCCCTGGTAACCATAGCAAAACCCTGGCAACCATAGTAACACCCTGGTAACCATAGCAACACCTTGGCAACCAGGTAGAAAATCCCTGGCAACCATAGTAACACCCTGGTAACCACATAACATCTCCCTGGTAACCAGAGCATCATCCTGGCAACCTCATAGCAACACCCTGGTAAGAACAGGATCACCCTGGAAAACACATAGCAACACCCTGGTAACCAAAACAAAACCCTGGCCTCCATGTAGCAACTCCCTGGTAACCACAGCAAGACCCTGGTAACCATAGCAAAACCCTGGCAACCATAGTAACACCCTGGTAACCATAGCAACACCTTGGCAACCAGGTAGAAAATCCCTGGCAACCATAGTAACACCCTGGTAACCACATAACATCTCCCTGGCAACCTCATAGCAACACCCTGGTAAGAACAGGATCACCCTGGAAAACACATAGCAACACCCTGGTAACCAAAACAAAACCCTGGCCTCCACGTAGCAACTCCCTGGTAACCACAGCAAGACCCTGGCAACCACATAGCTAGTAATCATAGCAAGACCCTGACAACCACATAGCAACTCCCTGGTAACGGTAGCAAAAACCTGGCAATCAAGTCATACAATACAGATTGTCTCAAAGCAGCTTTACTGTAATAAACTAACAGGAAAGTTCAGTGATGCAGACAGAATTCTGCTGTAAAGCAGCTCTAAACATAAGACGGTGTCATTGTTCAGCTGAATCCAGCTCACTGTTGATTCAAAAACTGGGTAAAGTTCATCAATTATGAAATGACTTCAGTTTAACTATAAAGTAGCTCTGGTCGTCATCAGCTCAGTTCAGTTCTCATCCAATAGTGTCAGTGCAATCAAGTCAATAATAACCTCACTGCAACACCCTGGCAACCATTGCAACACCCTGGTAACCACATAGCAACTCCCTGGTAACCAGAGCAAGAACTTGGCAACTCTCTGGTAACCATAGCATCACCCCAGCCACCATAGCAACACCCTGGTAACCCCACAGCGCTCCAGTTGTGAATGGTATGTTTCTTTAGAAGGTTAACCATGAACACTGTGATGTTTCCAGGTGTGGAGGAGATTCAGAAGCGGCCCAGATCAGACAGAGATGTCTTCACTTTCCTCACGGACAGACAGAGCAGCAGATGCAGGCGGTGAGGTCAGAGGTCATGCGCTGCTTCATCATAGAGATATCACAGGGCGTTTTTAATACTACCAGGAAGGGGAAAGTGGTTCATCCGTGACCTGTCTGACCTCCAGAAAGTGAGACTTTACTCACAAAGAGCCGTTCAGTGTGACTCAGTCCAGCTCATAAAGCCCAACGTCTGTTTACAATTTACTGACTGCAGGAACTTCCTGTGCCTCCCTCTCTCTCTCTCTCTCTCTCTCTCGCTCGCGCTCCCGACACGCATGACGGCTTCTTCCTGTGTAGAACATGCTTGAGGACCTCGTTAAACCTAAAGGGATAGCAATTTAATTTCTTCCTTTTGTTTGATTTACATTTCATACACGAATTATTATATACTTTGTTTGCGATTCTTGAACAACAGATTAAACTATACTATTCCTCATTCAGTTAATCTGACCGTATCTAAATGTGAATCTTTAAACCTATTTCTATAATCATAATGTTCTCTGGCATTATACAGTGTTCTGTCTGTTGTGCTTTATCGAAATTATGTTTAAAATCATGTTAGAATCAAGTCAAAAGTCTCTGCTGGGAGCTTCACTGGCAGTATGAACTCAGAGCCGTGAGACGAGATGAGCTGCGTTTCTTCTCCTGACACTGAATTAACATCCATATATGGGAATGTGCGAGTTTGGGAGAAGAGGAGGCCACTATCAGTTATTCCCACATGTGTAATTAAACTCCGACCGTCTCTCGTCTCACTCATCAGGGACTGAAAGTCATGAGAAACTGGCAGATCGACAGAAAAGCTTTTGTTGTCGCTTCACAACATGTGAGTGAATTACAGTAAACACACTGCGCTTTCACTCGTTCACACTGACGTAACGCTCCCTTTGAAACGCCCTGAAACTGAGCGCCGGTCACTGGGTTAGTGCAGGTTAGTTTATAAAGACCAGCTGTTCAAACAGCACAAAAATTCAAAAACAAATATCTGAACGTCCATAAAACAAGACATATTTACTTGAGAAGCAAAATGATACAAGATTTTATGTCTTTATTTCAGAGGAATTTGACAGTTTTATGGTTTTTTTTTTCTTTCTTGTTTTAAAGTGGACCTATAATGCCCCTTTCACAAGATGTAATATAAGTCTCTGGTGTTTCTCTGTGAAGTTTCAGTTCAAAATACCCCACAGATCATTTATTATAGCTTGTCAAATTTGCCCCTATTTGGGTGTGAGCAAAAACACGTCGTTTTTGTGTGTGTCCCTTTAAATGCAAATGAGCTGCTGCTCCCAGCCCCCTTTCCAGAAGAGGGCGGAGCTTTAACAGCTCAACAACAACAAAGCTGGAGAATCTCACGCAGTGTTCAGCCTTACATTGTTCGGACACTGATGGAGAGACTCAGGAAGAAGTTACAACTTTTAGATGTTTCTGAATGGTTAGTGGATAAATGTATGTAGTTGCTGTGGAGTTGATCGACTAGCATGTGCCGTCATGTTCATCTTTTGTGTTGAATTGACCCTCGTTTGGCGTAAAATGACGGCATGTCAACAACACTCGACTACAACAACTCTTCCTCTTCTCTAAAGCAGCCCAACATGGCCCCGCCCCCTTTGTTGAGTGTTCTCGAGGGCGGGGTTTATGTAAATATTCGGGTTAGTGATGTCACCAACCCAGGAAGAAGCTCGTTGTAGTCCCTACCAGCCGTTTGTTGTAGTCCTTAAAAAGCGATTTCTGTAAAAGAAAATATCTTTGCATTGAACTTTGAGCGTCGTAACTTTGCAGATGTTGTTTATGATCAAACAGCAACATTACACACTAACTGAAGTTAAAAAAGTCAAATCATAATCAACAATCCCTTTAAGCATAAAATTGACAAATCTCTTTGATTTCTCTGAAATCAACATGTAAATTCTTCTGATGTTTTGCTTCTCAAGTGGAAATGTCTTATTTTAAGGATGGTTAGATAATTGTGTAGGAAAATGAGACAAAAAAAACTGTAAGAATATGATTTTTTTGGAGGGTGGAGATTCGTCATCATGAGTGGAGACATAAATGAAAGTCTGCTAATTGACACCAGTTGTGCTGCTGGAGCCGTTTGAGAGGAACGTCATGTTCAGCTTCACACACACACACACACACACACACACACGTGTCCCTGTTGTAGTGTGAAGGTTTGACTGATAATGTGATACTGAGAAAGTCCCTCACTATCAAACTCTTCTGGAGAATTTTTAGCTCTGATGAAGAAAGTCCAGATGCTGTGGAAAGAAACTGGCAATTCAGAAAAGTCGGAAGCAAAACATAAACGGAAATTGATGTGATGGAAAACTGACACGCCATCACTGAATTATTGCTGACATCATAAGGGTTTGACCGGTTGAACAGAAGCTGATATTCAGTCAGTTACAGACGGTTTCAAAGCAGCTTCACTGAATTAATGATGCAAACTTCATCAGATATTAGACAAATTCATTAACTGATAGTCATATCAACTAAATATTAAATGTCTTTTGGGGGAACTCCAGTTTTAGTGTTTGTGTGTTTCATTTCATGTGTGATTTATCTCTTTTCTTTCTCTTTCCAGGTACATTTAGATCAGCGTTTCTCCAGGGAGCAGGTAACGGGAAAAAGCTAAAAACCTGGAGCGGATGTTCCTGAAATTGAACTCCGAAGTACAATAAAACCCGAGGTACTTTCTGAAACACACCTGAGATTTATTACTTTGACTGAATTGAAAGGGAAAAGGCACTCCATTGGCAGATATTTGTTCTTGTTTTAAGCACAAACTCACTTTCTTAATATCTTCAGTCATGTCTCTTCTCCAGTAAATGTATCTTGATTTAACAATGTGTAGATGTAAAACAAGACAGAAACACTGAGGAGGAACATCATTTTTTCCCAGTACGGCATAAACATCGGCTCCTTTAAAACACTTGATAATCAAAAACAAACACACACAAGGACAACAAACAGGCCTGAGAGTGGACGCTGGTCTTATATAAGCGGATCGGTGTTCAGTAAGCCGAGCGCAGCTCTTTGTTCGTGTTTACAGAATTGCAGTTTCAGGGCTGCGGGGTGAAGCAGACGCACAAAGCAGTGAAATTCTGGAACGCCGCCGTGAGGAGCGTCTCTGATGCGTCTGTGTGTGCACGACTATGAAAGACTCGCTCTTTTCACTCTTCTTTAATTATCAGGCTCGAATATCTGCTGGTCTGCTTACAGAGTTTCCTTTAGCATGACAAAGCGTGATGAACACGGACGGCCAGAGGAATGTGCTTGTGTCATCCATGTTGAGTTATGAAGACATGACTGATAAACATTCAGACCTGCAGACTGAACAAAGATCCTCGTGTGTGTGTGTGTGTGTGTGTGTGCTTGTTTTTGCGATTTATGAGGACACAAATTTGTATAATGGGTATTACACTGGTATTACGACATAATTTCTGTGATGGGTAGGTTTAGGAGTAGGGGTAGTGAGAATGTACAGTTTGTACAACCCGAAATTTGAATACAATGAAAATTAGAAGATTTTCAGATCACATGAGACAATATTTTATTCACAATAGAACATAGAAATTTTACACTTTTATCCACTAAATGAGCTCATTTCAAATTTAATGCCTGCTTCAAGTCCCAAAAAAGTTGTGACGGGGTATTTTTGAAAAGATTCAGCTGGGAGAACATCTAACAACTAATTAAGTGATATCAGGTCTGTAACATGATTAGCTATAAAAGGGATGTCTTAGAGAGGCTTTTAGAAGTAAAGATGTGAAAGAGTGCGTAAAAAGATTGTGGAATACTTTAAAAACAATGTTCCTCAACGTCAAATTGCAAAGGCTTTGCAAATCCCATCATCTACAGTGCATAACATCATCAAACGATTCAGAGAAACTGGAGAAATCTCTGCACGTAAGGGACAAGGCCGAAGACCTTTATTGGATGCCCGTGGCCTTCAGACGACACTGCATCACTCATCAGCATGATTGTGTCAATGATATCACAAAATGGGCCCAGGAACACTTCCAGAAACCACTGTCGGTAAACACAATCCGCCGTGCCATCTGCAGATGCCAACTAAAGCTCTAGCATGCAAAAAGAAAGCCATATGTGAACATGGTCCAGAAGCGCCGTCGTGTCCTGTGGGTCAAGGCATGGGGGTGCATAAGTGCATACGGTATGGGCAGCTAGCATGTTTTGGAAGGCACTATGAATGCTGAAAGGTATATAAAGGTTTTAGAGAAACATATGCTCCCCTCCAGACAATGTCTATTTCAGGGAAGGTCTTGTATATTTCAGCAGGACAATGCAAAACCACATAATGCAGCTATTACAACAGCATGGCTTCGTCGTAGTCCGGGTGCTGAATTGGCCTGACTGCAGTCCAGATCTTTCACCTATAGAGAACATTTGGTGCATCATTAACCGAAAAATAACCGTCAAAGGCGACCATGAACTCTTCAGCAGCTGGAAGCCTATATCAGGCAAGAATGGGGCCAAAATCCAACACCAAAACTCAGGAAACTCATAACCTCGATGCCCAGACGTCTTCACACTGTTTTGAAAAGAAGAGGAGATGCTACACCATGGTAAACATGCCCCCGTCCCAACTATTTTGAGACCTGAAGCAGGCATGAAATTTGAAATGAGCTCATTTAGTGGATAAAAGTTTAAACATTTGTTATGTTATCTCTGTTCTATTGTAAATAAAATATTGGCTCATTTTATTTGAAAGTCTTTTAGTTTTCATTTTATTCAAATTTAAAAAAACGTCCCAACATTTCCGGAATTCGGGTTGTAGTATAAAAACCATTACGCCTATGGAGTTTCCTCACTAAGATATAAAACAAAACAAGCGAAACAAACCCGTGTGTGTGTGTGTATGTGTGTGTGTGTGTGAGATCCAGACAGTGATCAGGACGGGACAGTCATACACATTTCCGATGGACAAACAAACACAAGTGGGATGATTTGTTTATGCCCCGTGAGATTGTCCCGTCTGGAGATGTTTGATTAGTTTCCGTCTCCGTCTGTTTCCATCTGTTGCTAATTTCAGTCAGAATTTCACTTCAGCTCTTTGATGCACAGATGAACTAGTGCTGATGTGTGTGTGTGTGTGTGTGTGTGTGTGTGTGTGTGTGTGTGTGTGAGTGCTTTTTACAAGTCGGAATCTCGTAATCATGGTAATTCCGACATGATGTGAATGCACCAACACTAGATGATTCCTGACAGGTCTCCAGCAATACAGATCTATTGGCGATTCCGGCATTTTATGTGTTTCACTTTCTCCCAGTTATAGTAATATGAGTGAATGTCTCGGTATGTACGCCGATCAGGCATAACATTATGACCAACTAATATTGTGTTGGTCCCCCTGACCCGTCGAGGCATGGCCTCCTCTGAAGGTGTGCTGTGGTATCTGGACCAAGATGTTAGCAGCAGATCTTTTAAGTCCTGTAAGTTGTGAGGTGGAGCCTCCATGGATCGGACTTGTTTGTTCAGCTCATCCCACAGATGCTCGATTGGATTGAGATCTGGGGAATTTGGACTCAAACTCGTTGTTGTGCTCCTCAAACCATTCCTGAACCATTTTTGCTTTGTGGCAGGAGCATTATCCACAGCCATCAGGGAATACCGTTTCCATGAAAGGGTGTACATGGTCTGCAACAATGCTTAAGTAGGTGGTACGTGTCAAAGTAACGTCCACATGGATGGCCGGACCCAAGGTTTCCCAGCATCACACTGCCCAAAGCATCACACTGCCTCCGCCGGCTCGCCTTCTTCCCATAGTGCATCCTGGTGCCATGTGTTCCCCAGGTAAGTGACGCACACGGCTGTAATTATGGCCTCTAGTTATCGTCTCTAGTGTGAACGGGCCTTAATTGTGTGATACATTAAGCACACGTTTTTCAAGTTGTGCGCCATCTTTCACAGGGCAGAAATTGTGCTGAACTGGTCTGAGGGGAAAAAACCCACAAATTAGTTCTTTCCTCATTCCTGACCGGCGGTTCTGATCGACACAGATGCTTCATTGAAACGGTGAGGACACACACATGATGATGATGATGATGATGATGAAGACTGCTATTGTTTCAGAGATTCCACCGAGACAAAGACGCTCTTCAATCACGTGACTCTCCTCTCATCTCTGGTAATTACTGGTTCATGTATAAACAAGAATGTCCTATACATCATAACGACAGGATTTACAGTAATTATATAAATAACTCTGCTGCTGTAATAAATGCATAATTGCCCCTCTGCAGCTCGTACACAAACAGAACCTGATACAGAGAAACACATGATCGTTCAGCGCGGTCACGTCAGGGGAATCACGTTCTCTTGATCTCACAGACAAATGGCTCATTGTACTGTTAAAACGTACAGTAACGCTCAAAAATCTGTGATGACATCACAGTGACATCATCAGCGCCTTGTGAAGCTGACCCTTGAGGGAGACGGATCGATAGTATTATTCCTGATCCATTTGAGCGGCGATGGTTCATGACGCAGCTTTACAGAAGCTCCTATTGAAGGATGAGAAGGTTAAAATTATATTAAAAAAAGCCACAGCAAAGCGCTGTTACTCATTACACACATGAAGAGGCGTTTACACAGAAGCATTGGAGCAAAAAACACCCGTTTAACTGTGAGGTCAGAGGAACTGTCAAGACATTTATAATGTTACAAAAGATTCTGTTTCAAATAAATGCTGTTCTTTTGAACTTTCTATTTAAATCCTGAAAAATAAAATGTATCAGTTTCCACAAGAATATGAACTGTTTTCAACATTGATAATAATAATCAGAAATGTTTCTTGATCATATTAGGATGATTTCTGAAGGATCATGTGACACTGAAGACTGGAGTAATGATGCTGAATAAATTACACTTTACTATATATTCACATAGAAAACAGCTGGTTTACATTATAATGATATTTCGCTGTTTTTACTGTATTTTTGATCAAATAAATGCAGCTTTGGTGAGCAGAAGACACTTCTTCAAACTTTTTTGACCACTAGTTTATATACACACTGTAAAAAATAAGAATAGTTGGTTTAACTTAAAAAAGTAAGTTACCTGGATGCCTTAAATTTTTCAGTTCATTGAAATTAAGTCAATGAAGGCGATTGGTTTAATCAACAGAAACTCAAAACATTGTTATATGAACCACATTCATTATTTAAGTTGATATGACAAAAGAAAAAAATATTTTTTCACAGCATTTATTTATTTATTTAGTTGGGCCCCTGCAGTGGGAAACTGCAGTCAAACAAACAGCGTTTTTTTGGGAACTTGGTGTTCCATGTTTGTGTGCGGCTCATTTCCTGTAGCGATACTTCCTGTTTGAACAGGCTTGATGGCATTGTGTGCTGGAGTCCCTCTGCCAACCATATGTCTCTAATTAGAGTGTATTCATTGTTCTAATTATTGATTATTCATGCAGCTTTCATTTATCTAAAATACCTAAACATTCTTAAATCAAGACATTTACTTCAGCAGCAAAATGACTGATATTAAGTCCGCTTTAAACTGTACAATTATTCAAATTAAGTGAGTGCATGATAAAAAAAATTAAAAAAAATCTGCCAATGGAGTCAGAAAAATAAACAATTCAAAGGGAAATCAGTTATTTTTCTGACCCCATTTGCACAAATGTTTTAAGCACAAACTCACTTCATTAATATCTGCAGTCACAGACAGGGGTTTCCTATCTACCAGTAAATGTGTCTTGATTTAAGAATGTTTAGATGTTTGTACTGGAAAACAACACAGAAATATTGAGAAAGAAACTTATGTTTGCGGTCCACACCACATGCAAGATTTAAAAAAAAAAAAAAAAAATTTGAGTATTGTCTAATATTAACCAGTAGTTTGCACAACCTAAAAGTGATGTCAGCGGAAAAGCCATTTCCTTTTTAAGTTGAACATGCAAACTACTTTGGTATTAATGATGTTTATCATGCTGACGTCAACCTAATATGGTGATTGTGTAGAGGAACACACCGCAGACGACACGTAACAGAGACCTTTTATTTAGGAAAATACTTCATAAATAGATTTACACAGTAGTTCATTATACAAACACTGTGGTAATAGTTTCTTCATATAGTAGTGGTGGCTCATATATGACGTGTGTGACTCCTGCGGGTTTGGTCATGTCATGTGTATAGCTGGAAAGCAGAAGGGGGCGTGGCGGCCATGACTCAGACCGATAGGAGGAAGCTCCTTTCATTGCCATGCCAATAATATTTGCGGTGATGATGTGACAGGGATTTCCGGTCTATCTTTATCCAACACCTGATATAAATACCAGGGTCAAACTTATTCCTGCACCAGGCTGGAAATATCTAAAAAAAGACCAAACGAACATCGCGGCTGGTTTGTGTGCAGAGCTAAACTTGTCAAACACCACCGAGTGTAACTGAGTTTGAATGAATAAATCGTCAACGCCAGGATAGGAAACTGAGCTCAACAACAGGAAAGCGGCACTCGGCTGCAGGTGTCCCAGTAAAAACACTTCCTGTGTATGATGAAATTCCTTCGGCTAATGCACAACATTACACTCCTGCAATCACACGTCTCTCTGAAACACTCAGGTGTTTGCAACGTTTTGCATTTGAAACAACAAATTGCGGTTTTGCAATATGCAAACATTTCACAGGTACATTTCACTTCAATAGTCACAAATCACAGTCAGTAAAGTGCATGCAATATACATCAGAAAGTGTAGTGTTACTGCCCAGGATCTCCTGTAAAAGTTCTTTCTGCTAGATAGTTCGTGCAGTTTGAGGGACGTGGTTTAGTTTCATGCATTTGTGATGGCGATCAGGCTGATTTGTTCCAGATCACCCACGCATCACATACTGAAACCCAATGTCATGCATGCGGTCAGGTGAGAGCGTTTTGGTTTCTTTTCCTTCTTTAGATTCACACTTTGATGCCTCTTGTGAATTGATGCCTCTTTGAGTGACAGAGTTTTAATGTGACGGTCAACACCAGCGCCAGCCCCAGCGCGAGCACCACGATCACGCTAATCCACAACACTTTCCCGTCCGCGGACTCGCAGTGCTCCGCCTGCACCGAGCGCACGCCGACCTCCACGCTCTCCAAGTCTCTGGTGATCCAGCAGGTGGCGCTGCCGATGTCGGGCACAGAGAGTTTGTCCTGCTGGAGCAGCGTGAGGAGGTGCGGGTTTCTGCAGCAGCTCAGCGGGTTTGAGCCCACGTATAAAGTTCGGAGCGTTTTATGCAGAGCGATGTCGGATGGGAGCGTTACCAAACTGTTGTTCTGCAGGTTCAAGGACTCCACGGAGGAATCTCTGCTCCACAGAGAGACTTCTGTGAGCCGGTTCACAGACAGATCCAAGGACTTCAGCTTCCAGAAGAGGCTGAAGTCGATGGATAGGGATTGCAGCTGGTTTCCTTTTAGGGAAAGATGGGAGAGAGACGACTCCAGACCTGAGAAGGACGACGGGATGATGTCCACGCCGGGATTCTGTGAGAGGTCCAGAATAAGCAGCGGGCTGCCTTGGAACGACCCCGGCGGAAGTGACAACAGCCCGTTCTCCGAGAGGTACAGATACCTCAGGGTTGGGATAGAGGAGAGTTGGACACAGCCGCCAGTTGGACCTTCCAGAGGAGAACAAATGCTGAGCTGGTTCTGCTGAAGGTGAAGACCCCGGATGCTGGGGAGCCTCGCGAAACTGTCGGCGTCTAAAGTTCGGAGAGCGTTGCCCTCCAAGTGCAGAACCTCCAACGCGACCAGCGCGTTCCCTCCGAAGGAAAAGTTCTGGAGGTTGTTGGAGCTGATGTCCAGAGTCTTCAAAGAGTTCAGACCGTCCATGCTGAAGCTCTCTAAACAGTTATTACTGACGTTCAGACTCTCCAGAGCAATCATACTGCTGAAGAACGAGGACGGAAGCGCTTTGAGCTGGTTGTAGCTCAAGTCCAAGTAGAGCAAGCTGGGAAGATCCTGGTGCCTCTGATTGCCGCAGAGGGAAAGGGGTTTGTCATAATCGGTCAACAGATACCCGCTATCCTTCAGGTTCTCCAGCTCTTCTAACGGACCCGAGCAGTTTACGCTCCTCAAGAGGTTTCTGGACAAGTCCAGGTATATGAGTTTGTTCCTCTGGGGGAGGACGGGGAAGTAGAGGATTTTGTTTTCCCTCAGGTCCAAATACAGAAGCTCAAACTCCTGATCCGTCTCATCGGCCTGGAAGTTCGTCAAGCTGTTTTTGCTCAAGTTCAGCATCTTGAGCTGAACGAGGTTAAAGTCCGTGATGCACGAAATGGAGTTCATGGACAAGTCAAGTTCGGAGAGTCCCGTCAAGGACTCAAAAGCGCCTTCTTCGATCTCTATGATGACGTTGTTATGTAGGTCGATGTTTGTTAGAGCCTGAGATCCGTTGAATGTGTGTCTGCCTATTTTAGTGATGCTGTTCCCATCTAAGGAGAGGTTGGCAAGTACCGGCGCGTCGCTCAGGAAGTAATCGCTCATATCCGTAAACAGGCCGTTTCCTGACAAATCCAGTCGCCGCACGGACGCGAGAGGGCCGACGTGTGTTTTCAGAGCTGCGTAAAGATCCAGTGAGTTTTCCGACAGATCCAGCACCTCCAGACGGCTCATGTCTTGGAAGAGGCCCGGCTGGATGAACTGGATCTTGTTGCCTTGAAGGTCCAGATGGCGGATGCTGGAGTAGGACGGCGGAAGCTCTTGCTCCGTGAGGTTCTGCAGGAGGTTCAGAGACAGATCAAGCCGGCGGATGACGGCCGGAAGTTGCGTCGGGATCCGTCCGAGGTTCAGACTGCTGCAGTCGACGTCATCCTGGAGCTGAGAGCGACAAGAGAGGATGCTATTAGTCAACATTAATCCACCACAAGTTGACGTGCATTACTCATGACATCATATTACTGTTTCTGGAATATTTCAACACAATGGACCAGTTTTTAGCATGACATATGACTGAAAGCAGCCACACTATCTGTGCTCCATCTACAAACCGTTAGATGACACGGTTTCAGGATTTTCCCTCATCTATGACTTCAACCCTACATTTCCGCCAGAGAGGAGGGAGAAATAATGGAGCGCTAATGTGTTTCGTCCTACACAGCTTCCTCACAGATGTCCAATCACAGTTTCCTGCTCCGAACACAGTCATCCTGAACTCACTAACCTGGTATGATCAGTTCATCATACAAGACAGAAGTGACCAGCCTTACTGGATTTTTCTCCTTAATATGAGTCATTTTGTTTTTGCTAACAGTTCATGAGTGCACATATATTTAATACTATAGAGTCTGAGTAAACGAGCGAGTTACTAGTTGTCACGCAGAGCTATAAAATGATTTAATGAGTGTTCCTCCTCAGAGTTTCTGTCTTGTTTTTCAGCACAAACATAAAGATCAAGATACATTTACTGGAGAAGCAAAATGATTGAAGATATTGTCTTTTTTAGTGAAAAATGAAGTGAGTTTGTGCTTAAAACAAGAACAAATATCTGATTTTTCTGAGCACACTGGCAGATATTTGATCTGAGCACAAACTCACTTCATTTTAATGCATTTTTCATAATGCAAGACTGGTTGTTTAATTTAAAGGGTTAGTTCACCCGCAAATGAAACTTCAGTCATTAATCACTCCCTCATGTCGTTCCTGACCTTCGTTCATCTTCAGAACACAAATTAAGATATTTTTGATGAACTACGAGAGGTTTATGACTCGTCCATAGACAGCAATATAATCAAGGTCCAGAAAGGTACTAAAGACATGGTTAAAACAGTCATGTGACTGCAGTGGATCAACCTTAATGTTATGAAGAGATGAGAATACTTTTAGTGCACAAAAACAAAACAAAAAGAACCACTTTATTCAACAAATTCGTCTCGACCCTGTCAAGACTCGTACGCAGTTCAGCGCTTCCTTGTTTACGCCTGAACGCCGGCTCATAGGAGATTGACACAGAAGAGAAGAGATTGTTGAATAAAGTCATTGTTTTTGCGAACACTAAAAGTATTCTCGTCTCTTCATAACATTAAGGTTGAACCACTGCAGTCACATGACTGTTTTAACTTTGTCTTTAGTACCTTTCTGGACCTTGAATGTGGTAATTTCATCTATTGATGATAGAAAAATCTCTCGGATTTCATCAAAAATATCTTAATTTGTGTTCTGAAGATGAACGAAGGTCTTACGGGTGTGGAAACACATGAGGGTGAGTAATAAATGACCCATTTTTGGGTGAACTAACCCTTTAAGTATGTTTAGATAGTTCTACTGGAAAACAAAACAAAAATGCGAAGTAAATTCAATCAATTTAATCTCACTTGTGTTTTTCTGTCCTACAGATTGACATTTTTGTCCGTTTCACTCAAGCAACTGATCAATATTTTTGCACAGAACTGAAGAAAATCATCAGTAATTAGTTCAGTTAGAGTGACTGAAACAGATGCACTGAACAAACACCAACAGTCCGTTTATAATCACAACTACTCAGTCGTGGAGAAGGAGACACAGTAACTCACCACTCGACAGGGCGAAGCTTCTGCCGGATGTCTGAACAGCGAGACCTGATGGACCACGAGTATCAGAATCCAGAGACGCGACCCCATGATGCTGCACAGACACAGATGAAGCAGTGAATGAGGACAGACGGCCATGACATCACACTAAGACACGTCATGTCACAGCTTCTGTTTTTAACTCGCATGATGTCCAATGAAGTGGAAACCTTTTTATGTCAATAGATGTGTCACCGTCTCAAACATGATCTAGTTTCTGCACAATATTTGAGTTGAACAGAAACACCCACGTGTTGAGAACAGCAGAAATATTAAAGGTTAATCACCGTTTCCACATTGTGTGTTAAATATATCAGAGAATGATGATGTTTCAGAACAGTGATTACTCATCCTGCACAAATTAATGACGAGACAAACCGCAAGATCAGAAAACAAAACATCCAAAACATTAGTTTGATTCTCGAGACATGCAAGCGATCGTTTCAAAGTGATGAACAGAATGTGATTTAGATTCAACTGTAAAGCAGTGTCATCCAGATCAGTTCAGTTCAATAACTTCAGTTCAATACAATTCAGTTCAATAACTGTGTAAAGTTCATCAATTATGAAACGCGTTCAATTTCAGCCATAAAGTGGCTCTACACTGCAAAAAATCATGTTTCTACTCAAGTGTTTCGGTCTTGTTTCCTAAATATCTAAACATTCTTAAATCAAGATGCATTTACTGGCAAAATGGCAAGATATTGAGTCCTGTTTTCATGAAAAATGCATCAAAATGAAGTGAGTTTGTGCTTAAAACAAGAACACATATCTGCCAATGTGTGTGTAGTGTGTGATCTCAGTAGTGTCCGTCTCAGTAGTGTGTGTCTCAGTGTGTTACCTCAGTAGTGTGTTGTCTCAGTAGTGTGCTACCTCAGTAGCGTGTGATCTCAGTAGCGTGTGTCTCAGTAGCGTGTGATCTCAGTAGTGTGTGATCTCAGTAGTGTGTGTCTCAGTAGCGTGTGATCTCAGTAGCGTGTGATCTCAGTAGCGTGCTACCTCAGAAGCGTGTGATCTCAGTAGTGTGTGATCTCAGTAGCGTGTGTCTCAGTAGCGTGTGATCTCAGTAGTGTGCTACCTCAGTAGCGTGTCTCAGTAGTGTGTGATCTCAGTAGTGTGTGTCTCAGTAGTGTGTGATCTCAGTAGCGTGTGTCTCAGTAGTGTGTGTCTCAGTAGTGTGTGATCTCAGTAGCGTGTCTCAGTAGCGTGTGATCTCAGTAGCGTGTGATCTCAGTAGCGTGTGATCTCAGTAGCGTGTGATCTCAGTAGTGTGCTACCTCAGTAGCGTGTCTCAGTGTGTGATCTCAGTAGTGTGTGTCTCAGTACCGTGTTACCTCAGTAGTGTGCATCTCAGTAGTGTGTTGTTAGTAGTGTGTGTTCTCAGTAGTGTGTTCTCAGAAGTGTGTTCTCAGAAGTGTGTTCTCAGTAGTGTGTTCTCAGTAGTGTGCTACCTCAGTAGCGTGTCTCAGTAGTGTGTGATCTCAGTAGTGTGTGTCTCAGTAGTGTGTTCTCAGTAGTGTGTTACCTCAGTAGTGTGTGTTCTCAGTAGTGTGTGTCTCAGTAGTGTGTGTTCTCAGTAGTGTGTGTTCTCAGAAGTGTGTCTCAGTAGTGTGTGTTCTCAGTAGTGTGTGTTCTCAGTAGTGTGTGTTCTCAGTAGTGTGTTACCTCAGTAGTGTGTGTTCTCAGAAGTGTGTTCTCAGTAGTGTGTTGTCTCACTAGTGTGTTACCTCAGTAGTGTGTGTCTCAGTAGTGTGTGTTCTCAGTAGTGTTACCTCAGTAGTGTGTGTCTCAGTAGTGTGTTGTCTCAGTAGTGTGTTGTCTCAGTAGTGTGTTGTCTCACTAGTGTGTGTCTCAGTAGTGTGTTGTCTCAGTAGTGTGTGTTCTCAGTAGTGTGTGTCTCAGTAGTGTGTTGTCTCAGTAGTGTGTGTCTCAGTAGTGTGTTGTCTCAGTAGTGTGTGTCTCAGTAGTGTGTTGTCTCAGTAGTGTGTTGTCTCAGTAGTGTGTTGTCTCAGTAGTGTTACCTCAGTAGTGTGTGTCTCAGTAGTGTGTTGTCTCAGTAGTGTGTGTCTCAGTAGTGTGTTGTCTCAGTAGTGTGTCTCAGTAGTGTGTGTCTCAGTAGTGTGTTACCTCAGTAGTGTGTTACCTCAGTAGTGTGTTACCTCAGTAGTGTGTGTTCTCAGTAGTGTGTTGTCTCACTAGTGTGTTACCTCAGTAGTGTGTGTCTCAGTAGTGTGTTACCTCAGTAGTGTGTTACCTCAGTAGTGTGTTACCTCAGTAGTGTGTTGTCTCAGTAGTGTGTGTCTCAGTAGTGTGTGTCTCAGTAGTGTGTGTCTCAGTAGTGTGTGTTCTCAGTAGTGTGTTGTCTCAGTAGTGTGTGTCTCAGTAGTGTGTGTCTCAGTAGTGTGTGTTCTCAGTAGTGTGTTGTCTCAGTAGTGTGTGTCTCAGTAGTGTGTTCTCAGTAGTGTGTGTTGTCTCAGTAGTGTGTGTCTCAGTAGTGTGTGTTCTCAGTAGTGTGTTGTCTCAGTAGTGTGTTGTCTCAGTAGTGTGTGTCTCAGTAGTGTGTTGTCTCAGTACTGTGTTGTCTCAGTAGTGTGTTCTCAGTAGTGTGTTGTCTCAGTAGTGTGTTGTCTCAGTAGTGTGTGTCTCAGTAGTGTGTTGTCTCAGTAGTGTGTTGTCTCAGTAGTGTGTTGTCTCAGTAGTGTGTGTCTCAGTAGTGTGTTGTCTCAGTAGTGTGTTGTCTCAGTAGTGTGTTGTCTCAGTAGTGTGTGTTCTCAGTAGTGTGTGTCTCAGTAGTGTGTTCTCAGTAGTGTGTTACCTCAGTAGTGTGCTTGTCCAGTGCTGTTCTCTGCTGCTGTCAGGCTCATGCTGCTCTCCTCAGTGTCTCCTCATCCTGTGAGAATATCCTGCAAATACTCACTTGTTTTTTCCTTTTGAGCTCCAGCCTTGTTGGGATTGGACAGATCTGACCTCTCCTCCCTCTCTCTCTCTCTTTCTCTCTCTCTTTCTCTCTGTGTGTGTGTGTCTCTCTCTCTGTTCCTAAAACACGTTAAACGCGGTTGGTTCCTTATGTAAATTCCTAGTAAATTAACATGTACCTCATTCGAACACTTTCCACAACCTCCTCATTATCTTTTATCGATCGTGTAAGCGGTTAGTCAATCTGTGTTTGCTTAATATATTTTTAGGATTGATGCGACTGCCGTTTATTTCAGTTTTGATTGTATTTTGCATAATGGAAGAAGCTAGTTATCGACACTTCTGTCTCATATATCTAATGAAGTTTGCATCATTGATTCTGTTATTTTCATTTTTATCTACAGAAACGATCTGTAGTGTATGAAGCGCTGTAGAAATAGTATAAGTGCCGAATACCACATTAACAGCGTTTAAAATAAACCGTGTAATTAAAAGAAAACGCTTTGTCTGTTTGTGTTGTATACATGGCCGTCTGTTCCCGCCGCATCTTCAGGGATTCCCGTCCGGACGTCATTCAGGACTCCCGCGGGAAAACTCAAGCGCTTTGCTTTTGGTTTTTATTTCCATTTTTCCCATTTAGTTGGTCTTCTGTCGAGTCAAGGAAGAAAACAGCAACGCTGAATTAAAAAATAAAATAAATAAATAGGCTATTGTCAAAAAAAAAAAAAAAAAAATGTTTATAATATGCGGTTGTGTATAATAGGCTACATTTAACAATAATACACCCATTGTCAACAGAACACAGATATAAAAAATAGTTATTTTGCTACTGAGAGAATAAGTTAAACAAGAAAAAAAATATGAGGAAAAAACGCATTAATTGTTAGTTTGTCGGGTCGCGCTGTCAGTGAACGCGCTTTTTTTTAAGATTCACGATCTTTAGGCCTACTTCAGTAGCTACAATGAAATTCTTATTTTTTCCATTCTGTCAAATTTCCTTCTTCTTTTTAGGAAATGTAGGCTGATGAACACACATCTCTGCTTTATCTCTCTCTTTACAGGATAAAGATAATTCGACACCAGAGGAGAGGCTGCTCACTGCAGAGCTAATGGGCGGGGCTTAGTCTAGCTGGACCTCCAGCGAGGAGGAGCGAATGTAATTTAGGACTAATGGGTTATAATATCCAACCACACCATAACTCTATCCCTCCACCCATTAGACATCCAGAGAGGTGGAGCTGGACCTCATTTCACTCTGCAGTGAGTACCACTTGGACCAGAGCGCCATCTACAGGTGAGAAACATACATTAAAAACGACGGGTAAAAGGGCATTCATATAAAGTAATAGACAATAAAGGACAATATAAACAATACACAATAGAGATATAATGATGGCAATGATGAAGTCACAAATAGTGTAAAGTGTCATGAAGTGTTCACAAGTAGATAAATAAAACACTTATGATGCAAATCACTCGATGGACAAAACTAACACCAAGATGCCTTGTTTATGCTAACGGACACTATGCTAATGGTGCTGTTCATACAGACGGTGTTCGTCTCCCTCTAGCGGACATTTCATAACGGTACATGTAAGAATGGCTCCTAATCACCACCGTCACTTTACAGTGAGAGATTCAGACGAGATTTTGATATATTTTTGTCAAAATATTGGTTATGACTGTCAATCGCTTCAGTTTAGAGAGAATCCCGCGTTTAAATGTGGATGTCACTTCCGAAACTGTGCAGCATGAGTGATCGCGCGAAAATGCGATCCCCTAAAAACTGTCACTCGTTTGAGATCTCACAAGTTTTATGTTCTATGAAACTGTCTACACTGTACAATAAATCTCTTATTTATTTACACTTCCTTAGTTATAATGAGAGGTTTTCGAGAGTCCGCACTGAACAAAACTCTGAGAGGATTTGAGCGGCAAGACTAACGTAAACGTCTCTGATTGGCCATTGCGTCGTTTTAAAGATCAACGGAAATGCCTGTGATTGGCTACAGTCTCAACGCTGAAAACACGTTGTAAGTAGAAACATTTGACGCTTTCCAGACTTTTCTGCAGTATATAGAGTAAATAATGCCAGGCTGTAGGAGGTTCTCTTTCATTTGGAAGTACAGAAGCCCATTTTCACCACATAAGAAAAATCGCGCTTTTGTAAATCATTATAATGGCTTAAAAAGTAGTAATGATGACATGCTAAGTCATATTTATGAGATGAAAAGTAGAAATAATTACTTAAAAAAGTCGAAAGTGTGTCATAATAATCATGACATCTCATAATTTCGACATTTCATATCATAATTTTGACTTTTTTAATTATTTGACATTATGAATTGATGGAAATGGGTTTCTATTTCTGCATGTTTTTGCAGAACAACACGACAACTGTGACATTTTAATGTCTAAATAAGCTTTAATTGTCAGAATATCGCTGTCGAAAACACAGTTGGATCATATCCTGATTTAGAGTGGCATTTCAGCTTGTTTGTTTCATGATGTGAATATCTCCCACCTGAACTGATAATGAAACTCAAGATTTCAGCACTCAATGAACACAATAATGTTCATAATAAACACAGCTGACAGGTCAGAATGTGGCAGCACTTGTTTACAGTGAAGCACTACTAGCGAACAGGGAAGGGAAGTTGGTTTAATGGGAATAGGAAGATGCAAGTTTCCTTTATGTAGATGAGCTGCTTAAGCTCCGCCCCCACAGGTATAAATATGTGTGACAGGTGAAGCTGCGCTCAGATTTCATGCTGAGCTGACTGAAGAAACTCACAAAGCTTCATTCATTCAGGTGAGAAACGATAGAAATAACAATTCTAGTCATCTAAATTCTGTCTGTTTAGTTGAACTTTATATACACTAAAAAAATATATCTTTTAAGTTTATATATTATACTATTTTTTGCAGTTTTTCTACTTTAAAATTCACCTTTAATTCAATGTTAATTTGTGAAATTTAGTAACAGTTTCTGAGTGCGAACTGTATTAAAGTGTACTAAAAAAAAACTAAAATAAAAATGAATAAAAACTGTACAATGCACAAAAACGTTCTTTCTCAGTGTTTCTGTCTTGTTTTACATCTAAACATTCTTAAATCAAGATACATTTACTGGAGAAGCAAAATGACTGAAGATATGAAGTCTTGTTTCATGAAAAATGTTTGTGCTTTAAACAAGAACAAATTTTAGAAAAAATAACTTGTTTTTCATTTGAATTAAGATTATTTTCCTGCATTTTTAAAGCATAAACTCATTTAATAACTGATGCATTTTTCATAACACAATTCTTAGTATCTTCAGTCATGTCTCTTCTCCAGTAAATGTATCTTGATTTAAGAATGTTTAGATGTTTGTGCTGGAAAACGAAACTCTGAGGAGGAACAGAGTTTTTGCTAAAACTTTAATTAAATATAACTTTAATAACCATTTGAGTCTAACACATACTGACATGCCGTTCGTTTGCTCCGACAGTCGTCTCAGAATGGGCTTCGGCAGTAACAGTGAGCCGATGGACGGCAGGTCAAAGGTCGGTCTCTGCTCGGGCTCGTGTCACGCCGAGCACATCCTGCAGGTGCTGAACGCCTACAGACGCAGCGGCACCTTCACAGACGTGGTGCTGCAGGTGGACGGCTGCGAGTTCCCGTGTCACCGCGCCTCGCTCTGCGCCAGCAGCCAGTACTTCCGCTCCATGTTCAGCAGCCGCTTCCAGGAGAGCCGGCAGACCGTGGTCAAGCTGCAGGGAATCTCCGGGAAGGCCATGGATCAGCTGCTGGACTTCATGTATGAGGGCCGGCTGAAGCTGGACGAGGAGAACGTGGAGAGCATCTTCCAGGCCGCCGACCTTCTGGAAGTGTCCGTGCTTTCCAAAGCCTGCGTGCAGTTCCTGCAGGAGCGCGTCTGCCACTCCAACTGCCTCGGCCTCATGGACTTCGCCGGCTCGTACTTCCTGCAGCCGCTGCAGGAGCAGTGCCAGACGCTGCTGTACCGCGACTTCCAGCAGGTGCTGCAGCACGACGAGTTCCTCGGCCTGCAGAAGGCGCGGGTGCTGGAGCTGCTGGCCTGCGAGCGGCTGCAGGTGAGCGAGGAGGTTCTGGTGACGGCTGCGCTCCGCTGGGTCAGCCACCGGCCGGCCGAGAGGAAAGCGGCTCTGCAGGAGCTGCTGGAGAAGCTGCGTCTCCCTCTGCTGGATCCGGCGTTCTTCGCCGGCACGCTGGAGGCCAATGAGCTGGTGCTGGACTGCAGGGAGATCAGGCCGCTGCTGCAGGAGGCGCGCATGTACCACGCATACGGACGAGAGGTGCAATCGGAGCGCACCAAACCCCGTCGGTGAGTCCAGCTAATGTTATTCATGTGTTCAGTGCTCTTTATACGGTTTCAAAGCAGCTTCACTTTTATGAAAAGGGAAACAAAGTTCATCAATTATGAGTTCAGTAGCAGCTGTAAAGCAGCTCTATAGAAGACAATACACTGTAGAAAAAGTATTTTTGTCACTGAACACACAGTAAAGATACATTTACATGAGAAGCAAAAACGATATTAATTCTTGTTTTCTGAAAAATTAAGTCAAATATATATGCATATATAATAACTTAAAAACAACAAGACGCAATACAAGATTACAGCGACAAGTAGTTTGCCTGTCCACACCAGACGCGACTACGAGAAGAGACGAAATCAATCAAAAATCACAGCCAATCAGAGGAGCGTGTGGGCGGAGTCTCTCTGCAGGAGCACTGAATTTGTACATAATCAAATTCATAAATATTACGCCATTTTAACATTATATAAAATACATACTGAGTGACAGAGACGATCTTTCTTATAGAATACACTTGTGTGTTCACATTGAGTTTGAATGTTCTAGTTTCGTTTAATTTATTTTTTAAGATTTGAGGTGAATTACCCTTACGAAAATTAACCATGGTTTCACTATAGTAAAACTGTAGTTAACCATGACCGTAATAACCATGGTTTTTTGGTTCAAGTACCACAAATGAACTATGGTTGTATTACCATAGTTTAACCATGGTTTTGCTAAAGTACCGCAAATTACATTTAAGCCTAGTTATTCCACAAACATATACGAAATAAAAACAGAATGACGAGTTAATATTCTCTGATAGAGACTTTATTACAGCAGGTTCATCATCTGAAAGAAAATATGAACTGTTGACATGAAATCATTCAGAACATGAACTTTATTAAAAAATGGTGAGAAAGTACTGCTGTGCAGTGGTAGAGATGGATTTCTGCTAATTTACAGAATAATAGAGCTAATTATTTCACTGTAATAATGTATTATCTCTATAGAAATTAATTAGATGTACAAATAAACATGACTTATTGCACATACGCAGCATTATACCTGCTAATGTAGGGCTGCAACCGACGATTATTTTGATAACCAATTTATCTGTCAGTGTATTTTTTTATTAATTGGATGACAAATCTAAATAAATTATACATTTTTATGTCAGTCCACATCATGCCCAATGTTGTCCATTAAACAATGTGCAATATAAACCCTAAGAAAACAAATATAGTGACTGTATCTGTGTAGATAAAGGATTAAAATACACTTAATTTCTAACAAAAAAAATTATTTTAGCAAAATGTGTATTTTAGTCAGAATTATTGAGCTCTTTTTCTACTGCGCTCTGTTTGTTTTGATGCGCTATTGAAATTTGTTGTGTTCATTATCTATAATATTACCTAGATTTTATTGATAAGTTGCTGCAGCCCTAGTCTTATACAACCTGTAAACACAAGCCCAACACATCCGACATTAGCATTAACAACCTTGATTACAAAATCATTAAAGATAAAAAGGTTCTTTCACTGGAACAGTTTCACACATACTACAAAATACATTCACAAGAAAATTAAGAGTGTTTAAAATGATATCAACTCACATGAGGTGAAGATTTCAGTCATATCAGAGGTCTAAAGCAGGATTTGTTCTACATGGAGTGAAGGCCAGATGAATCCTCCACACTTCTTCTTGCCGCTCTTTTCAAAGGCTTGTGATGCTGCATCGCATGGTAGTTGTCAGTGTGAAGTCTATCATATAGTCCAGTCCAGCTTTAGTTTAGTTGTCTTGATCTTCACCCCATATGGACCTAAAAATGAGAAGAATATATACACGATATTAATACACAGCTTGCTGGAATACTCAGTTGTTATTGGTCAGATGAACAATCATCTAGCCATGTAATAAGTGCAATAATGTCCATTCAGCCGGTGCCACCTTTCTGTGATCATTATATGACCGAAAGAATGTATTATTCTTACTTATTCTTGTAAGGTGCTCATGCGGTTTTTTTGATAAAACCCTAAAATTATTGCTCATACAATGTCACTTACGTTTGGATGTCAAAGCCTTCTTACAATAACTAAAAAATAATATAATAAAAGTACAGTACTAGTCAAAAGTTTGTAAATATTACTATTTTTAATGTTTTTCTAAGTCTCATGCATTTATTTGATCAAAAACTCAGAAAAAAAATTTAAAATATAATTTATTCCTGAATTGTCAGCATCATTACTCCAGTCTTCAGTGTCACATGATCCTTCAGGAATCATTCAGAGCTGATTTATTATCAATATTGGAAACAGCTTAATATTTTTTATAACCTGTGATACTTTTTTTCAGGACTCATTTATAATTAAAATCAAATCATTAGAATGATTTCTGAAGGATCATGTAAGGATGAGCTTTCCCTTTGTTGTAGAGGTTTTTTTTGTCACTCCTAAAACCACAGAATAATATTTATTTATAATAATATGAGATCAAAACTGAACTAGTTTCATTTGATTTTTGCGCTTCATGTATGTGACGTCACCATTTTTTTTTTTTTTTTCTTTTTACCATTATTTATATAGCGCTTTTTACAATGTAGATTGTGTCAAAGCAGCTTTACAGTGATAACTGGTACATTATTTTGGCTGCACAGCAGCTCTTAAGGAATAGTGTCAATGCAGGCAGATCAAAGCACTGTTGAATATCAATATCAAGTGTCCCCGACTAAGCAAGCCAAAGGTGACAGTGGCAAGGAACCCAAACTCCAACAGGTGACATCAGGTGGCAAACAGGTGTTAAAATGGGGGAGAAACCAGGCTTAGTCGGGGGGCCAGTTCTCCTCTGGCGAACAGTGCTTTGTTACGACTCAGGCTGCTATCATAAGTCAGATACGATCGCAACATTCAAAGTGTTTAATTCAGTTCCATCCAGTTGAGGATCGTATTCATCACACCGGTATGGGGAGGAGATGCGCCACTGGTTGTCATGTTGATGAGGCCTTCACAGTGGATGATCTAGTTGACTCAATCTCTGCTGATACTTCAGGGCTGTGTTGTGGTCGTGTCAAGGCGCAGGTCCTCGATCTCACCTGGATACGGCCCGGATCCGGCTGACTACGGTAAACCTCGGGATAAACAGAAAGACTAATATTAGCGTAGATGCCATTCTTCTTCTGATGTAACGAGTACATCTGGTGTACAATTAACAGTAAAGTGCATACTTTTAGGTTAAATAAATTAGCTTCCACTCACCCACCAACAAAACCTTTACAAAACTATGAAAACCTCTCATCTACACATAACATGTTATTAAAAGCCCAAATTTTCATAAATAAGAGCTCAATCGATAGTTAGCATAAATCTTCTGAAAACGGTTGAGATGCTAACAGACTTTTTCCGAAGACGCTCAACCATTTCTATAAATTAAATATTCATCAGAAACGTCTCAATTACAAGTAAGATAAGTGTTGAGAACAGTTGTATGTATTATTTACATGATTTTATAAACTAAACTCACCTGAAAGCAGTCAAACAACAGCGAGAGACGGGAGTTTTGCAGCTTGTCAGTTGTTGTTTCTCCGTTTCCATGGCAACTCTGCTGTCTCGCGCTCGCTCCACACGACTCAAAAGTTCAAAGGGCACGCCCATTAAAACACGTTATGCGTCATTTATATAAATAAACTTATAGATTTTGTATTACAATACAATTACTACAATAACCATCGTTTAACTGTAGTTACTTTAGTTACTATGGTTTTACTACAATAACCATCGTTTAACTGCAGTTACTTTAGTTACTATGGTTTTACCACAATAACCATCGTTTAACTGTAGTTACTTTAGTTACTATGGTTTTACTACAATAACCATCGTTTAACTGCAGTTACTTTAGTTACTATGGTTTTACTACAATAACCATCGTTTAACTGCAGTTACTTTAGTTACTATGGTTTTACCACAATAACCATCGTTTAACTGTAGTTACTTTAGTTACTATGGTTTTACTACAATAACCATCGTTTAACTGTAGTTACTATGGTTTTACTACAATAACCATCGTTTAACTACAGTTACTTTAGTTACTATGGTTTTACTACAATAACCATCGTTTAACTGCAGTTACTTTAGTTACTATGGTTTTACTACAATAACCATCGTTTAACTGTAGTTACTTTAGTTACTATGGTTTTACTACAATAACCATCGTTTAACTGCAGTTACTTTAGTTACTATGGTTTTACTACAATAACCATCGTTTAACTGCAGTTACTTTAGTTACTATGGTTTTACCACAATAACCATCGTTTAACTGCAGTTACTTTAGTTACTATGGTTTTACTACAATAACCATCGTTTAACTGCAGTTACTTTAGTTACTATGGTTTTACTACAATAACCATCGTTTAACTGTAGTTACTTTAGTTACTATGGTTTTACTACAATAACCATCGTTTAACTACAGTTACTATGGTTTTACTACAATAACCATCGTTTAACTGCAGTTACTTTAGTTACTATGGTTTTACTACAATAACCATCGTTTAACTGTAGTTACTTTAGTTACTATGGTTTTACTACAATAACCATCGTTTAACTACAGTTACTTTAGTTACTATGGTTTTACCACAATAACCATCGTTTAACTGTAGTTACTTTAGTTACTATGGTTTTACTACAATAACCATCGTTTAACTGCAGTTACTTTAGTTACTATGGTTTTACTACAATAACCATCGTTTAACTGCAGTTACTTTAGTTACTATGGTTTTACTACAATAACCATCGTTTAACTGCAGTTACTTTAGTTACTATGGTTTTACCACAATAACCATCGTTTAACTGCAGTTACTTTAGTTACTATGGTTTTACTACAATAACCATCGTTTAACTGCAGTTACTTTAGTTACTATGGTTTTACTACAATAACCATCGTTTAACTGTAGTTACTTTAGTTACTATGGTTTTACTACAATAACCATCGTTTAACTGCAGTTACTTTAGTTACTATGGTTTTACTACAATAACCATCGTTTAACTGCAGTTACTTTAGTTACTATGGTTTTACCACAATAACCATCGTTTAACTGCAGTTACTTTAGTTACTATGGTTTTACTACAATAACCATCGTTTAACTGCAGTTACTTTAGTTACTATGGTTTTACTACAATAACCATCGTTTAACTGTAGTTACTTTAGTTACTATGGTTTTACTACAATAACCATCGTTTAACTGCAGTTACTATGGTTTTACTACAATAACCATCGTTTAACTGCAGTTACTATGGTTTTACTACAATAACCATCGTTTAACTGCAGTTACTTTAGTTACTATGGTTTTACTACAATAACCATCGTTTAACTACAGTTACTTTAGTTACTATGGTTTTACTACAATAACCATCGTTTAACTGCAGTTACTTTAGTTACTATGGTTTTACTACAATAACCATCGTTTAACTACAGTTACTATGGTTTTACCACAATAACCATCGTTTAACTACAGTTACTTTAGTTACTATGGTTTTACTACAATAACCATCGTTTAACTGCAGTTACTTTAGTTACTATGGTTTTACTACAATAACCATCGTTTAACTACAGTTACTTTAGTTACTATGGTTTTACTACAATAACCATCGTTTAACTGCAGTTACTTTAGTTACTATGGTTTTACTACAATAACCATCGTTTAACTACAGTTACTATGGTTTTACCACAATAACCATCGTTTAACTACAGTTACTTTAGTTACTATGGTTTTACTACAATAACCATCGTTTAACTACAGTTACTTTAGTTACTATGGTTTTACCACAATAACCATCGTTTAACTGTAGTTACTATGGTTTTACTACAATAACCATCGTTTAACTGCAGTTACTTTAGTTACTATGGTTTTACTACAATAACCATCGTTTAACTGTAGTTACTTTAGTTACTATGGTTTTACTACAATAACCATCGTTTAACTGCAGTTACTTTAGTTACTATGGTTTTACCACAATAACCATCGTTTAACTGTAGTTACTATGGTTTTACTACAATAACCATCGTTTAACTGCAGTTACTTTAGTTACTATGGTTTTACTACAATAACCATCGTTTAACTGTAGTTACTTTAGTTACTATGGTTTTACTACAATAACCATCGTTTAACTACAGTTACTTTAGTTACTATGGTTTTACCACAATAACCATCGTTTAACTGTAGTTACTATGGTTTTACTACAATAACCATCGTTTAACTGCAGTTACTTTAGTTACTATGGTTTTACTACAATAACCATCGTTTAACTACAGTTACTATGGTTTTACCACAATAACCATCGTTTAACTGTAGTTACTATGGTTTTACTACAATAACCATCGTTTAACTGCAGTTACTATGGTTTTACCACAATAACCATCGTTTAACTGTAGTTACTATGGTTTTACTACAATAACCATCGTTTAACTACAGTTACTATGGTTTTACCACAATAACCATCGTTTAACTGTAGTTACTATGGTTTTACCACAATAACCATCGTTTAACTACAGTTACTATGGTTTTACTACAATAACCATCGTTTAACTACAGTTACTATGGTTTTACCACAATAACCATCGTTTAACTGTAGTTACTATGGTTTTACTACAATAACCATCGTTTAACTACAGTTACTATGGTTTTACCACAATAACCATCGTTTAACTGTAGTTACTATGGTTTTACCACAATAACCATCGTTTAACTACAGTTACTATGGTTTTACTACAATAACCATCGTTTAACTACAGTTACTATGGTTTTACCACAATAACCATCGTTTAACTGTAGTTACTATGGTTTTACTACAATAACCATCGTTTAACTACAGTTACTATGGTTTTACCACAATAACCATCGTTTAACTGTAGTTACTATGGTTTTACTACAATAACCATCGTTTAACTGCAGTTACTTTAGTTACTATGGTTTTACTACAATAACCATCGTTTAACTACAGTTACTATGGTTTTACCACAATAACCATCGTTTAACTGCAGTTACTATGGTTTTACTACAATAACCATCGTTTAACTGCAGTTACTTTAGTTACTATGGTTTTACCACAATAACCATCGTTTAACTGCAGTTACTTTAGTTACTATGGTTTTACTACAATAACCATCGTTTAACTGTAGTTACTTTAGTTACTATGGTTTTACTACAATAACCATCGTTTAACTACAGTTACTTTAGTTACTATGGTTTTACCACAATAACCATCGTTTAACTGTAGTTACTATGGTTTTACTACAATAACCATCGTTTAACTGCAGTTACTTTAGTTACTATGGTTTTACCACAATAACCATCGTTTAACTGCAGTTACTTTAGTTACTATGGTTTTACTACAATAACCATCGTTTAACTGTAGTTACTTTAGTTACTATGGTTTTACTACAATAACCATCGTTTAACTGCAGTTACTTTAGTTACTATGGTTTTACTACAATAACCATCGTTTAACTGTAGTTACTTTAGTTACTATGGTTTTACTACAATAACCATCGTTTAACTGTAGTTACTTTAGTTACTATGGTTTTACCACAATAACCATCGTTTAACTGTAGTTACTATGGTTTTACTACAATAACCATCGTTTAACTGCAGTTACTTTAGTTACTATGGTTTTACCACAATAACCATCGTTTAACTGCAGTTACTTTAGTTACTATGGTTTTACTACAATAACCATCGTTTAACTGCAGTTACTTTAGTTACTATGGTTTTACTACAATAACCATCGTTTAACTACAGTTACTATGGTTTTACCACAATAACCATCGTTTAACTGTAGTTACTATGGTTTTACTACAATAACCATCGTTTAACTGCAGTTACTTTAGTTACTATGGTTTTACTACAATAACCATCGTTTAACTGTAGTTACTATGGTTTTACTACAATAACCATCGTTTAACTGTAGTTACTTTAGTTACTATGGTTTTACTACAATAACCATCGTTTAACTGCAGTTACTTTAGTTACTATGGTTTTACCACAATAACCATCGTTTAACTGCAGTTACTTTAGTTACTATGGTTTTACCACAATAACCATCGTTTAACTGCAGTTACTTTAGTTACTATGGTTTTACTACAATAACCATCGTTTAACTGCAGTTACTTTAGTTACTATGGTTTTACTACAATAACCATCGTTTAACTGCAGTTACTTTAGTTACTATGGTTTTACTACAATAACCATCGTTTAACTGTAGTTACTTTAGTTACTATGGTTTTACTACAATAACCATCGTTTAACTGCAGTTACTTTAGTTACTATGGTTTTACCACAATAACCATCGTTTAACTGCAGTTACTTTAGTTACTATGGTTTTACCACAATAACCATCGTTTAACTGCAGTTACTTTAGTTACTATGGTTTTACTACAATAACCATCGTTTAACTGCAGTTACTTTAGTTACTATGGTTTTACCACAATAACCATCGTTTAACTGTAGTTACTATGGTTTTACCACAATAACCATCGTTTAACTGTAGTTACTATGGTTTTACTACAATAACCATCGTTTAACTGTAGTTACTTTAGTTACTATGGTTTTACCACAATAACCATCGTTTAACTGCAGTTACTTTAGTTACTATGGTTTTACCACAATAACCATCGTTTAACTGCAGTTACTTTAGTTACTATGGTTTTACCACAATAACCATCGTTTAACTGTAGTTACTATGGTTTTACCACAATAACCATCGTTTAACTGTAGTTACTATGGTTTTACCACAATAACCATCGTTTAACTGCAGTTACTTTAGTTTCTATGGTTTTACCACAATAACCATCGTTTAACTGCAGTTACTTTAGTTACTATGGTTTTACCACAATAACCATCGTTTAACTGTAGTTACTATGGTTTTACCACAATAACCATCGTTTAACTGTAGTTACTTTAGTTACTATGGTTTTACTACAATAACCATCGTTTAACTGTAGTTACTTTAGTTACTATGGTTTTACTACAATAACCATCGTTTAACTGCAGTTACTTTAGTTACTATGGTTTTACTACAATAACCATCGTTTAACTGCAGTTACTTTAGTTACTATGGTTTTACCACAATAACCATCGTTTAACTGTAGTTACTATGGTTTTACTACAATAACCATCGTTTAACTGTAGTTACTTTAGTTACTATGGTTTTACTACAATAACCATCGTTTAACTGTAGTTACTATGGTTTTACTACAATAACCATCGTTTAACTGTAGTTACTTTAGTTACTATGGTTTTACTACAATAACCATCGTTTAACTGCAGTTACTTTAGTTACTATGGTTTTACCACAATAACCATCGTTTAACTGTAGTTACTATGGTTTTACTACAATAACCATCGTTTAACTGCAGTTACTTTAGTTACTATGGTTTTACCACAATAACCATCGTTTAACTGTAGTTACTATGGTTTTACTACAATAACCATCGTTTAACTGTAGTTACTTTAGTTACTATGGTTTTACTACAATAACCATCGTTTAACTGCAGTTACTTTAGTTACTATGGTTTTACTACAATAACCATCGTTTAACTGCAGTTACTTTAGTTACTATGGTTTTACCACAATAACCATCGTTTAACTGCAGTTACTATGGTTTTACTACAATAACCATCGTTTAACTGCAGTTACTTTAGTTACTATGGTTTTACTACAATAACCATCGTTTAACTGTAGTTACTTTAGTTACTATGGTTTTACTACAATAACCATCGTTTAACTGCAGTTACTTTAGTTACTATGGTTTTACTACAATAACCATCGTTTAACTGCAGTTACTTTAGTTACTATGGTTTTACTACAATAACCATCGTTTAACTGTAGTTACTTTAGTTACTATGGTTTTACCACAATAACCATCGTTTAACTGCAGTTACTTTAGTTACTATGGTTTTACCACAATAACCATCGTTTAACTGTAGTTACTATGGTTTTACCACAATAACCATCGTTTAACTGCAGTTACTTTAGTTTCTATGGTTTTACCACAATAACCATCGTTTAACTGCAGTTACTTTAGTTACTATGGTTTTACTACAATAACCATCGTTTAACTACAGTTACTTTAGTTACTATGGTTTTACCACAATAACCATTGTTTAACTGCAGTTACTTTAGTTACTATGGTTTTACCACAATAACCATCGTTTAACTGCAGTTACTTTAGTTACTATGGTTTTACTACAATAACCATCGTTTAACTGCAGTTACTTTAGTTACTATGGTTTTACCACAATAACCATCGTTTAACTGCAGTTACTTTAGTTACTATGGTTTTACTACAATAACCATCGTTTAACTGCAGTTACTTTAGTTACTATGGTTTTACCACAATAACCATCGTTTAACTGTAGTTACTATGGTTTTACCACAATAACCATCGTTTAACTGTAGTTACTATGGTTTTACTACAATAACCATCGTTTAACTGTAGTTACTTTAGTTACTATGGTTTTACCACAATAACCATCGTTTAACTGTAGTTACTATGGTTTTACCACAATAACCATCGTTTAACTGCAGTTACTTTAGTTACTATGGTTTTACTACAATAACCATCGTTTAAGTGTAGTTACTTTAGTTACTATGGTTTTACTACAATAACCATCGTTTAACTGTAGTTACTTTAGTTACTATGGTTTTACCACAATAACCATCGTTTAACTGTAGTTACTATGGTTTTACTACAATAACCATCGTTTAACTGTAGTTACTTTAGTTACTATGGTTTTACTACAATAACCATCGTTTAAGTGTAGTTACTTTAGTTACTATGGTTTTACTACAATAACCATCGTTTAACTGTAGTTACTTTAGTTACTATGGTTTTACTACAATAACCATCGTTTAACTGCAGTTACTTTAGTTACTATGGTTTTACCACAATAACCATCGTTTAACTGCAGTTACTTTAGTTACTATGGTTTTACCACAATAACCATCGTTTAACTGTAGTTACTATGGTTTTACTACAATAACCATCGTTTAACTGCAGTTACTTTAGTTACTATGGTTTTACCACAATAACCATCGTTTAACTGCAGTTACTTTAGTTACTATGGTTTTACTACAATAACCATCGTTTAACTGCAGTTACTTTAGTTACTATGGTTTTACTACAATAACCATCGTTTAACTGTAGTTACTTTAGTTACTATGGTTTTACTACAATAACCATCGTTTAACTGTAGTTACTTTAGTTACCATGGTTTTACTACAATAACCATCGTTTAACTGCAGTTACTTTAGTTACTATGGTTTTACCACAATAACCATCGTTTAACTGTAGTTACTATAGTTACTATGGTTTTACCACAATAACCATCGTTTAACTGTAGTTACTTTAGTTACTATGGTTTTACCACAATAACCATCGTTTAACTGCAGTTACTTTAGTTACTATGGTTTTACCACAATAACCATCGTTTAACTGCAGTTACTTTAGTTACTATGGTTTTACCACAATAACCATCGTTTAACTGCAGTTACTTTAGTTACTATGGTTTTACCACAATAACCATCGTTTAACTGCAGTTACTTTAGTTACTATGGTTTTACCACAATAACCATCGTTTAACTGCAGTTACTTTAGTTACTATGGTTTTACCACAATAACCATCGTTTAACTGTAGTTACTATGGTTTTACCACAATAACCATCGTTTAACTGTAGTTACTATGGTTTTACTACAATAACCATCGTTTAACTGTAGTTACTTTAGTTACTATGGTTTTACCACAATAACCATCGTTTAACTGTAGTTACTATGGTTTTACCACAATAACCATCGTTTAACTGCAGTTACTTTAGTTACTATGGTTTTACTACAATAACCATCGTTTAACTGTAGTTACTTTAGTTACTATGGTTTTACTACAATAACCATCGTTTAACTGTAGTTACTTTAGTTACTATGGTTTTACTACAATAACCATCGTTTAACTGTAGTTACTTTAGTTACTATGGTTTTACCACAATAACCATCGTTTAACTGCAGTTACTTTAGTTACTATGGTTTTACCACAATAACCATCGTTTAACTGCAGTTACTTTAGTTACTATGGTTTTACCACAATAACCATCGTTTAACTGCAGTTACTTTAGTTACTATGGTTTTACCACAATAACCATCGTTTAACTGTAGTTACTATGGTTTTACTACAATAACCATCGTTTAACTGCAGTTACTTTAGTTACTATGGTTTTACCACAATAACCATCGTTTAACTGCAGTTACTTTAGTTACTATGGTTTTACCACAATAACCATCGTTTAACTGCAGTTACTTTAGTTACTATGGTTTTACTACAATAACCATCGTTTAACTGTAGTTACTTTAGTTACTATGGTTTTACTACAATAACCATCGTTTAACTGTAGTTACTATGGTTTTACTACAATAACCATCGTTTAACTGTAGTTACTTTAGTTACTATGGTTTTACTACAATAACCATCGTTTAACTGCAGTTACTTTAGTTACTATGGTTTTACTACAATAACCATCGTTTAACTGTAGTTACTTTAGTTACTATGGTTTTACCACAATAACCATCGTTTAACTGCAGTTACTTTAGTTACTATGGTTTTACTACAATAACCATCGTTTAACTACAGTTACTTTAGTTACTATGGTTTTACTACAATAACCATCGTTTAACTGTAGTTACTTTAGTTACTATGGTTTTACCACAATAACCATCGTTTAACTGCAGTTACTTTAGTTACTATGGTTTTACTACAATAACCATCGTTTAACTACAGTTACTTTAGTTACTATGGTTTTACCACAATAACCATCGTTTAACTGTAGTTACTTTAGTTACTATGGTTTTACTACAATAACCATCGTTTAACTGTAGTTACTTTAGTTACTATGGTTTTACCACAATAACCATCGTTTAACTGTAGTTACTTTAGTTACTATGGTTTTACTACAATAACCATCGTTTAACTGTAGTTACTATGGTTTTACTACAATAACCATCGTTTAACTGTAGTTACTTTAGTTACTATGGTTTTACTACAATAACCATCGTTTAACTGTAGTTACTATGGTTTTACTACAATAACCATCGTTTAACTGTAGTTACTTTAGTTACTATGGTTTTACTACAATAACCATCGTTTAACTGTAGTTACTTTAGTTACTATGGTTTTACTACAATAACCATCGTTTAACTGTAGTTACTTTAGTTACTATGGTTTTACTACAATAACCATCGTTTAACTGTAGTTACTATGGTTTTACTACAATAACCATCGTTTAACTGTAGTTACTATGGTTTTACTACAATAACCATCGTTTAACTGTAGTTACTTTAGTTACTATGGTTTTACTACAATAACCATCGTTTAACTGTAGTTACTTTAGTTACTATGGTTTTACCACAATAACCATCGTTTAACTGCAGTTACTTTAGTTACTATGGTTTTACTACAATAACCATTGTTTAACTACAGTTACTTTAGTAAATCCATGGTTCGTTTTGTAGTTACTTTGGTTTTATTATTTAAACCATGGTTACTACAAAAAAACATGGTTGATTTTCGTAAGTGTATCCATTGGCTCATTCAGCACGGCTATAAAAGTCACGCAAAAATGTTATACAAACCCACATTAGACGCTTTTAACATTAAATAAAGCACATAATCCGTACCTGAGGTTATCATTGTCATTGTATGTTATTGTTTCCCGCCGCGATCGACGTCGCAGAAATGGAAACCGTTTCGCCGTCGCAGCCGGTCGGGACAAAAACGATCGTTTTATCGCGTCGCGGCTGGTCAGGACAGAGTAATACATGAAGTAGTTAAAAATAAGAATATTTAAATATTTCTACTGGAAAACAAGACAAAAATACTGAGGAAGAACATGATTTTTGCTGTATAATGTCAGCTGATTCAATTCAGGTCAATAACTATGGAAGCTTGCAATTCTGACTTTTGCGAGATATAAAGTTGCAATAATCCTTTGGTCCCGTGGCTGAAACAAGCCATACATCAGTTATGAAACAAACTCAATTTCAGCTAAAGCGTAAAACTAAACTAAAGCAGATGATGTTCAGGTTTTGTTCTCATCTGATAGTGTCAGTGCAGTCAAATCAATAATAACACTGGATATGAAGTGTCTTTTAAACCCTCATCACTGAATTATTATGTGTGTTTTCAGGAGCTCTGGCTGGGCCGATATGATCTTCGTTATCGGCGGCTGTGATAAGAACGGGTTTCCCAGACTGTCCTTCATGGAGAAGCTGAATCTGGCGTCAGGAGAATGGCTCCAAGCCAACGTCCTGCCCGGCTACTCTAAATCTGAGTTTGCAGCCTGTGAACTTCAGAACGACATTTATTTATCAGGTATCACAGACGTCCATTATGCTTCTAATTTCCTCCAAGTTCTCCGTCCTGCAGCTGTAATCAGGTCCGTCTTCAGTGTTACTCTATCAGCTCCGGCATCAGGGTGGAATGTTTGGACACATGATTCCAGAGAGTCCTATCAGGGTCAGATCTGGAAACACACATTTTTTTTTTAGGAAAACACAACGTGTAATTAAACACATTTGCTTTGCTGTACATGGTATGAATTATTAGTATGATGTTTACTGAGTTTTAATATCACTAGTACATTAAGCCACGTTACGCGTTTTCCACGTTTTAGACTGTCCCCACATGTGTGATTGTGATCTCGTGTCATCATGACCTTCTGCTCACCCAAAACACCATTGTCAGGCGTTTGCCATGTTTCATTTGCTCATTTTACTCGTGTGTGTATGTATATATATACTGCATTTGGCAAAATAATGTGCGCCAGGTTCACTTCATTTACATTTGCATCATTTCTAATGTTTTTTTTCCCCCTCTTCTGTGAAATTCATTCAAATGTGTCAAACTGAAAACCTTTGAGTAATCTGATGCATTGTTTCTATCGAACCATTTACTGCATGGTTTCAAAAGGCTAATGTATATAAAATATAATACTTTGCTTCGCTACGAAAACCATCTTTTGAAGCCTTTAATTTTAGACAGTTAGTTCACTTCTGAATGAAAATGTCCTGATAATTTACTCCATTTCATCCAAGATGTTCATGTCTTTCTTTCTTCAGTGGAAAAGAAATGAAGGAAAACATTCCAGGATTGTTCTCCATATAGTGGACTTCACTGGGGTTCAACGGGTCCAAATGTCAGTTTCAGTGCAGCTTCACGATCCCAGACGAGGAATAAGAGTCTCATCTAGAGAAACCATCAGACATTTTATAAACAAAGCAATAAAAACGATACATTTTGTAACCACAAATGCTCGTCTTGCACTGCGCCACGCATGACGTAATCATGTTGGAAAAACTGCATCTCATTTTCTCCTCCGACTTCGTTGTTTTACCTTTTTTTGTAAAGGCTGTTTGACTTAGTCTTTGAACGTTCACTTTGTAAACACTGGATCAGTACTTCCGCCTTTCCAACATGATTACGTCATGCGTGGCGCAGTGCAAGACGAGCGTTTGTGGTTAAAAAGGGTATCATTTTTATTTTGTTTAGAAAATGTCCGACGGTTTCTCTAGATGAGACTCTTATTCCTCGTCTGGGATCGTGAAGCTGCACTGAAACTGACATTTGGACCCGTTGAACCCCAGTGAAGTCCACTATATGGAGAACAATCCTGGAATGTTTTCCTCAGAAACCTTCATTTCTTTTCAGAAGTGAACTAATCCTTCAAGAGTTGTTTCAGCAGCAGCAATATGATTTTCTTATGAAATTAAATGTTGTATCACAGTCCAAATTGCAGTAAATGACAATATAATTGCAATATCAAGTTCTGCAGTCCTGTATATAAATAATTTTACTATAAAAACAATCACTAAACAGTTGAATATTTTATCTATTTTGAGGAGAACCGTGAACATGTCATTAAGTTCTTAAAATATAATGTTCAAGAGCATATTGTCCGTCTGTCTGAAGGTTTGTGTCGCGTGAGCTATAGCGTGACGCGTGTGCCGTGTGTTTGCAGGCGGGCAGCTGAACAGCGCAGACGTGTGGCGCTACATGACGCAGCTCAATCAGTGGGTCCGTGTCCGCGGGCTGAACAAAGGCAGATGGAGGCATAAGATGGTGTCCATGTGTGGGAAGGTGAGGCTCGTTTCAGTACGCTGAATGAACTGATTCATTTGACTCGTTCACTGATGTTCATGTGTGTGTTCGTAGCTGTACGTGGTTGGCGGTTATAACGGCCACGAGCGTCTGTCCAGCGTGGAGTGTTACAGTCCGCATGAGAACAGCTGGACGAGCGTCTCTGACCTGCTGATGCCCGTGAGTTCTGCCGCTCTGAGCAGCTGCGCCGGGAAACTCTACGTCATCGGAGGAGCCGCGAGCGAACACGCCAACACTAACCAGGTGAGACTAACCCAAACCGAACCATGAGCGACTTCAGTTCATAGCGACTATTCCGCTATAAGCAGCTCTAAAAGTCATTATTAGTTTTGTTCTCATCTGACAGTCAAATTAATATCACTGAAGTGTCTTTTAAACCCCATGTATGAAGTATTAATAGCAGTACTGTCACAGGTGCAGTGTTATGACCCGGTGATGAACAGATGGTCGTATGTGGCGAACTGTCCGTTCTCTCAGCGCTCCATCAACGCCGTCACACTCAACGGCTGCATCTACGTGACCGGAGGATTGCTGGATCAGATCTTCTGTTACTCGCCCAGTAAAGACTGCTGGAGTTCAGCTGTGGTGCTGCCCATCAAACTGGTGAGCAAAACACAGAAACAGTTTTCACTCAGAAATTGATAGTAAATCTTTACAAGTAATTCGGAGCAGCTGCAAGTAACTATGGAAGCTTGTTTCCGCCACAGAATAAAAAAATAATATTTCTCACAATTACGAGTTTATATCTTCAGATATATAACACAAGTCGATTTTTATATTCTGTGGTGGAAACAAGCTTCCTACAGTTTGGTGCATTTTGGACTGAGCGGGTTTGAGAAAATGTCTTTCAATCAGACACACTGGCTAAGCTCACGCTAATATAACGTAATAATCAAATATGTAAAATTTCACACTAACATTCAATAGAATTTGTCCACCCTGTTACAATATGCAAAGTTTAACAGGGTGGACGGTTTAAGCTTATGAAGCCCATTACTAGCTAGGATCTATTTTAAAACAAATAAACAAACATTTTCATGTCCAGTATAAACTGACACAATAGAGTGGACATGTTATGCTTTGAGTAAAACA
Source organism: Elopichthys bambusa (assembly GCA_037101425.1). Classification (NCBI taxonomy): domain Eukaryota; kingdom Metazoa; phylum Chordata; class Actinopteri; order Cypriniformes; family Xenocyprididae; genus Elopichthys; species Elopichthys bambusa. Next base: position 47,168,470 of record CM074433.1, read on the forward strand.
GACAAAAGTTTATGATTGACACTTACTTTGTTCTTAAGAGTTGCTTTCCCTCCAATGAAATGAGGTCACTGCTAGGAAATCATGTGATTTAGGGAACACGCTTAAGATTTTAAAGGGCGAGTAGCACCGATGTAACAGGGTGGAAAAATATTTAAAAACAATTCACACTAACATTCTATAGAATTTGTCCAGCCTGTTACAATATTTACAATGCAAAGTGTAACAGTGATGTCCAGTATAAATCGACACAACAGGGTGGACATGTTAGGCTTTATTAGTCACTATAAGTCCTCTAGAAAAAACAAGGAGAATAGTTTAGGATTGATTTAGGTTTATGATGTCACTTCTATAAAGTCATGTGATTTAGCTTAAGATTTTAAAGGGCAAGTAGCACCAGTGTAACAGGGTGGACTGGAGTTTGAGAGACAAACTAATAAAAAGGTTTTACACATTTCTGACAAAAAAAAAAAAAGAGTAATGGCTACTTTTTATCTCACAATTCAGACTTTATTTCTCACAATTACTGAGACTTTTTTCTCAGAATTGCGAGATATATATTTTTTTATTTTGTTCCTACAGTTTGGTGCATTTTGGACTGAGCAGGTTTGTTTAAAATAATGTTAAAATTCAATTATTTTTTTGTCTTGTCAGACAGAGAGAAAGTGTCTGTTAATCATAAAAACACACTGGTTAACCTCAGGCTAGTATAACCTAATAATCCTGACCAAATATTTAAAATTTCACTTTAACAATCTATGTTATTGGTCCACCCTGTTACATGACATATAAGTGTAACAGAGTGGACGGTTTAAGCGTATGAAGCACATTACTAGCTTGGAAAGAACAACATGGTTGCAGAAGATTAACATTTATTATACCGATCTGTTTTTCATGTCCAGTATAAATTGACACAACAGGACATGTTACGCTTTATTAGAGTCACTATAAGTCTTGGAGAAAAGTTTTGAAATACAAGTTACGTACATATTTCTAAGTGAAGTTGATCGGGCACATTCGAACTTGCCTGTCAAGTGCTTCAAAAAGTATTCTTAGGTAATTTGTGTTAATTGGGGAACATCTATGCTTGGAAAACCATAGAGCTGAGTAACGTTTTCTGTTTAATGGGGACACAAAATCCACCAAACTGTAGGAATGACCCTTCCATAGAATTAGAGTTTATTTTGAAAGACTGAGATATCATATATAATATTTATGTACAACTTTGAACAATCATGTTTATAGTACAGTCAGGATGTCTCTCACTGCATGATTGAGACATGTTACTGACCCGTGTGTGTTTCAGGAGGGCTGCGGACTGACCACGTGTGACGGGAAGGTTTATGTCGTCGGCGGTCGGAACGAGTCTTCCGCTGCCGTTGATCAGATCTGGGCGTTTGATCCAGTGAGCGGCAGACTGACTGAGGAGAAGCCGCTGTCGCGCTGCCTGAGTTATCACGGCTGTGTGACCGTTCTGCAGCGACTATAACTGAGGCGTCTAGATTTAGTTTAGATGATCAGATCCACTGAACTCGACTGACAATCATGGAAAACTCTGGAATGCACATGAATTTAGTCATATTGTTGGTTATAAACTGTAATCTGATGATGTTTCCATGTGGCGTTGGTGGAATTGCAAGCAAAAAACAACACTGTTATCTGGTTGTGTCGCTCACTGCTGGAAATCCCAATGTGAAACTGAAAAACTTTATACTGTGAGTGTGTTTGTAAAGTTATACATGTTTAAATAAAGTTTGTATCATTTTATATTGCTTGAGTTTTTACTGTCTCAAACTGCTTTACATAAAGCATGATGACACTCGTCATCACATGAACTGAGATCGATAAATCCAGATGCTTTATTAATAAGTTTTAGTTGAAAATATTTAGTATTTTGTCAGTATGTGAACAATGGTTTTGGTCCCGTTTCCCAAACTGGGGTTCATGACGTCACAAAAGCTAATAATTAAATCATGCAAATGTAAAATTTTAAATTAAATAAAACACTTAGGCCTACTGAAAAATGAAGCGTTGCATTCACGCCATGCCGTAATTATGAGCTGATCACGAGACGTTCAGTTCGGTGCTTTTATGGCAAATGAATCTGCGGCAGTCAGGCGGTACAACTCTCTGAAAACTCGCAGTTTACAAAGTGTTCACGAGGACGTTCAACTGTTTGTTTTGTTGTAATCTCGTAAATACAGTAATTATGACGTGGCGTGAATGCATGTGAAATAACTAAACCGTGACAATAAGAATGCTTTAAATGACTGAAATATGAACTTTTCTACAATGAAACGAGAGAATAAACAACTAAAACCATCAAAAAATCAAAATTAACTGGAAACTGTGAACATAAGATTGTTTTGTTAAATTACTGTAATATTTTAACTTAAAAGTAAATGCTTTATCTTAAAGAGGTTGAAACTATTTTTTATTCATCTTCATTTTTTACAGTGCCAAATGAAGAGAGCTCGTGCCGTCACAGACCCGTGATGAACGTTTCCAGAGAAAGACTAAATGCACATTCTTGACATTTTAAATCTTACCCTGAACAAGCGAGTAAACGGATCCGTGAAGAATGCAGCGACTCAAGATTACCATCGTTCTGCAGAAGGAGATTCGAGCAGCTGTAATTTGTTTAATGTCATGAAATCACGTCTCGTCGAGTTCAAAGTAACTCTAGATAACACTGTTCACTCGGACACTAAAGGTGAAGGGAACTGTTTCATGCATCGCGTGTGGATGGTTGTCATTCAGAATCAAAAGATTCCATGTGAAGCATCTGATATAGAAACGTTTAAACTGAAGATCTGAAGGGTCGTTTCAAACAACAACATTCTCCTATCAGACCCAGAACATTTCCGGCTGTATCCAAATTCAGATGAAGAGTTTTTTCCCAAATGACACTCAAACTCCCAGTAACCCTTCACGTTTACATGATGCTCCCCCATAATGAGGCTATAATGAGATTTAGGCGATATTGCGATTAAACTTCACCTGATGTAAACAATACTTGGGATGCGATTTATGCTGCCTTCGTGTGCTATCGTAATTACCAGTGTCCTAGTTGGAAAATGGACATGAAAAAATCAAATTATATTTTCTACTGGGAAACTGAGATAATGTTTTGGAGTTGTGAGGAAACATCGCCCTGTCTTGATGTGAAAGTAGTGCGTATTTACATAAATGAATAATTATTTGAAGCATATTGTATGTTTTATACACCGTGAAAATAGCCTGTATTTGACCGAAATTCCAGAAACGTCAGCAAACTATCTAGACAGCGCAGTGAACATTTATATGGTTGTCAAGAATATAATTTTGGCTTTAACAAGATTCTCCCAATAAACAGGCCAGAATAAACCTGGTGTGCTTCGAAAACAAAGCTTGAACACACTTCAACACATTACCAGCATCTATGCCACTCTGACCAAAGTGTGCATGTGCTTGTGACGATGACGTCCATGCCCAGTCATAAACAGCAGTAAAGAAGGCACCGCATTTTTAGAGTGCTGATTTTATCAGAATTATCGTAAATACAAGTTTCCTAGTTGGAAAACGGACATGAACATGTCAAATCATATTCCTAGTCGGAGTCGGAAATCCCTAGTCGGAGTTTCCTAGTTGGAAAATGGACATGAACATGTCAAACCGTATTCCTAGTCGGAGTTTCCTAGTTGGAAATTCCTAGTCGGAGTTTCCTAGTTGGAAATTCCTAGTCGGAAATGGACATGAACATGTCAAGTCGTATTCCTAGTCTGAGTTTCCTAGTTGGAAAACAGACATGAAAATGTCAAATCGTATTCCTAGTCTAGTCAGAGTTTCCTAGTCGGAAATTCCTAGTCGGAGTTTCCTAGTCGGAAATTCCTAGTCGGAGTTTCCTAGTCGGAAATTCCTAGTCGGAGTTTCCTAGTCGGAGTTTCCTAGTTGGAAAATGGACATGAACATGTCAAATCGTATTCCTAGTCGGAGTTTCCTAGTTGGAAAATGGACATGAACATGTCAAATCGTATTCCTAGTCGGAGTTTCCTAGTCGGAGTTTCCTAGTTGGAAAATGGACATGAACATGTCAAATCGTATTCCTAGTCGGAGTTTCCTAGTTGGAAAATGGACATGAACATGCAAATCGTATTCCTAGTCGGAGTTTCCTAGTTGGAAAATGGACATGAACATGTCAAATCGTATTCCTAGTCGGAGTTTCCTAGTCGGAGTTTCCTAGTTGGAAAATGGACATGAACATGTCAAATCGTATTCCTAGTCGGAGTTTCCTAGTTGGAAAATGGACATGAACATGTCAAATCGTATTCCTAGTCGGAGTTTCCTAGTTGGAAAATGGACATGAACATGTCAAATCGTATTCCTAGTCGGAGTTTCCTAGTCGGAGTTTCCTAGTTGGAAAATGGACATGAACATGTCAAATCGTATTCCTAGTCGGAGTTTCCTAGTTGGAAAATGGACATGAACATGTCAAATCGTATTCCTAGTCGGAGTTTCCTAGTTGGAAAATGGACATGAACATGTCAAATCGTATTCCTAGTCGGAGTTTCCTAGTTGGAAAATGGACATGAACATGTCAAATCGTATTCCTAGTCGGAGTTTCCTAGTTGGAAAATGGACATGAACGCCCTCTCAAGTTGTAACATATATAACAATGCAGTATATTTACAGTATGGCTGAAAACATTGAAATGAAGACATTTTAGCAGTGTTAAATTTCATTGGCGAATAATTTGTCAATTTTTGTCAACGACATTTTGTCACTGAAGAAAAGACGATAACGAAAAAAAAACAGTTTTGAGTGACAAAAACTAAGATGGAAATCGATCAACATTTTCGTCAATGAATAAAAACGAGAGGAAAATGTTAGGGAGGGATTTGGGAAGTAACGAACTGTAACGTGCTGATCCACCCGGCGGGACGTAAGTTAGCATAGACTTGCATCATAAAATGTCTCATAAAACGTTCAAAAATGTAAATGTCTGGGAGAAAGAGAAGAGCAGATATAGGACGAATCTGAAAAAGCGACGCGAAAGAGCTGAATTCAGTCCGCCTCTCAGACGTCACTTCTCTTTTTGTGCTTGAATGGGCAAATATGCACAAATTGTCAAAATGTCCATAAACGTCATGTAAACAGTCGGTAATGTCCCAAGTGAACGTAAACAGTTATCGGATGCGTATCAGTGTATTAGATCCGTGCATTTGCTCTTAAAGTGACAGCAGCCCAATAAACCCATCATTACTGTTGACCAAACAACAAAAGAAAAATCTGTCACTGCTCTTGACTGAATAACTTTAATAGCTCTAATAAAGATTAATCTATATTTAATTTACACAAATATGTCTGTTTGAAAGAACACTGAATGCTGTATGCATGTAAAGTGAAGAGTTTAGCTGTGATATAAACATCTCACTGTGATTAAATGATTGAAATAATCACATGACTGGTGCACACGTACACAAACACACAAAACAGACATTTTCATTCAGTTTGATATATTTATATATATATATATGCATGTATAAAATTAAACAGATACAGCTGTTTTCATATACAAAAGGCCAATAAAACGAGGAAGTGTGAAAGAGTTAGTTGATGAAGGCACTCTTATCCACAGTGTTCCAGTTAACATGTGATCATGTGACACAATAGTGCTGCAGTCAGAGTCAGAAACAGAAACAGTGCAGGATTTGCAGCCGCAGTACAAAATCAAACAAGTACCGACAGGAATGGAATGTCTGCAGTTCTCCAATAAAAAAAAATAATCATCTATTCAACAAAAAACACATGGAAAACGACTCCAGCATTGGAAACTTAAGGAATGATCTGTCAGTCGTGGCTGATTTTGGTTAACGCTCAATAGTGCTCAAAAGTGTCAGAACTGTCACAATTAAAAACAAAACTTCAGTTATGACACATGAAATAGTTTAAAAACCGTAAGACATGAAAGTGGAATGAGTGCGGAGTGTTTGAGGCGCTGTACACACGCTAGTTCACTAAACTAACACTGAAGGCATTTCTACACAAGAACATTAGTGCGGTCATGTTAACAAGCTAACTAGTCTAACACATGCACACTACCTCTGTTCGGCAGCTTCTGGAGTGTTTATGTAACAATTACCCATCATGCTCCCTGATGTCAGTACATCAATTATATGCAAACGCAGCTGTCAATCACACCACACAACTAGTCAAAAACGACGCGTATCTTTGGGACCATTCATATTGAAAATAATAATAATACACCACAGTTTATAAAAAAAAAAACTATTACACTAATATTTTTAATGTAATGTAAACAAAAAAATGCGTTTTCTCAACGGAAATGATAACATGTTTGTTTTTGTGGTGAAATAGAAATTAAAATCAATAATAATTGTAGAATTAGCACATTCATTGCTCTCAAAATATATTACTTAAATGGCAATTTAAGTATTTATACATCATGATATTTAAAAATAAAACGTTTACAGTAATATTTTTACTATAATGCAGTCATGAGAGGGTTTCTTAATTATCATGAAAATAATGTCATAAATCAGTTTATGGTCCTAAAGAAAGGCTTCGTTTTCTCTATGCAAATGATCATTTGTTTGCTTGATTTTGTGGTGAAATGTGCAAAAAAACGAAGCTTGACCTTAAATTTGAAAATAAAATAAAAATTACAAAAATAACTGAACAGTCAACAATGTAAAATAAGCACATTCCCCCCCACACAACTCTAATAATCTCATAATGCAAAGCATCATATTTAATCATTGTAGTGTTTATGTTGATTTAAACGCATTGAATAAGCATTGCATGACAGTAAAACAAGTATACTGTACTACAGAATTTACTGAGACAGCTCTGTTAATGACCGGCGGTGACAATAATGCCACAGAACTTACACAAAATCTAATCAGTTGTGGTTTTGTGCATCATCTACATCCTTGTTATTTTACTGTAGAAACTCACAGGAGACACTGACATGAACACGCACACACACACACACACACACACAAAGAAGAAAGAGTCTCTGGTCACGTGACGTCAGGAATCATCAGTCCAGTACTAACCCACTGATCAGGATCAGTCTGATCGCTCTAGTTCTTCCGGATGTCTGCGTAAACCACCGGCTCCATCTTGTGGAAGGACGAGTTCTTGCTGCCGGAGTGATCGAGCTGAGCGTAAATCACCGGCCCCTGATCGACCAATCAGAGAGAGAGACACCATGAGAGAGGGAAGAAACACACAGGCTGCTGGGCCACAAGAGACACATGACACAAGCGGGACGGACAGAGAGACACGTTTATCTGACGTCATTTAAAGTTTAATCCAGCTGAAATATGAACTACACAAACAGCAGAACACGTGGAATGAGCCGCTTCTCACGTGAGATTTATCAGGGATGAGATCAGATAAACAAGGAAAACCTGTTTGTCCTCCTATAATACTATTCTCATTTAAAAAATTAAATCAATAAATAAATATATTACTGTTGCACAATAAAATAAAACTACTATTACTAATAATAATAATAACGAGGTTTCATTAGTTAACAT
>CM074433.1:47181010-47196010 GCA_037101425.1 Elopichthys bambusa
ACGTCTATCGCCGACACGCCTGAAACACAGTCACACGCCAGTCAGTCTCCATCAATACATGTGCTTCAGCTTTATGATGCTTTACAACAGCAGATACAGACATTTCATTATGTGTAACCCCTCCTGTCCAAACCGCACGCTCTTAGCAGGACTCGAACCCGGGTCCGCCAGCATGGGAGTCGGGCCCTCTAACCAGATCAGGGGAGTGAGGTTTACACGGACAGCTCTTACCAGCCTACGTCCATTACTACAGTAAAACTATTCTGGTTTAATTATACTATTACTACATGCTATTAGGGCTTGGTTAAAAATATTTTAATTGTTAAAAATGATTTTAAATGTTTAGATTTCAACAACCGAATTGCGAGTAGGAACATAATTATGTCATTAAAAAATTATTATAATGGTATTAGTATAACTGCCTTGCATGCAATATGTTTGTATACAAATCAGTTGTTAATTTATCAATTTATTTTTTATATCCAAATGAATTGACATTGATCGAAATCGGAATTGAAGCTTGTGAATCGTGAAATCTGTGTCAATGCCCAGCCCTACATACATGCTATATTATATGTATATAACATGTTACTGAATGATTACCATAGTAATACAGGCATGACTTCTTCAAACAATACCATAGTAGTACAATGGTCATTTTAAACCCAGATATAAACGACGCTATATTAAACAGACCATATAAATTGTGTTATTTAAGGATTTACACCATCTGCTCATTAAAATACATGGAATAAAACAATTAATAATTCATTCAGATTAATGATTTGAGACTTTATTGTTCGGTTTATTAAAGGAAACTCAAGATGATTATTCAGGTTTGATTAAATTAATTTCAAAACATTTAAAATTAAAAGAGCACATGATTAAATTTATTTGCGAGTTATTAATTGATCAGAGGAACGTTTTCGTGAGTAAATAGGATATAATGTAATAATGAGGGAGGCTAATGTGCTAACAGAACAATACGAGCTAAACTTCCTGACGTGAGAAACACATCAAACACACACACACACACACTGGATGTATTTAAACGACCTGCCTCAGAACATTAAATTATTGCAAAATAAGAGCTGTTCTTTATATTCTCACTTCATGTGATATAAATATAAAACCAGCACATAATTCATAACGTTAACTGAAGCTAGCAGGTTAGCACGGAGCTCCGCTAACGCTCACAGATGACGTCAAAACGCCTCAGAGAAATCAAACAGAACTTACCCGCGATAATAAACAGCACAGAGAACCACAACGAAACATAACTGTGTGTGGAAATCGGAAGCCTTATTTCCATCCTTTAGATTTCATAAATATCGCCCGAAGTACCGGAGCCTCAGTGTTTGTTTACAGCATCAGACCGACGGAGTTTCCCGCTGATCTCAGATCAGACTCAGTGACGTCAGCTCGAATGTACCTAAGACAATCCACTGGTCTCAGATCAGCTCGTGTGCCGAATGTAATGTACTACTGATCTCAGATCAGATATTGGATAAACAGTATTTTAATGTTTGCAATATCAAAGATTTGAACAAATTGGCTTTATTCTGACCTCGGTTGATTCAGTCTATTGAAGTAAGTCTATTAAATTGTGATTAAAACCATTTCTCAGGTTTAATAATACTAACATATTTCATTGATAACACATATTACTATTGTGTGGCCATATTAGAGGACTTGTGAGATTAATTCATGCAACTCAAACCCGTTGTGCAACATTAACTGTGTGTCACTACAGCGGCAGAACTATAACGCCCCGCTATATGGAAGGCCAATGAGGTCAAAACGTGTGAAACTAACGCGTCAACGCGTATACGCGTGAAGACACGAAAATGACGCGTTAGTTTCACACCGCTTTGGCGTGTGTTTAATCTATGTTTATTTCAACACATGGGCAATATGATCACGCGATTACATTTGGAAAGAGGGAAACTTTGTTTACGAATGCCCTAAGTAAAGATATCCTGTCAATTTTTATGTTATTAAAAATATTTTTAGTTAAATGGAAAAATGCACTGAATTCACCATATCTGCAGTTTAATTCATGCATCACGGTCTCATATTGAGTGATTTTATTCTCATTCTCCTTGTTCGTGTGTTTCCCAGGTGAAGATGTCAGATGTCTGGAACACCCGAGAAGGGTCGGGATCGCAGGGTGAATTTACACTTAAGACCCAAGGACAAGATATGATGAATGAAGACCATGAGTCAGAGATGCAATCAATTGAAAATGTTTTACTGAAGAATAGTTTGCAGTTTCATCAGAAGAAGTCAGCTTCAACAGTTCGTAGGCCGTACATTCTGAAAACAATTATACTCTCACACAGGTCACCGAGCTATTAGTCATTATGTCAGGGTGAATGATTCTGATACATTTCCACATAAGGGCTGTTAGTCAGAAGAACATCTCCACTGATTATAAGGATGTCAGTCAAATCCTGGTTTAAGGCACAAAGTAACCCACTGAAGTCACTAATTTGAGTTTCTAGGCTCCAATTGTCTTGTCAGATGATACCAGCGTACCAGTTGTTCACAGAATGTCGGGTCTTGAGACAAAAGAGTGCCAGAAACACACACACACACACACACACACACACACAGATATACAGCTTCTTCAAGGTTGTATTTGGTCGAGCTCTGGCTCTGACCAGGAAACTTTCCCATAACACTGATTAGATATACTTTCTCTCAGCAAGTTTCAGATAATATTCGTCATTATTCTCTGGTGATTGAATATAAAAAACAAAGTAAATGCTTTAACATAAGCTTGAAGAAGTCATTCAAAAATCATTTAATATTCTGAAGGATTAATATTGACTCAAAGGATATACATCGAAGTGGTCCAGTGGTTATACAGGTCCAGATCCGCTTCATTACTGAAACCTCGGTGTGAGCGATTCCATGTAAGACTGCAGCTCTTCCTTCAGTGATACTGTAATCGAAACTGATCAATTAGGACAAACGCTTTTATTCAGTACATGGATCCAATTTAAGCAAAATGTTTTATTTCTCCTTATGAATTTTAGGATGAACACCTACAAGTTACATTACTTAATTATAGGTCCTGTCATCTAGTTATGAATTTAGGCATGAAATTGTCCTCTAATCTCTCTATAATGAAACATTTTTGTGGAATATAAAAGGTGAACTTATTTGATGGTCAATTGAATGCTACTTAGAATTAAGTTTAAAAAAATCCAATCGGATACACAAATAATCTGATATGGACTGACAGTGTGAACGCAGCCTTATATATACATATTATAGATGAAAAGACTCTCACCGAAGTGGGCTGCGTGTCTCCATCCGCCAGGAATGACCACGTCACCGACGCCGAACTACTGACCACCTCTTTAGACTTAAAACTACAGGTCAGAGTCGCTGTGGTCCCGTTCTCCACAAACACCTCGGCTGGAGTGAACACGTCTATCGCCGACACGCCTGAAACACATTCGCAAGCCAGTCAGTCTCCATCCACATAAAATACTGTACGCTACAGTAAAACTACTCTATTTTAATTCTATTATTACCACATGCTATTGGGGCTGGGTTAAAAATTATTGTAAATTGGAGCCGAACTGGAGTAGGAACATTATTATGTCTTTAACAAGTTATTATAATGTTATTAGTGTAATAAAAACTGCCTTATGTGCAATTTATATGTTTCTATACAAATCAGTTGTCGAATTTAATCGAAACTGAATCATGAAATTTGTATCAATGCCCAGCCCTACATACATGCTTTATTATATTTATGTAACATGTCACTGAATGATTACCATAGTAATACAGACATGATTTCTTCAAACAATACCACAGTATTACTCATGGAAATAGAAAGCCAGAGGGCGCTCTTGCACAGAAACTCTAAATATGCCCTGCTGCAGAAGAAGATAACACCCATCATATGGCTGTAGCTGAATAAACAGAAGACTGAAACACTCCCTGTTGGAAAAAAACCAGCCTATGCAAGTAAGGTAAGTTTTGAAGCTGGTATGGGCTGGTTTATGCGGGTCCTGGACCAGTTTAGGACCAGCATAAACCAGTTTAAACCAGCATATGCTGGTTTTTTCAACAGGGCTTTGATTAATTAAACACAACTGCCTTATTCTGTGTAAGAAGCCACATCTTCTCACAGAAGGATGCTCAACTGTCCTTATGAAGTGAGTTTAGAGTAAAACATGTTATTAAATGTTGTCTTTTGTTGGACAAGATGCTAATAAATGCTGGAAAGATGTTTGACGCATGTTGCTTTTTCAAATGTACATTATAAGCGATTCAAACTCGCATTGCTTTCAGGTGGATTAGCATTTGGAGCCTTTCATTGACAAGCTGCGCATAAAAATAATCGAGTTCATAATCGCGTTTAAGCGATAATCGCCCTAGTATATTTTACTTAAAAGTTTAACTTTAAACCCAAACATAAAGTACGCTATAAACAGACTATTATTTAAGGATTTACACCACCTGCTTATTAAAATATATGAAACAAAACAATTAATAATTAAATCAGATGCCGATTATTCGAGTCTTTATTGTTCGGTTTATTTAAAAATAAAAATAAAAAAAAAACTCAAGCTAATTATTCAGGTTTGTTTAAATTAACCCTAAAACGATTGTATGATTACAATTATTTGCAAGTTATTAATTGATCAGAGGAACGTTTTCGTGAGTAAATATAATGTTATAACGAAGGAAGCTAACAGAACAATAGCTAATCTTCCTGACCCGAGAAACACATCAAACACACACTGGCCTGCTTCAGAACACTAAATTAATACAAAACAAGAGCTCACTTGCAGACGCCTCAGAGGAATCAAACAGAACTTACCCGCGAAAATAAACAGCACAGAGAACCACAAGGAAACATAACTGTGTGTGGAAATCGGAAGCCTTATTTCCATCCTTTAGATTTCATAAAAACAGGACTGCCGTCCTTTGAGTTCGGGTTAAACTGAGACTTGTATGGGGGGTGTGGGGGTTTAACTAAACCAACCCCCCAAAAAGTGTATTGTGATAGTCAAAACATACAGAAGTTCAGTTTCACACGTTTTCACACTTCAGTTTCAAAACCTTAAATAATTAATACTATTATATGTCTATAAATTATTTTTTTACCCACATCTTTTTCCCTCCTATTTTTGTTGTTAGCATTAGTTCTTTTTATTTCTCTTTCTTTCGATCGTATAAATGACCGTAAAATTGTTTTGTGTGTGTATTCTGTTGACAATGGGTGTACACAAATTATGTATTATAAATATGTCAACTGTATATTGGCTATATTACGTTAAAAAAAACAAAAAACATAAAAGAACTGAAAACAAAATAAAAGTCTTTTGTCGTCAAACTACAGTCACTACTTCCGGTGTAGCGGAGCATCGATCGTTACACAGCAGGTTTGAGCCGCATTCATGAATTAATCTCATAAATCCTCTAAAATGGCGACGTTTTTCGGCGAAGTTTTGTCGGTGTACTCGAGAGCTGTTGAAGAGGATGAGTACGATGATATGACGAAGGAAAACGAGGAAGATGAACAGATCCGACGGGAAATAGAGGAGAAGAGGTAAATCATTTATTATATTTATTCATAATGTAATAAACCGTGTCATTTTATTTCATCAGTTTTATAATAAAACACGATCCTTTCGGTTTCAGTTCGGCTGCATGTGTTTCTGTCAGGTTTCTGCGCAGAAACTGTATGAATAAACTTGTGTTATTTATATGTATTGATCACGTGTCAGTATCTTATGGGTTTCCATATGACTATATCTTAAACATGACACAAAAAGTCGAAAAAGACAATAAAAAGTCTGAATTATGAGGTTGTCACAACTTTTTGTCATAATTACAACATTTTGTCTTGATTTCATCTTACATCATAGATAAAAAAGTTTAAATTATGACTTTCTATGTCATAACTACAACTTTTTATGTCATAATTTCAACATTTTGTCTTGATCTCATCTTAGTATGCCATTTTCTTCTTTTTTTTTGACAATTATGATTTACAAAATAATGTTTTTTATTCTTATGTGGTGGGAATAGGTTTTATATATATTTAAATTATTACACAAAAAGTTGAAATTATGTGATAGTCAAAGTTATGACAGGTTTTTGATTTCATCTTAGTATGTCAATTTCTACTTTTTATGTCATAATTACTACTTTCTATCGTAAAATGCCTTAGTATGTCATGAGTTTGACTCTTTATGTCATGATTATGATTTTAAAAAAGCTTTTTTTAATCAGGCGGTTGAGAATGAGTTGGTAAAAGTTGATTATTCTGAATGTCGCAGTAACGCTCGTCGTGTGTTTGTGGTGTCTGCAGGTCAGTGGATGTTCGGTGGCTCTCGCAGACGGACGGCGGGTCTCTGCCGTGTTCGGATCTGATCATCGCCGTGGGTCCAAACGCCACCGGTGAGAAACGTCACTCTTCAGCTGTAGATCCTGCAGAACCTGTGTTTGAGGATCTCTCCTGTTTTCCCAGGCTTCATCTCCGCGTATGTGTTGAGCTCCGGAGGCTGGCCGGCCGTCGGCTGGGTTTCCCTGTGGAACGAGCGGAGCCGCGGATCCGACCGGACAGACACGGCTCCGACCCCTGGAGAGCCGTCCTGCGTCCTGTACCGGCAGAAGCAGGTGAGGATCCACATCCATCCATCATAAACGTACTCCACACGGCTCCGGGGGTTAATAGAGGCCTGCTGAAGCACAGTGATGCGTTTGTGTAAAAAATATCCTTATTTAACAAGTTAAAACATCTAGCTTCCGCCAGACCGCCTTCCGAATTCAACTTAGAAGAAAGTGTAAAACTCTCGCAGTTCAAAACGCTTACATGACGTCCTACACCTTCCCTATTCAACTTACGGAAAAACTAACTAAATTAACTCTTTAAATTTACATTTATTCATTTTTTTTTTTATTTATCCAAAACGACTTACAAATGAGGAATACAACAGTTACAACTTAGTGTATAATATAGTTATAACTTTTATAATAAAAAAGGTCCATATGATTTACTTTAATGCTGTGAAAATTACTCCTATTTCTTTAATTATTTATAATACGAAATGCAAGATTCATCTCAAATAATCAGGATCAGATGATCAATCAATAATTGGCCTGATTACTTTTGACATAACCCGTTTATCACGTAGATTTGAATACGATTATTTTGTAAAGACAAAGAAAATATATTGCATTTTTTTTTTAAAATACATGAAGTGCATTAAACACAAGTAGATTTATTATTTATTTAAAAAAATACATATTATTATCATTTATTTATTTTTATTTTTACTGTACTCAGCTGGCGGATGGGAGTTTACTGTTACTGGTGTTTTGAGATGCTTTAAATAAAATGTTTTAAAAACACTAAAAATATATTTTACCTGCATGTCAGTGTAAAGAAAGTAAAGAAAAAGAATTAGAATAATAATTAAATAATATGTAATCAATAAAAAGGAACTAATCTCATTTTGAGCGTTTTAAAACATAATATAATCTAATTACAAGTACTTAATTTTTGTACCTAATCCAGTTTACATGTAATCAGTTGTTCAAAAAGTTTGATCTGGGTTTGGAAATGCCATGTTTTGCTATCCAGGATCCGGTAAATCCATTTTTCTTTTGTTCTGGTTTTTCAAAGCAGAATTGGCTTGGATCACCCTGATCCAGATCCAGATCCACACTTTTTCAGATGACCAAATCTGGATTACTAGTGCTTCACACTTTCGACGGGTTCATCTCTTGTAGTTTGAATAAAAAATATTTTTGTTTGATATTTACAGCTGTTTGGGGATTATTTTATGGCATCAAAATCTCTTTTTTACTACAGATATTTACTGATATGAAGCCTAATGTCCACTTCTAATTTATTACTTTAACAGATAAACTAATCAAGAGCAAAATAAAATGTGTGTATGTATATTACATGATAAAATTGTTATATTTTTGACCAGTTTTATTACATTTTTGTTCCTGAAATCCACCCTTCTGATGGGATCGGTATAATCCAGATTTTTGGATCAAAGGCACAAGCTGATGATTTGATCCAGATCAAAACCAAGATTGGATTTTGTGATCTAATCTGATTGCAGAATCCTTTTGAACAACCCGTTTTCACGATTTGATCCGATAGCCGAAATCCGCTCAGGTTACTTTTGAACAACTGAACAACATCCCTGTTAGCAGCCGCTTTTTTAAAAGTTGAACTACTTTTTTAGAAGGCGGTGTCACACGTGAGGCGCAGCAAACAGCGCAGCTAGTGTGTGTTCACACTGAAGAACAGTGCAGAACCGGCGCAGTGATGTGAACGGCGCTGTCATGTGTGTGTTCTGTGCAGGTGCTGATATGCCAGTGCTCCTGTTACGTCGCTGAAGATCAGCTGTTCCAGTGGACGGAGAAGGTGAAGCGCTATAACACACACACGAGCGCTGTACGTCAGGTAAAACATGTCGCTCATGTGTGTGTGTGTGTGTGTGTGCAGGTGTTCGGCTGCGTTCAGGCGAGAGATCTGAGCGTGACCGTTCTCTCCGACTGCTCTGCGGCCGAATATAAAACATCAGACTACCTGAGTGGGAGCAGCACACCCTTCCTGCGCTGCCTGAAGACCAGCGTTCACACGGGTCCCGTCACCTGTCCGGCGCTGGAGCCGCCCAACATCAGCTGTGGAGTGGCGGCAGCAGGTACTGCAGCGCTGAAACACTGAGACAACCTGTGTGTGTGTGTGTGTGTGTGATGCTGATGTGTGTGTGTGTGTGTGTGATGCTGATGTGTGTGTGTGTGCAGTGCTGAGCCACTGTCAGGTGCAGCGGATCCCGGCCGTCCTCTATCAGTGCTTCAGTGACGTCCTTCAGCCGGACTCTCTCACCATGCAGGCGTATGGAGCGGCGGTGAGCGCGGTGCTGAAGGTGAGTGTGACGGTCTCTGAGCGTCACGGAGTCGTATCACACATGACTGAATCTCTCTCTCTTGATTCCAGCTGAATCAGAGTCCCGGAGCAGAAGTTCTGCAGAAGTTCACACGCGTCAGTGAGGTTCAGAGTAACCTCTACACATGAGCTCTTCATCTGCAACACAATAAAGATGTGATGTTTTTACTGCTGGTGTGATGAGAGAGTTATTCTGAGATTGGACACCTGGTGGCGCCAAAACCATCCATTACAGAAACAGCAACTGCATCATTAACTTATAAAACTGATGCAGACAGATACTTTATTTTAAGTAGTTTATTATCAGTTCTTATTTGAGAAATGACTCATATTTCTTTAAATTATTCATATTATTTTAATACGATATGCAAGATAATTGAAAAACTGCACAATTATTGTAGACATCGCAAATAATTGCGATTGGATCGAATAATCAGGATCAGATGATCAATCAATTATTGGCCTAAATCTGATTACTTTTGACATAACCCGTTTATCACGTAGATTTGAATATGATTATTTGTACAAAATTCAAAGATAAAGAAAATATATTGCTTTTTTTTTTTTTACATGAAGTGCATTAAACACAAGTAGATTTATTGTTTATTAAAAATATAAAAAATATGATTTTATTTTATTTTGTCCTTTTATTTCAGTAATATTTTATTATAATTTTAAAGATTCGTTAGTAGATTAGCAGAACTAAGCAGTGAATCCTCAGCAAAAGCCATTTAAATATTCACACAATTCAAGACATTATTAAGCATCATAACCAGTGACTCTGACTGCGTGTGCTGTTATATGACGATCTTCAGCTCTTCATCTGTCCTGATGAATGAGTGTGAGTGTGTGTGTCAGTATTCAGTGAGATGTTTCACAGTGACGGTGAGAATCTCACAGTGTGTCCGTGTCAAAGATCGCAGGTCTTCCCACGTCCTGCGATGCTGCTAATGAAGCTAACACACACACACACAGTTCTGCTAACACAGACCCGCATGTGTCAGCATGTTCAGACCCGAAAGAGGAATTCCAGAGTTCCACAACCATCATCATGAACCAACGCTTGATTATGTGACGCCACCCTGAACACACACTGATTCATGAGTCTGATCATGTTCTGATTCACCTGTGTGATCCCAGATCAGCGCTTCCCAACAACTC
The DNA here is from genome assembly GCA_037101425.1 of Elopichthys bambusa. NCBI lineage: Eukaryota > Metazoa > Chordata > Actinopteri > Cypriniformes > Xenocyprididae > Elopichthys > Elopichthys bambusa. The sequence goes on from CM074433.1 coordinate 47,191,116, forward strand.
GATCTAACCCGTTAAATATTTTATGACTTGGCATAAAAATGTGTGTTCTGGGTGGTTGTTTATTGGCTAAAAGAGTCACAGATGAGCATTATTGTGAAGTTTGGTGAAGCAAGGATCTGAATAAGTTCATTTATATCTACCTGAAGAACAAAATTCAATTTAATTGCAAGAGTGATAGTTACGCTTGACTTGGCAAACACAGAGTGTGTGTGTGTGTGTGTTGTTGGGGAATTCCCTGTGCCGATGCCTCACACACACACACACACACACTCCTTCTCACCTTAATAGGTAAAACCCTGCTGAGCATCTGTTCAGGAAGTCAGAGGCCCGTGTTTGCTGATTTAATGAGTTCTGCTGCATGTCATAAAGGCTCATAAACGCAAGTGTGTGTCTGTGTTTACTCCCCATTATCTCACAGATGAATCATTAACACAAACAGCCTGCAAATCAGAGTATGACGGCTTCATTAATATCTGCCTGAATCCTGATCGAATCAGTAAGCATGTTCATCTTCACATGCGTCAGTCTGACCACACTGAACATCCATGATCCTCTGCAGCCGTTTCAACACGCCCGACACAATAAACCCCCTGCGGGAAACTTGCATATGTCTCAGATTACGCAAATGTTCTCCAAGCAACAGTGTTGTGGTTTTCATAGTTTCACTGTTGTATTTGAACAGAGGAAGTTAAAGTGTCTTCAAGGCCGTCCTGTGAATATAACATGATCTCTGCAACTACGTTCCTGTTTACATCTGCCTGCATTGACACTATTCTTTAAGAGCTGCTGTGCAGCCATAATAATGTACCAGTTATCACTGTAAAGCTGCTTTGACACAATCTACATTGTAAAAAGCGCTATATAAATAAAGGTGACTTGACAAGACTTGATAAATTGCTCTGACATCAGATCTCAACGACAGGGTGATTAGAAACTAACACTGACTGACTCTAAACTCAGTCAGGTTAAGTGTGTGTGTGTGTGTGTGTGTGTGTGTGTGTGAGTGTGTGTGTGTGTGTGTTGTGAAGGAGCGCCCTGACTCCTCCTCCAGTCGAACTGACGGTAAGTGACACTCCAGTAAGACATTTCCCAAGAAACACAAACAATCCTGCGCTGTCAATCATTTGCTGTTTTTGTGTCTCAGGCTCGTTCAGCAGGTCCGGCGCTGCGATCAGACGGGCTGATAATGTGTGTGTGTGTGGGTGTTTAGCGGAGGTGGATTCAGATACCTGTGAGAGGATCGGCCTGTCGACACATTACTGCTCATGTGTGAGTCTGACTGAGGCAGCAGCTGCCAGATCAAACAGCAGAGATGTGCTCGCAACGCCGAGATCATGGGTTTGATCCCCGAGGAATGCATGAACTGATTTAATCTATACCTTGATAGATATATATTAGTGCTGTCAAATCGATCAGTTGCAACACGTCTGACATAAAATTTATATATATATATATTTATTTATTTATTTATTTACAGAGCCCCGCACATGACATGCAAGAATAAAAGTAAATCGTGCGCACAATTTAGCAAAACGAGGGAACGAAATAGCAAGTTGTGCATGCGATTCAGCAAAACAAGGAAACGAAATAGCAAGTTGTGCGTGCGATTTAGCAAAACAAGGAAACGAAATAGCAAGTCATGCGTGCGATTTAGCAAAACGAGGGAACGAAATAGCAAGTCGTGCGTGCGATTTAGCAAAACAAGGAAACGAAATAGCAAGTCATGCGTGCGATTTAGCAAAACGAGGGAACGAAATAGCAAGTTATCCATGCGATTTAGCAAAACGAGGGAATGAAATAGCAAGTTGTGTGTGCGATTTAGCAAAACAAGGGAACGAAATAGCAAGTCGTGTGTGCGATTTAGCAAAACAAGGAAACGAAATAGCAAGTCATGCGTGCGATTTAGCAAAACAAGGAAACGAAATAGCAAGTCATGCGTGCGATTTAGCAAAACAAGGAAACGAAATAGCAAGTCATGCGTGCGATTTAGCAAAACAAGGAAACGAAATAGCAAGTTGTGTGTGCGATTTAGCAAAACGAGGGAACGAAATAGCAAGTCATGCGTGCGATTTAGCAAAACAAGGAAACGAAATAGCAAGTCATGCGTGCGATTTAGCAAAACAAGGAAACGAAATAGCAAGTTGTGTGTGCGATTTAGCAAAACGAGGGAATGAAATAGCAAGTCATCCATGCGATTTAGCAAAACAAGGAAACGAAATAGCAAGTCATGCGTGCGATTTAGCAAAACGAGGGAACGAAATAGCAAGTCATCCATGCGATTTAGCAAAACAAGGGAACGAAATAGCAAGTTGTGTGTGCGATTTAGCAAAACAAGGAAACGAAATAGCGAGTCATCCATGCGATTTAGCAAAACAAGGAAACGAAATAGCAAGTTGTGTGTGCGATTTAGCAAAACAAGGAAACGAAATAGCAAGTCATCCATGCGATTTAGCAAAACAAGGAAACGAAATAGCAAGTTGTGTGTGCGATTTAGCAAAACAAGGAAACGAAATAGCGAGTCATCCATGCGATTTAGCAAAACAAGGAAACGAAATAGCAAGTTGTGTGTGCGATTTAGCAAAACAAGGAAACGAAATAGCAAGTCATCCATGCGATTTAGCAAAACAAGGAAACGAAATAGCAAGTTGTGTGTGCGATTTAGCAAAACGAGGGAACGAAATAGCAAGTTGTGTGTGCGATTTAGCAAAACAAGGAAACGAAATAGCAAGTTGTGTGTGCGATTTAGCAAAACAAGGAAACGAAATAGCAAGTTGTGTGTGCGATTTAGCAAAACAAGGAAACGAAATAGCAAGTTGTGTGTGCGATTTAGCAAAACAAGGAAACGAAATAGCAAGTCATCCATGCGATTTAGCAAAACAAGGAAACGAAATAGCAAGTTGTGTGTGCGATTTAGCAAAACAAGGAAACGAAATAGCAAGTCATCCATGCGATTTAGCAAAACAAGGAAACGAAATAGCAAGTTGTGTGTGCGATTTAGCAAAACGAGGGAACGAAATAGCAAGTTGTGTGTGCGATTTAGCAAAACGAGGGAACGAAATAGCAAGTTGTGTGTGCGATTTAGCAAAACGAGGGAACGAAATAGCAAGTTGTGTGTGCGATTTAGCAAAACAAGGAAACGAAATAGCAAGTTGTGTGTGCGATTTAGCAAAACGAGGGAACGAAATAGCAAGTTGTGTGTGCGATTTAGCAAAACAAGGAAACGAAATAGCAAGTTGTGTGTGCGATTTAGCAAAACAAGGAAACGAAATAGCAAGTCATCCATGCGATTTAGCAAAACAAGGAAACGAAATAGCAAGTTGTGTGTGCGATTTAGCAAAACAAGGAAACGAAATAGCAAGTCATCCATGCGATTTAGCAAAACAAGGAAACGAAATAGCAAGTTGTGTGTGCGATTTAGCAAAACAAGGAAACGAAATAGCAAGTTGTGTGTGCGATTTAGCAAAACGAGGGAACGAAATAGCAAGTTGTGTGTGCGATTTAGCAAAACAAGGAAACTAAATAGCAAGTTGTGTGTGCGATTTAGCAAAACGAGGGAACGAAATAGCAAGTTGTGTGTGCGATTTAGCAAAACAAGGAAACGAAATAGCAAGTTGTGTGTGCGATTTAGCAAAACAAGGAAACGAAATAGCAAGTTGTGTGTGCGATTTAGCAAAACAAGGAAACGAAATAGCAAGTTGTGTGTGCGATTTAGCAAAACAAGGAAACGAAATAGCAAGTTGTGTGTGCGATTTAGCAAAACAAGGAAACGAAATAGCAAGTCATCCATGCGATTTAGCAAAACAAGGAAACGAAATAGCAAGTTGTGTGTGCGATTTAGCAAAACAAGGAAACGAAATAGCAAGTCATCCATGCGATTTAGCAAAACAAGGAAACGAAATAGCAAGTTGTGTGTGCGATTTAGCAAAACGAGGGAACGAAATAGCAAGTTGTGTGTGCGATTTAGCAAAACGAGGGAACGAAATAGCAAGTTGTGTGTGCGATTTAGCAAAACGAGGGAACGAAATAGCAAGTTGTGTGTGCGATTTAGCAAAACAAGGAAACGAAATAGCAAGTTGTGTGTGCGATTTAGCAAAACGAGGGAACGAAATAGCAAGTTGTGTGTGCGATTTAGCAAAACAAGGAAACGAAATAGCAAGTTGTGTGTGCGATTTAGCAAAACAAGGAAACGAAATAGCAAGTCATCCATGCGATTTAGCAAAACAAGGAAACGAAATAGCAAGTTGTGTGTGCGATTTAGCAAAACAAGGAAACGAAATAGCAAGTCATCCATGCGATTTAGCAAAACAAGGAAACGAAATAGCAAGTTGTGTGTGCGATTTAGCAAAACAAGGAAACGAAATAGCAAGTTGTGTGTGCGATTTAGCAAAACGAGGGAACGAAATAGCAAGTTGTGTGTGCGATTTAGCAAAACAAGGAAACTAAATAGCAAGTTGTGTGTGCGATTTAGCAAAACGAGGGAACGAAATAGCAAGTTGTGTGTGCGATTTAGCAAAACAAGGAAACGAAATAGCAAGTTGTGTGTGCGATTTAGCAAAACAAGGAAACGAAATAGCAAGTTGTGTGTGCGATTTAGCAAAACGAGGGAACGAAATAGCAAGTTGTGTGTGCGATTTAGCAAAACAAGGAAACGAAATAGCAAGTTGTGTGTGCGATTTAGCAAAACAAGGAAACGAAATAGCAAGTTGTGTGTGCGATTTAGCAAAACGAGGGAACGAAATAGCAAGTTGTGTGTGCGATTTAGCAAAACAAGGAAACGAAATAGCAAGTTGTGTGTGCGATTTAGCAAAACAAGGAAACGAAATAGCAAGTTGTGTGTGCGATTTAGCAAAACAAGGAAACGAAATAGCAAGTCATCCATGCGATTTAGCAAAACA
>CM074433.1:47201010-47216010 GCA_037101425.1 Elopichthys bambusa
GTGTTCCTGACGGCGCTGTTACTGTCCATTAGAGGGACGTTTATGAGCCGTTTATCGTGTGAGTTTAAAACTTTAATGCCTCACATTAATAAGGGATTTCAGCCCCCGGTTCTAAACCGCGCCTTTTTACCCCAGGTGGAGAAACATTTCACACTTGTAATTTAAAATCAAGATTAGCAGTAGGACTAGGTTTAATTAAGGCATGTTACAAGATAAAGAACAACTTACTGAAATGAATCATGTCATATCGATCAATCAGTGTTTCAACCGCAGAAAGACGTCAGTTAAACAGCTTGAGAACAATATGACGTCACATTTACCTCAGAAAAGCCGTTCCGTGACCATAAACTTGAGTCAACTCGAGAGAGCAGGGTTTTGATAAAAAAACAATGATTTCATTAAAAGGTTATTATTATTATAAAAATGTCCTTATGTGCAATTTAAAAAAAAAAAAAAAATGTTCCTATACAAATCAGTTGTTTTAACAAGTTTTTTTTTTTCCCTTGAGAAAAATTGACATGTATGTACCTGATATATATCCAAATGAATCGGTATGGATTTGTGTCAGTGCTCAGATCTAGTTAGCACCACATTTCGGTTATGAAACCCTGCTGATATTCACGAACTCCGAACGGTCACGGAAACACCGCATGTCGAATGAACGATTGCTTCAGTGTTTGAGAGAAAAAATGTCAATTAGAGTAAAGAAGAGTTTTATCCTTACCTTAATGTGCAGTGTGAATCAAGATAACTCTTGTTATTCAGTTATACATCTACAGAATGTGTCCAATATTTACTTGAGTTTTTTATTTTATTTTATTAAATACATAGTAATTATAGTTTACAAATGATAGTATGTTTATATTAGAATTGTAGTAAATATATAGTTGTTTAGTTAAGTGCTTAAGTGCATGGGGTGTTTTAGATTAAGTTTATGCTGTAAAACTGGTTACTGAACAGATAAATCATTTTCGTTCTCTTTGTTTGCTGATAATCATCTCTCGTGAAGAATTTGTAATCGGAAAGGCACACATTGAAGGATTAGTTCACTTTCAAATGAAAATTACCCCAAGCTTTACTCACCCTCAAGCCATCCTAGGAGTATATGACTTTCTTCTTTCTGATGAACACAATCTGAGATATATTAATAAATATACTAATGGCAGTGAGCTGATCCATCCACATCCATCCATCATAAACGTACTCCACACGGCTCCGGGGTTTCCGGTCTTTCTTCAGCTCGTTGATCTCGTTCACTGCCATTATAAAGCTCGGATGCGCCAGGATATTTATTAATATCTCTGATTGTGTTCATTAGGAAGAAGAACACCTGGGATGGCTTGAGGGTGAGTAAAGCTTGGGCTGATTTTCATTTGAAAGAGAACGAATCCTCGCATCAGCGAACTGTGTGAAGGTCGAATGCTGTGTATCGAGCGCATCGGTTGAGTGTTGACTCAGCTGTGTGTGTTTACCGTCTGAGAGCTGCGGGTTAAACACACTGAACGAGAAGCTTCTGTGCTTCTTCTAATGCAGGCGTCTCAAGATGACTTAAAACGACAAAAAAAAAAAGATTTATCCCCCTTTGTCTTGTTTTTGTGCTCCACTACAATTGAACGTTGATTATTTTCCTCATATTGTTGCAGCTCCTCTCTTCCCAGTCTGTCAGTAACGCTCTGTCTCTATGAAGCCCCTCCTTCTGAAAAGCACAATGCGCTCTGATTGGTCGGCTGGAGCAGTGTGTTGTGATTGGTGTTTGGGAAATGTCCCGCCCCTTACCATAACTGCCAGCTTCGACACACTACTAACTAACTCAACCAGGCCCCGCCCCTTATAATACCTTGGGGCGGGAATTATTTACATATTAACTTGGGATTATGTGTACTTATTGAATGTTTTTGTGCTTTTGGAATCAAATAGCTTGAGATTCGCCGATCTAATCTCGTTGTTTAATCAGTCAGACATCTCAGTTTAGAGAGAAAACAGCTCCACACGTCACATCATTTAACAAGAATTTATTTGTTGTGTTTCACAGAGATATTGAACTGTTCAGTGTGTTAATGACATAAAGATACACGTCTGGACAGATTCTCATGAGTCAGACACCTCACACATTCCTGCTGAACATGTTTCCACCGGCGTAAAGCTCTCAGTTCAGAGGACAAACATCACTGGCTTGACTAATAAAGGTTTGATAATCAAGACTGAAAGATTCAGAAGTTCCTGCAGTCACTCACTAGAAACACTTCGACTTATTAATAAATCTCTCGTTCGTAGATCATCTGTAAATAAACCTGCTCTGAAGAGCAACTGTATATAGAAAAACAATCAAATACACACATATAAACACTTACATATGCAGTGATGAATCATCACATGAATTCTGTATAAATTATGAGAATAATAATAATCATCTCCCCAGAGAACAGGGAACGTTCTGGCAAGGTTCTCTTAAAGTTAAACAAACGTTCGTTCAAAGTTATCTGGTCTTTCACTTAAATGTTCCCTTAATGCTCACATAACAAAACGCTTTTAAAACATTTAAAAAATAGACGATTTAAATGTCGAGAGAAATAACGTTTTCATACCTTAAGCAAACGTTAGAAAAACATTCTCAGACCTTATTTTTGTCAGCTGGGTCTACAGTAACGCAGATAAATGTACAGCATAAATTTACAGACAAACAGACGTTCTGATCCTGAAAGTGGCCGTGAGAACAGAACGAGACATTCATCGCTGTACGAAACGAAAGCAAACATTACAGCGGGTTTCTGTTCCGCACCAGAAAACATGCAGTTTACCGTGCTGAGATTCCTTTGGTAAACACACGTAAACATTCAGACGTCAAATCTCCACGTTCCTTTGGCCTGAGCGAAAACAAATCAACAGTCCATAATAACACCTCCATAGACCAGCTACATTCTCAAATAAATAAACATTAATTCATCTCATGTACGTATCGTTTCTACTCAAAATATACAAGAATATGAGGAAAAACAGAAGCAGATCCAGGACCAATCAATATCTGATATAAATCAAAGCAAAATCAAAGTTCAGAATGATTTTTCATAATGCCGTCTCCTTCTGAAAGGCAACCTGATGTGATTTCAAACCGGAAAATCCTGTTCTCAATAAAAAAAGCGCTGATTCTCAAAACACAGGAACATCTCCGATAAGGCAATCCTGGCCGTGTCCTTACATCAGAAAATAAACTCTCTCAGTGTCCAAGGCTTCCGTCTCGCTCCTCTTCATTAATCTAATTATTACAGGAATCACCTGGTTCAGAGAACACAGTGTCAAATGATCAGATCCAGAGTGAAAGTGTTCTCAGCTGACCGCAGACTGAAGAACCACAGCGAGAAACGCGCTCAATGCTACGGCCGTTCAGCTCAAACAGAGACCTGCAGAAGGGTCTGCACCGCGACTTCGAAGGGTTCGGCTCTCGCTTCAGTCCTCGGTGTCTGGCTGGACTCCCAGCATGCTGTGCAGCTCCTCCACCGTGTAGCCCAGCAGATTCTGCAGGTCGCAGACGAAGCGGTAGACGTAACGCTTCCCCGACGTCTTGTGGATGATGTTCTTGTCGTAGTAGTAGCGCAGGCCTCGACTCAGCTTCTCGTAGTTCATCTTCGGCTTGTTTTTCCTCTTTCCCCAGCGACGGGCCACCTGAGGATCACAGCAGTGTTAGAGCGCGGGTTTCATCACCGCATCAAAACATGACCGCTTCAGAAAAGAGATCTTTTCACACTGGGGTTCAGGGGAAACGTTTACAGAAAAGAAATGTAAAAATAAGATTCAAATAAATTATTAAATAAATACAATTTTGCTTAAATAAATAATAAATGAATGCATTAGATTCAAAATAATTGACTAAAACAAATACATTTTTATTAGAATAAATTAATAAATAAAAACTATTAAAATAAATAAATAAAATTTGATTGAAATAAATTATTTTGATCTAAGAAAAGCAGTGCAACTAAAAAAAATAAATAAAATGTTCAAATTTGATTAAAATATTTAAATAAATAAATTAAATAATTAAACAATACATTAATGCATTTTATTTGATTAAAGTTATAAAGTAATACAATTGATTAAATTAATTAAAAACGTATGTATTTAAATAAATACATTTGATAAAACTAAATAAATAAAACTTGATTAATATAATTAAACATGTATTTAAAATTATATTAAAAGCAGTGTAACTAAATAAAATTGTATTTAAATAAATAAATATTAAATTAGCACATTTGATTAAAATAATTTGAATAAAAAATACATAAATATTTTACACATTCATAATACTATCATAACTGCCTTTTAAATGTTAATAACTGACCTCGTCGGGGTCGGTGAGTTTGAACTCCCAGCCGTCGCCCGTCCAGCTGATGATGCTCTGACTGTTCGTATCGGTCAACAGCTCCAGAAGGAACTGCCACAGCTGAATGGGGCCACTTCCTGTTGAGCATCAATGACACGCAGGTTAAAATCGAAGTCACAATAGTCTTTCCTTCCCTATTGTGACTTTAAATGGCTTCTCCCATGAAAATGTCACCTACTATTATGTGTTGGTTTTGCCCATTTTTAGTTTAAATCAGGTATTGCTTTACACAAACATTACAACTGTGGGACTGTTTTAGTCAGAATCAGCTGTACTAATGAAACGCACCGGTGAATCCAGCGAGCACCGCGGCGGGGATGACGGGTTTGCCCTGCTCCAGCGGCTCGTTCCTCTCCTGAACGTAGTCTTTGAAGGACAGTCCCTGTTTGCCCAGACCCAGCGGAGCCACGCTGAACTCCTCCTCAAAGCTGTCGTAGGACGGGACGCGCTGGGCGTCAGCGAGGGACGAATGGCTTCCCCAGGAGCGCAGGACGCACTCGGAGCCCTCTGCATTCTCCACGCTCTCCACCGACGTCTGCTCACGTGACGAGGCTGTAGAGAAAACGAGCGTTTGGTTACTACACACTCTATACATCAACTCGCTGTGATGACCAGTGTTGGGAAAGGGCATTACAATATTGTGTTTCTCCCTAAAAAAGTAACTAATTATGTTACTTAAGTTACTTTTTATGTAAAGTAATGTTACTTTTTCCTCACCTGGATGAGACTCGATCTCTTGCAGGTGTTTTTTTTTTACTGAGAAGTTCTTTTTTGCAATTGTTTAACAAATGGCCTATATAACACACTATATACAGGTTATATACCTACTGTACAACTCTTTATTGAACTTTACTCGTTACTTCAAAAAGTACTTTTATTACGTAATGCACTTTACTTGTAAGGCGTTACTTTACTCGTTACTTCAAAAAAGTCATCCGATTACGTAATGCACATTACTTGTAAGGCGTTACTTTACTCGTTACTTCAAAAAAGTCATCCGATTACGTAATGCACATTACTTGTAAGGCGTTATTTTACTCGTTACTTCAAAAAAGTCATCCGATTGAGTAATGCACGTTACTTGTAAGGCGTTATTTTACTCGTTACTTCAAAAAAGTCATCCGATTACGTAATGCACATTACTTGTAAGGCGTTATTTTACTCGTTACTTCAAAAAAGTCATCCGATTACGTAATGCACATTACTTGTAAGGCGTTATTTTACTCGTTACTTCAAAAAAGTCATCTGATTACGTAATGCACGTTACTTGTAAGGCGTTACTTTACTCGTTACTTCAAAAAAGTCATCTGATTACGTAATGCACGTTACTTGTAAGGCGTTACTTTACTCGTTACTTCAAAAAAGTCATCCGATTGAGTAATGCACGTTACTTGTAAGGCGTTACTTTACTCGTTACTTCAAAAAAGTCATCCGATTGAGTAATGCACGTTACTTGTAAGGCGTTACTTTACTCGTTACTTCAAAAAAGTCATCCGATTGAGTAATGCACGTTACTTGTAAGGCGTTACTTTACTCGTTACTTCAAAAAAGTCATCTGATTACGTAATGCACGTTACTTGTAAGGCGTTACTTTACTCGTTACTTCAAAAAAGTCATCCGATTACGTAATGCACGTTACTTGTAAGGCGTTACTTTACTCGTTACTTCAAAAAAGTCATCTGATTACGTAATGCACGTTACTTGTAAGGCGTTACTTTACTCGTTACTTCAAAAAAGTCATCTGATTACGTAATGCACGTTACTTGTAAGGCGTTACTTTACTCGTTACTTCAAAAAAGTAATCCGATTGAGTAATGCACGTTACTTGTAAGGCGTTACTTTACTCGTTACTTCAAAAAAGTAATCCGATTACGTAATGCACGTTACTTGTAAGGCGTTACTTTACTCGTTACTTCAAAAAAGTCATCCGATTGAGTAATGCACGTTACTTGTAAGGCGTTACTTTACTCGTTACTTCAAAAAAGTAATCCGATTACGTAATGCACGTTACTTGTAAGGCGTTACTTTACTCATTACTTCAAAAAAGTAATCCGATTACGTAATGCACTTTACTTCTAAGGCGTTACTTTACTCGTTACTTCAAAAAAGTCATCCGATTACGTAATGCACGTTACTTGTAAGGCGTTATTTTACTCGTTACTTCAAAAAAGTAATCCGATTACGTAATGCACGTTACTTGTAAGGCGTTACTTTACTCGTTACTTCAAAAAAGTCATCCGATTGAGTAATGCACGTTACTTGTAAGGCGTTACTTTACTCGTTACTTCAAAAAAAGTCATCCGATTGAGTAATGCACGTTACTTTACTCGTTACTTCAAAAAAATCATCCGATTACGTAATGCACGTTACTTGTAAGGCGTTACTTTACTCGTTACTTCAAAAAAGTCATCCGATTGAGTAATGCACGTTACTTTACTCGTTACTTCAAAAAAGTCATCCGATTGAGTAATGCACGTTACTTGTAAGGCGTTATTTTACTCGTTACTTCAAAAAAGTCATCTGATTACGTAATGCACGTTACTTGTAAGGCGTTACTTTACTCGTTACTTCAAAAAAGTAATCCGATTACGTAATGCATGTTACTTGTAAGGCGTTACTTTACTCGTTACTTCAATAAAAGTCATCCGATTGAGTAATGCACGTTACTTGTAAGGCGTTACTTTACTCGTTACTTCAAAAAAGTAATCCGATTACGTAATGCACGTTACTTGTAAGGCGTTACTTTACTCATTACTTCAAAAAAGTAATCCGATTACGTAATGCACTTTACTTCTAAGGCGTTACTTTACTCGTTACTTCAAAAAAGTCATCCGATTACGTAATGCACGTTACTTGTAAGGCGTTATTTTACTCGTTACTTCAAAAAAGTAATCCGATTACGTAATGCACGTTACTTGTAAGGCGTTACTTTACTCGTTACTTCAAAAAAGTCATCCGATTGAGTAATGCACGTTACTTGTAAGGCGTTACTTTACTCGTTACTTCAAAAAAAGTCATCCGATTGAGTAATGCACGTTACTTTACTCGTTACTTCAAAAAAATCATCCGATTACGTAATGCACGTTACTTGTAAGGCGTTACTTTACTCGTTACTTCAAAAAAGTCATCCGATTGAGTAATGCACGTTACTTTACTCGTTACTTCAAAAAAGTCATCCGATTGAGTAATGCACGTTACTTGTAAGGCGTTATTTTACTCGTTACTTCAAAAAAGTCATCTGATTACGTAATGCACGTTACTTGTAAGGCGTTACTTTACTCGTTACTTCAAAAAAGTAATCCGATTACGTAATGCACGTTACTTGTAAGGCGTTACTTTACTCGTTACTTCAAAAAAGTCATCCGATTGAGTAATGCACGTTACTTGTAAGGCGTTACTTTACTCGTTACTTCAAAAAAGTCATCCGATTACGTAATGCACGTTACTTGTAAGGCGTTACTTTACTCGTTACTTCAAAAAAGTCATCCGATTGAGTAATGCACGTTACTTGTAAGGCGTTACTTTACTCGTTACTTCAAAAAAGTCATCTGATTACGTAATGCACGTTACTTGTAAGGCGTTACTTTACTCGTTACTTCAAAAAAGTCATCCGATTACGTAATGCACATTACTTGTAAGGCGTTATTTTACTCGTTACTTCAAAAAAGTCATCTGATTACGTAATGCACGTTACTTGTAAGGCGTTACTTTACTCGTTACTTCAAAAAAGTCATCCGATTGAGTAATGCACGTTACTTGTAAGGCGTTACTTTACTCGTTACTTCAAAAAAGTAATCCGATTACGTAATGCACGTTACTTGTAAGGCGTTACTTTACTCGTTACTTCAAAAAAGTCATCCGATTGAGTAATGCACGTTACTTGTAAGGCGTTACTTTACTCGTTACTTCAAAAAAGTAATCCGATTACGTAATGCACGTTACTTGTAAGGCGTTACTTTACTCATTACTTCAAAAAAGTAATCCGATTACGTAATGCACTTTACTTCTAAGGCGTTACTTTACTCGTTACTTCAAAAAAGTCATCCGATTACGTAATGCACGTTACTTGTAAGGCGTTATTTTACTCGTTACTTCAAAAAAGTAATCCGATTACGTAATGCACGTTACTTGTAAGGCGTTACTTTACTCGTTACTTCAAAAAAGTCATCCGATTGAGTAATGCACGTTACTTGTAAGGCGTTACTTTACTCGTTACTTCAAAAAAAGTCATCCGATTGAGTAATGCACGTTACTTTACTCGTTACTTCAAAAAAATCATCCGATTACGTAATGCACGTTACTTGTAAGGCGTTACTTTACTCGTTACTTCAAAAAAGTCATCCGATTGAGTAATGCACGTTACTTTACTCGTTACTTCAAAAAAGTCATCCGATTGAGTAATGCACGTTACTTGTAAGGCGTTATTTTACTCGTTACTTCAAAAAAGTCATCTGATTACGTAATGCACGTTACTTGTAAGGCGTTACTTTACTCGTTACTTCAAAAAAGTAATCCGATTACGTAATGCACGTTACTTGTAAGGCGTTATTTTACTCGTTACTTCAAAAAAGTCATCCGATTACGTAATGCACGTTACTTATAAGGCGTTACTTTACTCGTTACTTCAAAAAAGTAATCCGATTACGTAATGCACGTTACTTGTAAGGCGTTACTTTACTCGTTACTTCAAAAAAGTCATCCGATTGAGTAATGCACGTTACTTGTAAGGCGTTACTTTACTCGTTACTTCAAAAAAGTAATCCGATTACGTAATGCACGTTACTTGTAAGGCGTTACTTTACTCGTTACTTCAAAAAAGTCATCCGATTGAGTAATGCACGTTACTTGTAAGGCGTTACTTTACTCGTTACTTCAAAAAAGTAATCCGATTACGTAATGCACTTTACTTGTAAGGCGTTACTTTACTCGTTACTTCAAAAAAGTCATCCGATTACGTAATGCACGTTACTTTACTCATTACTTCAAAAAAGTAATCCGAATTACGTAATACTTCAAAAAAGTCATCCGATTACGTAATGCACGTTACTTTACTCATTACGTAATGCACATTACTTGTAAGGCGTTATTTTACTCGTTACTTCAAAAAAGTCATCTGATTACGTAATGCACGTTACTTGTAAGGCGTTACTTTACTCGTTACTTCAAAAAAGTAATCCGATTACGTAATGCACGTTACTTGTAATGCATTACTCCACTCGTTACTTTTCTAAAAAGTGTTACACCTTACTTGTAATGCGTTTTCCCCAACACCGATGACAACGGATGTGTGATATCTGACCTGTTGTATTGAGACGCTGAGCAGCTTTAGCGCCGGAGAACTCCCGACTCATGTAGCTGACGCTGACGGTGCTGAGCTGAGGTTTGGGATACATGGAGAGCTCCTGACCAGACGCCAACAGGGCCGAATCATCAGAAATCTCGAAGAGCTCTCGGAGGAGACTGCTGCGATTATCAGGAACCTTCAAAGTACATTCCTCCAGACTGAGACCTTCAGACACAAACACACACCGTCAGCAAACACACATCACACTGTAGTCTGATTACAAGATCGGTGCTGAAGATTCATTCAGAGTGACGGAAATCAGTGCATTAACACATACAGACTGACATACTAATGCAGTGAACGTAACACTTACTGCTGGAGCTGCTGCTCGTCCAGCCGCACTCAGACGGCCGACTCAAGACTTTAACCTCGTCTCCCTCCTGACAAGCTGCGGAAGAGAACATCGAATCAAACATCATCTCGTGCATTACATCAAATCGAAATGTCTGCGACGAGAACGCTCCGTTACCTCTCATCATCTGCTCCAGATGTTCCCACAGAATATCGCCCACGAAATCTGGAGCCAGATCCAGGAATCCGTCCTTTCCCAGGTCGCACAGCTCCTGTCCGCTCATGTCGAACTTAAAGAAGTTGATGTTGGTCAGACTGAACTCTCCGGACACCCAGAACAGCCACTGCGACACATGCTGCTTGGTCCACTTACGCGGGTCTACAGGACAGAGATGATTACAAACACGTTCATCTTCAAAACAAACACGTCATCAGTGTACAGGAGAAGGATGGAGACTCACTGCTGGAGATGCCGCAGATGCGCTGGACCTTAGAGAAGCCGTTAAAGCTGTCCTTCAGCGCCTGACTCACCACGGCTTTACTGCAGGGCGTCAGCAGAGGCACCGAACACACGCCAGCATCTGAAACACACACACGAGACCATTGGAGATCTGTTGTGAAGTTGCAGGACATGTTGGCCAGTAATGCTTGTTATTTACCCTGAGAGAAGCAGTCCAGGCCGGACGGGACCTCCTGCGCCGCCTGCTCCTCCTCTACCGGATAGAAGCCCGAGAACAGAGACATGGGGTCTTCATACATCTCGAACGCTGCCTGGCGCTGAGAAAGCAAAACAAGTTGTTTTTTAGCCTGCTAAAGTCACCAAATTGACAGTTCTTATTCTAAACGATTTATCATTATTGTTTTAAATTCACGTCCCTCATAATTTTTAATCAAAGGTTAGGGTTAGGTAAAGGTATTCTCACAGGAACCTCAATTTTTGTGATATCAACTTTATATTTGGAACACAACTTGGTTAGACACGTGGCTTTGATTTTCTTGAGGCCAAATTATTTTGTAAAAAATAAAAAAATTTTTTTTTTTTTTGCATAAAATATAAAATGTTTAGTTCAGTAATTTTGATATTACAGTAAACTTTTTTTACACTTTCATTTTAGCTTTCACTTTTGAAATAGTGTCTGCTTTTAAAGGAGACCAACCTTAGGTTTGTATTCCAAAGCATTCATAATCTATGCTTAAATAGGGTGAACAGGTTAAAAGATGATATCTCTCTCACACACACACTCACACACACACTCACACACACACTCACACACACACTCACACACACTCACACACACTCACACACACTCACACTAACACTAACACAATTATTGAGTTCAGACCGGCACAGGCAGGAAAAACCCAGAGGACACGCCCTTACGTATGACATCATCACTACAGCTAATTATCTGCCTGTAGGAGCGCACGACCATATATGGCCTTCCCGTTCCGTGCCAGAGTAAATTGCGTGGGCGAACCCGAGCTGACCTCCAATGACTTTACAGCAGCCCTTCTGTCGACCAATCAGATCGCAGCACAGACCCTGCGCTGATCTAATCGAGTGTGTAGTGTGTGTGTGTGTGTGTGATAAACGAGCACATCTGGGAGTGTATAACATAACGTACACAAACCTGGCACACTACATCTGAAATATAATAATATATTGTATAAATATATACTGCTCTCACCTTCAGTGTGTTTCTAAATCCAGTTAAAATAGGCTCCATGCTGCACATTGAGACCTGAGAAAGCAAGAAAATATACATGATCAAACAAATACGTATTATCATCATCATCATCATCATTAGCGTATACTTCCAGACATCTTACTTAAAATCAACAACACAAAAAGCGCCTCAGTTTTAAAGTTTAACTAGATTAATGTCTGATCAGAAGTGAATCTGTGGACATAAAAGTTTCCCGCGAGTCGAACGTGAATATGATTCATGATTCATGACTCAGTGATGAGCGAGCAGTAGAGAATGTGATTCAGCTTCATATACTATTATATAACACGCTACAGTACTTGATTTATCTAAAATCAGATTATTCATGTATATTTCACATCACAACTGCAGAATCAAAATACATAGAAAGATTATAAACAGAACAGACAATATATAGAATCATAATCATAATAATAATAAAAGAATGAACAGAATCAAACTGCTGACTGTAAATCGTGTTAATGTCTGAAATTGAAAATATTGTCGTATTAATCAGTTTAATGCTACTAACCTGTTGAATTCTCGCAGAAATAGATTAACTAAATCCGATGTGAATGTGCTGCAGTTTGTTTTATTCCTCTGATTGATCGATTACAGTCCTGATATATCGATCGATGCCGCTCGTCAGTGTCGCGTTATATATATATATATATATATGTGTGTGTGTGTGTGTGTGTGTGTGTGTGTCGATGGGTTAATCAGCGCGTTTAGATTGAGTCTCGACTGTGCGCGTGAGTGAATCTTCAGCGTTTATGAGCGAGTTCAGCGCGCGCGCTCACGGATGATGATGATGGGCGGGACCAAAGAAACAACAGGGGCGCGCGCGCAGGAGCTGTAGTGTCCACAACTAACTTTATGACTCGAGTTAAAATGCTGTAATATTATCTGTACGTGCATTATTTCATTAAAAACAGGGAGAACGAGCTGTAAAAAACAAATCAAGTTGCGATGTTGCTTATAAAAATGTTTAATAAATAATATTAATTATTAATAAAGTATAACGATTAAACGAATCATTAAATATAGTAATACTACAGTACAACTGTACTGTAAAATAAGAAAATCAAGCATTTAATAATAATAATAATCATTTTATTTTACAGAGCAACAGTAAAATTACAATATGAGCATTTATTTTGTCCTTACACATAAATTAATATTATAATTACACACACACACACAAAGAAAATTCTCCATATTTTAGATATTTCTAAATACAGGCAGACCTGTAACGATAACAATATCGCTGGAATCACTTTCAAAACAATTTTTTCCAGCTGATGAACGATAAAAACATTGACAGCCAATCAGAATCCTACGGAGCCCCTGAAGGGACATGCTGGCGGGAAAAGAAAACAAATTGGGATGCACTGACTGCATTTCTTTATATTTGAGTCTACCAAGTTAAAACTCTATAAGTCGCGCATTATTTGTGTGCATTATTAATGTATGGAGCTGACTGAAACACTACTGCCAGCCAGCGGGACGTTAAAGAGGACGCGTTTGTCCCTTTAGGGGCTCCGTAGAATCGAGCTCGAGCATTTAAAGTGACAGACGACAAAACTGCAGCGCGCACTTAGAATAAACAGAACGCTAATATAGTTATCTTTATAGCTCTTGTGCGAACGGGCCTTTACTCTGTCCATTTGCATATAAGTATAGATAGAGACAGACAGGTTTTGTGTAAGTGTAGGGTTGAGACTTGAAGGAATCACACCTTCATCTCGTTCAGTGTTTACCGGCAGTTTCCTCCCACATGCACTAATTATTCAGTGTGACTGCAGATGATCTCCTGCTATTGTCTTCTCAAAGCCTCCTGAGAATGATGACAATCACTGCTTCTTGTCGGCATCGATGAAGAACATCCAACAATAAGGTTCTTTATAGTGGAAAAGCTACTTTAGATGATCAAGAAGAAAAAATGTTTTGAGAACGCATCACTGAAAGGCTCTTTGGGGAACCCAGAATGATAACACTGTGAAAACACTCTTTTGAAACCTTTATTTGTAAGCGTGACTCATAAAATAAGGTTCATTTACAGCATGACAAAAGAATACAAGATTTTTTTAGAGTGTGTTCAAAGTAATTGTCTAGAATTGGACATGGTTTACTGATCAAAACATGCAAAATGATCTATTCAGCTATTAAAATCTGTCAGACATGCATGTATATTCCATAAATATCAATGATTATGTCTGCTGAACTGGCAAATGTTGACTTTAAAATGTGTAAAAAAACAGCATGTTATTTACAAAATGCTGCGAAAATGCTTAAAACCTAGGCTATATAAAAGAAGGAGGATACCTGCTGCTTTGGGAAAAGTAAGAAGCTTCCCTCAAACTGAAAAATGTCAGTTTTAGATCTCAGATCTTAAAGTGTGTGTTTGGAAGCGGCTGTTAAAAACATCATGGTCAGGTTGATGATTCTCCAGTGTTCACGCATGATCTGATTTCCTTACAGGAATATGTGTTTGTTGTTGTTTTGCCGCAGTGAAGCAGTATCACTGATATCAACTTCTCACAGTGTCCTGCTTTCCATCGCATTGACTGTTGCTTAGCAACCTGTGGCCTTCATCTCGTGTCCATGTGTGAAAACACTCTCCACACACACACACACACACACACACAGTAACCTTTTCTCTCGCCAACCATAAAGTCCTTTGAATGTGAATGTTGTCATGACAAGCAGAATCTTTTTCTCTAATCGCAGGTATCCATGGACACTGAATGTTCGTTAGGTGCTCATATTCATATTCATAACGCCTGAAGAGGTCAGGGAGAGCGAGAGAAACTGCAAACACATAATTCTGCTGCAGACTGAACGTCAGTGAATGTTTTTGTTGGTTCTGTCAGCAGTGAAGCTCCTCTGATCATCAGCGTCTGGTCGAGTTCAACTGTGTGTCTGTTGCGCCACCTGCTGGAGAAGATCTGATCTGCCCTCAGACCAACTTCAGCTCACTGCTGCTCTGCTGAAATCATGACTTACTTAAGCCTAACTCTTTTATATATAGAATATTGCAGTGTTTATTATGAATGAACATCATTATTGTGTTAAATTCATGTAATCTTGAATCAGAATAACTTCATCTCTTCTCTGATGACGAGGGCGGGGCAACCTGTCACTCACATGAGATCCACCAATAGCAAACCACAACCATCCAATCAATTCACAGACAAAATCAAGCCCCGCCCTACATTTGTTCTTGTTTGCGAAGCGTTTCACTCGATGTACTGCACAATAGAGACGAAAAGAACATT
>CM074433.1:47233510-47241010 GCA_037101425.1 Elopichthys bambusa
CAACCTCTGAATCAAAACAACATAACCGATGAGTCAAAACAACCCAATCGCCGGGTCAAAACAACCCAATCGCTGGGTCAAAACAACCCAACCTCTGAATCAAAACAACCCAACCTCTGAATCAAAACAACCCAACCGCTGAGTCAAAACAACCCAATCGCCGGGTCAAAACAACCCAACCTCTGAATCAAAACAACATAACCGCTGAGTCAAAACAACCCAATCACTGGGTCAGAACAACCCAACCTCTGAATCAAAACAACCCAATTGCTGAGTCAAAACAACCTAACCGCTGAGTCAAAACAACCCAATTGCTGAGTCAAAACAACCTAACCGCTGAGTCAAAACAACCCAATCGCTGGGTCAAAACAACCCAATTGCTGAGTCAAAACAACCTAACCGCTGAGTCAAAACAACCCAATCGCTGGGTCAAAACAACCTAACCGCTGAGTCAAAACAACCCAATCGCTGGGTCAAAACAACCTAACCGCTGAGTCAAAACAACCCAATTGCTGAGTCAAAACAACCCAAGTGCTGTGTTAAAACAACCCAACTGTTGGGTCAAAACAACCCAATTGCTGAGTCAAAACAACCCAACTGTTGGGTCAAAACAACCCAGTCACTGGGTTTGTTCATTTTTAAACTAACTTGGGTTATTTTTAAGTCAGCGTTTTTTAGTGTACAAGCTGTTCTGATTTAAATACAAACTTTTTAAAACAGCATTAAAATGTCACGCTAGTATCCCAGCTAACAAAAATATGTTCCAAGTATGTGTTGCTAACATTCCCATTTGGGTTATGCACTGAATGTTCTGAAACAAGTAGTAACGTTTAAACATTTAAAAAAAACTAAAATATTCCAGGTAAAAACGTTCGATGTATAAATAACATTTCTGTGCAAATCTTTTGAGATTACTTTTAAATAAATGTTCTATTAACGTTACTGGAAGAACGTTTGTCCAAAAACCTTGCCAGAATGTTCCCTGTTAGCTGGGACGGTTATGAGTATTATACCAAATATTATATATAATGTCGTAAAATTCAATATATTTAATATAGAACAAATTTTAAATGTATTATAATATAATAAAATGATATTGTAACATAAGATTATAATAATACTATAATATATAATAAAATTCCATAAACATAAACCAAACTGATTTACAAATATAAATGAATAAAGTAATACTCGTATGCGTCTCGAAACTAATCGCGCTGCCTTGACTGACAGCAGTACTCAGTACGTAGTACGCACTGCTGAGTGCGAGCGCGCGCACGTGACGCGTGCTGTCCGTGTAGGCAGCAGAGCAGAGTTTGACACGCAGCCTGCGTCCGTTCCCTTCAGACTCGCTTCAGCTCAGACTACCATCACGAACTCAACGAAACCCAGCCGATGACATGCTGAGAGACCCACATCCACATCCTCATGGTGAGTTCCTCACGGGTTTTGTGAAAGTGTGCTGGATTATGATCGTTCTGATGTTCGTGTCAACAAACTTCAGCCTGTGTGCGCGCGAGTCTAAACTTCTCCGCTCACAGTCCTCTGAAAAACGTCTAATTTGGTGTCTGTGCGAGTGTTTATTAGTCTGAGCGAGATCAGAAAAGATAAACGAATCGCTCTGACGTCACTGTATTGATGATACGACGCTAATAAAGGTAAATAAGTGAGTAAAAGTCTCAGGGCTGCGACTGTCTGCGGGATTAACAGTGAACAAATGCTCTCTGGAAACACAAAGACTGACGCATCATGACAACCTGAACAGGTCAGAGAGGTCAAGGGTCAAGTGATGCTCAGATATCACTTCAGTATTAGTATATGGCTTGATATCAGAAGTGTGAGTGGATGAATGAATGAAACAGTGATGGAAAAAGCAGAAGCTGAGCTGCATCAGTCCTCAGGGAGCAGATGTGTGTGTTAGT
Source organism: Elopichthys bambusa (assembly GCA_037101425.1). Lineage (NCBI taxonomy): Eukaryota > Metazoa > Chordata > Actinopteri > Cypriniformes > Xenocyprididae > Elopichthys > Elopichthys bambusa. Next base: position 47,235,433 of record CM074433.1, read on the forward strand.
GAGGATGAGTTTCGTGTACATTAATACTTCTGTCTGTCTGAGTGCTGTAAGATGTTTCTTCTGGTCAAAATACAGTAAAAAACAGTGAAATATCATTACAAATTAGAGTTTTCTATGTGAATATATAGTAAAGTGTAATTTATTCAGCATCATTACTCCAGTCTTCAGTGTCACATGATCCTTCAGAAATCATTCTGATATGATGATTTGATGCTCATTTATGATTATTATCAGTGTTGAAAATACATTTTATTTCAGGATTCTTCCCAGCTAAGCAAAAATATATTCTCAGAATTTTTTTTTTCTCATGAAATTATTTCAGTTTATGTGAACATTAAGGGAACATTCCGTTGTATCGTTCTTCAAACGTTATGGGAACGTTACTTTTGAACGGGTCAAATGTTTTATTTAACTCCACTATTGTTTAAAAATGAACCTCTTGGAAGTTTAATGAATAATAATTAAACAGTATTAAATAATGCTCATTAATAAATGTTCACCTTTTGATTATTATTATTATTGTTGCCTCTGGTAATTGTGTGTCTGATTTTTGGCTTCATTTTAATACAGTCATTTTTAAACAATAGTTGATTTCAATAAAAACTGCCCAGCAGGTTGGACAAACATTTAACATTTATTTTATTTGTCCATTTTCAATCCAGCTTGGGTTGTTATTAACCCAGCATATTTTTTTATTTTTTTTTAGTGTAACATTATAAATGTCTTTACTGTCCTTTTAATGAAACAAAAATCACACTGATCCTTGTCATTTTTTCTTTCATTCTCCAAAAAAATCATACTGTTAAATGTGAATGTAGTTCATCCAGTTGATTTCTCATCTAACGCGTCTGTAAGTGTGAATATGCGTCAGAATCATGGAGTCTCACTGCAGCGTTATTAGAAATATAATATTTAACATATTCAGCGGACAACAATAATGTCAGAGCGGTTTTAGTGAGCAGAGGTTTGTTTCGGTGTGGTTTAGAGGATAAATGAGCAGTAAAAGCTGCAGTGATTCATTTCAGTCTCGTCGTTTATTGGCTCAGGAGTGAATCAGATGGTTTCATTGGTGATGTGGCTGATTCTGTGTGATTTATGAGTCGTGGAGCCGCAGATTCAGAGCGTCTCTCTCTCTCTCTCTGTCTGTAAATCAGGCTAATCTGAAACAGGGAGGATGCTGAAATAAAATATTTGATCTATTTCCTCTCCATATTTTCTCCGTGTGATATGAATAATTCTCTTGCACAGAGACTGATTTGCCGGCTGCAGTATTTGGCTTCACGCCGTTTGCAAATGAATCACTGAACGTGCTTTTGTTTGCAATTTTCTCTCAAAGAGCCCACATCTGACACAATCTTGTTCTTATAATCCTGTTTTTGTCACAAATAAACAGGAGATGTACGTAGACTACATAATAAAATAGGGTCCGTCTCAAGTGGATTGTGAAGTTGGTTGTTTTTCCCCCCATTTTTTAATTTGATCATATCTATGTATTGGAACTGCAAAACCACCAGTTTTTATTGTGTCCCCACAGCAGCCGTCTTCATCTCACGCTCAAAACAATCTGCTGATTTACTGTCAAACTTGCTCTCGGAATCTGCTAGTAAATTTCACAGCGAATCACAAAGAAAATGGCAAGTTGAATTAGATGTGGCATTTTGAAGTAGAAAGACTGAAAGACTTGAGTGTAAAGCTCCTCTAGAGTCAGTTTGAGTCTCTTTTAGGCAGTATAGGTGAGTATAGTACACATGCAGAACATCTTGGCTTCTTTGAGAAAGTGTTTGGAGGCCGGGGATCAAACAAACTTACAGTAATAAACATCAAATACATGAGAGCAGGAGATGTGTGTTTATCAGAGCCAGCAATGACAAACATCAGCTATCATCATCTTTATACTGCAGTCCGTTATAACATTTAACATCATTATTACTAGTTTAAACATCAGTTCTGTTGGATATTGACACACTGCTGATATAATGAACATAAAAATCATCATTTATTCTCCCTCGTGTCGTTCCAAACCTGTATGACTTTCTTGTTCTTTCCTCCGTGTAATGAAAGTCGAGAGTTGTTTTAGAGCACTTTTATTATTCCATTGATAATGTTTACTGTAACCTTCAGTTTGTTCGTTTTCATCTGTAATGTCGTGTGTTTTTCTCCCGATTCTTGTCTTACAATTGAGGTCGATGCGCTTCGATGTTCTTCATAATATCTGCTTCGTTTGTTGAGCTTTAAAAGACATTTAATATTCAGTGATATTGACTGAATCAGATCAGAACTGATTTGATGTGAATAATGACACTATTGGGTCATTCCGTGTCAAATCAACCAAATTTCGGAAACTTCCCCGGCTCAAATTTTTGATTTTGTTCATATTTTTTCTGTGGAAAGACAAACATAAATAATAGTATATTTGCTGAGTTGTCCATGTTTTGTAGAGGGGGTTTTCACCTGAGATTACAGGGGTGTAAAAATGACTTGTAGTCTCTTTTAGGTGCGCACGCAGAACATCTTGGCTTCTTTAAGAAAGTGTGTTTTTAATGTGTAAATCAGTGCTGTTGCATCGCAATGCATACACTTTTGATTTCTTCATTTTAAAGGCCCTCGATGGTTCAGTCCCAGAGATATGGAGATCTTACATGAGTAAACTGTACACATTTTCAGTGGTCAAAAACCAAATGTGGGTCACTTTGCATATAGATGATACTTTATTTTTTTAATTTTAAAGAGGAATATCTGAAGAACACACAATGTTGAAACTAAACATTCCTGTCTGAGTGCCATAAGTAGTCCTTTTCCAAAGTTTGCATGCCTGTAACTCTAGAAGTGTTCAAGATATCTTAATATCCTTCTAGATTCTCATTCTTAATAAACTTTTCTTTTGAAATCTTCACTTTCAAGGCCCTATATAGTTCAGTCCCATAGATATGAGAATCTCAAAGCAGCTCCATGTTCAAATTGTTGAATTTTAAACCAAATCACTTTGCACACATACTTATTCTTATATCTGAAGAATAAATAATGTTTAAACCAGAAATGTATCTTGTTTCCCTCTATAAAAAGAATCGCATAAAACATAATCTATATTTGAATCAGTTTTAGGTAATATTTGGAATCAGAAATTTGAGCTGGTTGATTTGACACTATTGTCTTCTGTAGAGCTGAAATTGAATTGATGAATTTTGCATAATTATATTAATTTCCTGTTTATCACTGTGAAGCTGCTTTCACAGCTAACAGGCAAGGTTCTCTCAAAGTTATGAACAGTAATGTTAAAAGAACGTTCGTTCACTCATCTGGTGTTTAATAATGTTCTCGAAACACATTCTGAATCGTTTCACTTTTTTTTAAATGTTGCTACTTGTTTCAGAACGTTTAGAGAACATTCAAAAGTAACATTCACATAATGTGTGAAGAACGATACACTGGAGTGTTCCCTTAACGTTTGGATAACCAAGAAAAAACATTTAAAAGACTCCATGTTTAAAGAGCATTCAGAAATAGCATGTTAGTGAAATGTATTTTTGTTAGCTGGTTTGACACAATCTGTATTGTATAAAGCGTTATAAAGCTGGACTTCTCTTGTGCTGAAGTGTTCGGATGTGAGAAAATGATGCAAAGATCATTTCTTGATCGTTCTGTGTGTTAGTTGTTGTGTATTTCTGTGGAACACACCCTGACACATATGAATGCTAACAGCTACCGGATAAAGCCAGGAATGAGCTGCAGGCGCGCGGCGGCGGAGGACAGGAATGAAGCGGTAAACCGAGCGCTGGCGCACACAGCACCGCCTGATTGAAAGCATGTGTGCGCATTAATGCGCGCGTTCACGTGAGCCGTCCCCGTCCAGTCCTGTTGTTTTGTGTCCGTGTGCTGCAGACTGCCAATTAAAGCGGCCAGTAAATCTGCTGTTATAGGCAGTGAAAACTAATTTTAGAGTCCCTCTCTGCTGAGGCGTGCGTGTTTTACAGGCCGTGAACCTCATCACGTGTTCAGGAGCCGCAGGGCGGGACGATCCGTCGCTCCGGGGTCAAAGTGGAGTGGGATTAAATATCTAGATCTGTTTTTTTTTTCCCCAAATACCCCACCCCATTTTAAAGTCAAGAGGAAGTAGTGACAGATCTTTACTTCTGTATTGTGTCCAGTCAGGTTTTTTACAACAAAACCCAGCCAATCGCGTTTCTGGGGGGTCCCCTTGTAAAAAATCGCGTTCTGGGAGGTAAAATCCGTGTTTTTGGCATGGTTCCCCTGAAAAAATATCATGTTATTTGGGGTTGCTTCAACCCGTGGACATGGAAAACAACCCCCGGAAACAGTGTTAAAGTAGTAGGGAAAACCGCAGACTTGGCAACACTGAGAATAATGTAGGCTGGGGCTTTTGTGCACCTCCTGTTGATTGGATGTTGAGATGTGGGCGTGGCTCTTAAAAATGAATGCGAGCTTGCAGCGGATTGTAAGAAAGAGGCGGGGTTTACACAAACTAGTAAATGATTGGAGAAGAGCAGCATACGTCACCAGAGAGAAGACGTGGAGTTAGATTAGCATATTTCTGTACAAGTAGAGAGATTTGCAAAAATTAAACAAATACACAAGTAAATAAATATTAGGGATGCACCGATATGAAAATTTTGGCCGATAACCGATAATTCTTTATATTTGAAAGCCGATATATAAGCCGAAATCCAAATTTGTATATGATTTTTGAGAGCCTGATTACAAAAACATTAAAAAAGCCCTGTCCCAATCACACGATTATAATGTTCTCATTATAATATTATGGAGCCTATATGACAGATTTGCGCTGTATGTTGTACTTGTATTTACCTTTTTGAAGCGGTCTCAATCATATTTCAAGCAGTTCATAACCATCATGGCGGACAGTGCGCATCTGAAGTGTCTCAGCTGAAGGAAATAATCCATTATTTATCGGCTTTAATACTTCGGCCAAATGTTTATATATAATTTTTATATCAGCCGATACCGATATGGTGGCCGATATATTGTGCATGCCTAAAAAAAAGTATGGTGTCTAACCAATTTTACTCACTTGCTCCTCTTTGAGCTAATGTAGAAAGTTATTATCACTGATTATTAAAACAAAACACGATCGGTTGAAGCTGGAATTGGTGTAATGTGGCCGTAATCTGATTGGCTCGAGTGGACGGTGGGAGGAGCCCAGCTATTTGTGGATTTATCTCAAAACGTTTCAAAAATATCAACAAACGTGTCTTGCGATCCACAAATGTCACGCAGAGTTGTGTTGCTGACAAAAAAAAGGAAATGTTTTTAATTTAATTTAATAATTTTATTATAGTTAACTGAAACTAAAACCAGAAAAGCATTTTTGCTGCTTGAAAGTGAAATAAAATAAAATATAAATACTTTTCTCAACATTTCTCATTTTTATTTAGTTTAACTTGATGTACTAAAATAAGTCAAACTAAAACTGAAATAAAATTAATAAAATCATGTTTTAAAAAATAAATAAAACAAGTAAACCCAACACAACAAAATTACTAAGACTTTAAATAAAATTACAATGAAAACAAAAATAAAAACCAAATGAAAAATATGAAGA
>CM074433.1:47248510-47261010 GCA_037101425.1 Elopichthys bambusa
ACACATTCATGCAGCGTCCAGAAAAACATCATTGTTTGACTTCAGCTTATCTCTGCTCTCCCAAATATCCTGTTTCTTCGAGCTGCGGCATCCAGAACCAATAGAAAGCTCTTCCTGCTCAGGCTGACTTCACTTCCAGCTTTAGCACAATCTCATCCGCTCCAAACCGCGTTCGGCAGAACCGCAGCGTACACACGGCGCCGTAAACACACACATACAAACACACGCTCGAGCCGAAGACGGGCTCGTCCTGCTCCGCCATGGCCAGCACCATCAAGGTAAGACGACTGCTTCGTTAGACACTCGTTAGGATGAGCGGGTGACACCCAAACAACTGGATTTCCTTTTCTCAATGATTTCTGTTCATCTTCAGCTCTGTGATGTTCATGTTTGTTTAGATTTTTTGGTCAAATCTGTGGCCAGTTGCGCTTCGACTGGTACAAGTTAGTCATCTCTTTTTCTTTAAGGCTGGCCGTAACTTTTTAGTCCAGTCAGCTTTATTTCTACAGCGCTTTATACGGATTGTTTCACAGTGATAAACAGGAAAATAACAGAATCAATGATGCAAACGTCGATGTTGTAAAGCTCATAAATTATAAAAAACAACTGCAAAAAACTTTGAGAACGACATGTTCGACTGATTAACTGACTGGACTGAACGAATAACTGTGTTATTTACTTTTAAATAAAGTAAAGTTATTTACTTTTAGTTAGTATTTTATTCTCTTCACTAATTCTATGTATTTTGCATCTGCTTCAGAACTGCTTAGTCACCTAATTCTTTCTTCAAGATGGTCGTAACTTTGTCATTTATATAAAGAAAGTCTAAAAGTCAAACTAGTTCATTCAGCCACTGTCTTGAAAACACAAGATTCATGTCTGTACTGAGATCTGTTATTCAGACAGGAAGAGTTTTCTAGTTTTTCATGCATCAGTTTGGTTTCTTTTGTTTCTAAACATGTAACTATAATACACAGAAATGAACAGGGAACGTTCTTCCAGTAACGTTAATGTAACGCTTGTTCAAAGTTATTTTACAACGTTAATTTATTTGGATGTTTGTTAAATGTTACTAGTTGTTTCAGAACGTTCAGTGAACATTCAAAAGTAACCAAGAAAAAAACATTTAATAAGTCAAACATCGGTGCGGCTCGTAATCGCGTCATCACGTGATCGGCGGCGCATGTAAACAGACGTGTGTTTGAACATGCTGATGATTCGCACAGACGTTTGACTGAGAAACTCATCACATCTCTGTTTTTCTCTTCATGTTTCCTTCAGCTTTATTTGAAAGTCAGATTTATGATTTTATCTGAGAGTCGGACAAACATGATCAGATCCGCTGAAGTCAAACACACAAACAGGCTGATCTTTCCATTCCTGTTTACAGTATCATTCTGATTCATTTAGATTCTGACTGAGTTCAAACAGGTTTCCTGAACACTCCCCCTGTCTGTCAGTCAAGCGGATAGCCACGCCCCACACTCACGATCAGGAGCAATCGCACGCGTCAGCTGCAAGAGGGTGGAGTGATGAAACTGAATGGAAAGTGTTGTGTTGATGTTGCTCTGAGGTTAACGATGGGCGTCTTCCTCCACATCTTCCATTAGAGGCCTCACGAATGCCGACGGATGGGCTTTTTCCTCTTTTCCATTCCCAGCCCCTGTTATCCCGTGCTGTCAGGAATGCAGGAAATGGTGGCAGAGCACTTCCTGTCTGTGCGGCGCAACATGAATGAACCCAGGCGCTCATTGAGCTCCACATAAACTCCTGCAGGACTGAAACTCTGCTTTTCTTCTGAAAAACCTTTATTTCACTCACTGTTCTGACGTTTAAAAGGCTCAAGCTTATCAAGTCAAGCAGTGCTTTATACAGTACAGAATGTTTCAAAGAAGCTTCACAGTGATAAACAGGAAAATAACCGTGTTAATATAAAACAAGACTTAATATCTTCAGTCATTTTGCTTCTCCAGTAAATGTATCTTGATTTAAGAAAGTTTAGATATTTAGACAGACTCTGAGGAATTGCACTGTGGTATTGTTATTCAGATCAGTTTAATTCAGTGTGATTCAGTTCAGTTCATTGACTGCTGATGTTGTAAAATTCATCAGATATGAAACAAATTTAAATTCTGTTGTAAATCAGCTCTAAAAGACAAAAGTGTCATTATTCAGATCAATTCTGTTCACTGTTGTTTCAATTCAGTTCAATATTGATTCAGTTCAGTGTTGATTCAGTTCAGAGTTGATTCGATTCAGTTCAGTGTTGATTCAGTTCAGTTCAATGTCGATTCGGTTCAGTTCAGAATTGATTCGATTCAGTTCAATGTTGATTCAGTTCAATTCATTGTTGATTCAGTTCAATGTTGATTCAGTTCAGTGTCGATTAAATTCAGTTCAGTGTTGTTTCAGTTCAGAATTGATTCAATTCAGTTCAATGTTGATTCAGTTCAATTCATTGTTGATTCAGTTCAGTGTTGATTCAGTTTCAGTGTCGATTAAATTCAGTTCAGTGTTGATTCAGTTCAGTTCAGTGTTGATTCAGTTCAGTTCAATGTGGATTAAATTCAGTTCAGTGTTGATACAATTCAGTACAATATTGATTTGGTTCAGTGCTGATTCAGTTCAGTTCATTGTTGATTCAGTTCAGTTCAATGTCGATTAAATTCAGTTCAGTGTTGATTCAGTTCAGTTCAATGTCGATTCGGTTCAGTTCAGTGTTGTTTCAGTTCAGAATTGATTCGATTCAGTTCAATGTTGATTCAGTTCAATTAATTGTTGATTCAGTTCAATTAATTGTTGATTCAGTTTAGTTCAGTGTCGATTAAATTCAGTTCAGTGTTGATACAATTCAGTACAATATTGATTCGGTTCAGTGCTGATTCAATTCAGTTCATTGTTGATTCAGTTCAGTACAATGTCGATTAAATTCAGTTCAGTGCTGATTCAGTTCAGCTCAATGTTGATTCAGTTCAGTTCAGTGTTTAAGCTATAGAGCAGCTCTACAGAAGACAATAGTGTCATTATTCAGCTCATTTCAGTGTCAGATCAATAATATCACTGAATATGAAGTATGTTTTATCACTGGTTTTCTCTGGTAGAGGCGTCAATCACTGCAGTGCTTCCCTCTGATTGGCTGAGAGCCCGTGATGGGCGTCTGTGATTGGCCTGTTTCGCACGGTCGTGTTTGATGCAGCGCTGGCGCTCTGAGAGCCAGAGTGAATACGAGTTTCCACATACTTGCGCTCTGACAGCTTTATTAATGCTGATGTTTTCCAGCAGCTGAATCTGCTTCATGAAGCCGCACAGACTGATGAAGGTTAGGAGGTGTGAAGGTTGCTCTGACCTGCTCGGCCAGTAATGGGCTTCACAGCTCCGTTATCAGCGGCCTGCAGATTCATCTGGTTTCCGACATCATTTCCTTTTCCTCCTGCTGATCCCAGAGGGGCTGCCCGCAGTAAGGCAGGGTGTTTCTCTGAGTCTCATGGCAGATTTTTCTCGTTTTCTGCGTGTGGAACTGTTTATATTCATCTTAAGTCTTTAGCCCTATAAAGCTCGTTTCTAAGGCCTCTAAATGATCAACATGATCTGATAAACCTGTCGCACTCGATCTGCTACAGTCCTTCCGCTGATTTTTATCAAGTAAACGTAAGAATAACTTTGATATTGCTAGTAATATTTCAGCTAGACTGCATATGTTTTTAGACCTCGTAGTGTTTAATCAGAATGTCATAACTGGATCTTCCAGTGACTCTGGTGCATTTAAACCCCGCCCCTGAAAGTGTTAGAGCCACGCCCACTTCGCAACATCCAATCAGCAGCTGATGGACAGAACCAAGCCCATACACACTCTTCACAATTACAGCACAGACAAAACTATGAAAGCTTGATAATTGACGACTTTTTAATCTCACAATTCAGAAACACGCTTCCAAACTGCGAGACATTGACACTGTGTGTTTGTCCTGTAGGAGGCGCTGTCGGTGGTGAGTGAGGATCAGTCTTTATTCGAGTGTTCGTACGGAGCGTCTCATTCTAAAGCGGACATGACGGCCTCCGCTGCCGGTGAATACGGCCAGAGCAAACTCAGTCCCAGAGTGCATCAGCAGGACTGGCTGGCTCCGCCCCACGGACGCGTCACCGTCAAGATGGAGTGCGGAGCGCAGGTGAACGGGTCCAGGTGAGTCACGTGACACGTTCAGATGTTCTGTTTGAGTGACAGACAGACAGAAGTCGCTCTGAACATGTGGCCGTGTGGCAGCTCTCCACAATCAGACAATCCGATTGATTTCAGGGAAAAATAATCCACTGATCTTCTGCCCAGACTGTTAAATCCAATGAAAGAGTCATTGATCATCATAATGTGTTCCTCACCAGATGGAAACAACCTTCAGCTTTCTCTACAAATAAGAGAAAACAACCATTTTTGAACATTTTATCATGTGTGTGTTGTGTAGCCGTTTTCTTAGTTGCTCTGATGATTAAAACTCATCAAGGTTTGACAGAAGCTGATCTGGTGTTTTATGGATGCGTGTGAGTTCAGGAGCTCCATGAGTTGAACTTTCCGTCTCCACGAGCCCAACAGTTGGTCGACACATGAGCGGGACTCGTCTGAAGCCTGTGGGCTGTTGATGTGGAGTTTGATGGCACATTCCAGCAGAATCCCTCACATCTGTGTCCTCGTGTGAGAATAATGAGTGATGTGAAGAAACGCTGGACATCAACATATTCTGTGTGTGTTTTTGTGCTGCTGCACTGACGCTCCGCAAACATTCACTTGCTCTTCTTCTTCCTATTCTCCACAAATTACTGCCATTAATTCTGTCTGAACAGTTTGTGGTCGATAATATGTTTTTTAAAAGAGTCTCTTCTGCTCACTAAAGCTGCATTTATTTAATCAAAAATACAGTAAAAATAGTGAAATATTATTAGAACTTAAATCAGCTGTGAATATATAGTAAAGTGTAATTTATTCAGCATCATTACTCCAGTCTTCAGTGTCACATGATCCTTCAGAAATCATTCTGATATGATCAAGAAACATTTATGATTATTATCAATGTTGAAAACAGTTCATATTTTTGTGGAAACTGATACATTTTATTTTTCAGGATTCTTTGATGAATAAAAAAGGTCAAAAGAACCACATTTATTTAAAATAGAAGCTTTTGTAACATTATAAATGTCTTTACTGTCACTTTTGATTAATTTAATTTGTCCTTGATGAATAAAAGTATTAAGTTCATGCTGACCCCAAAAGTGTATTTTTACTCAGTCTGTTTTTGTTTTTATATTGCTTTTAGTTTGATAGTTTGATCTCTCATTGCACGAATTGAAGGTTCGGCAAAATATTTGCATCCCGAGTTCTTCTTGCAAACACTGATATTTCCTTCAAAAGATGCACATCTGACCTGTGTGTGTGTGTGTGTGTGTGTGTGTGTGTGTGCAGAAATTCTCCTGATGACTGTCCAGTGGTCAAAGGTAAAATCTCTCCATCTGCGAATGTTCCAGTGATGTACAGCAGCTACATGGAGGACAAACACATGCCGCCGCCCAACATGATCACTAATGAACGCAGAGTGATCGTACCTGCAGGTAACACACACACATTCAATCACACACACACCACACACGCACACATCACCGAGTTTATCAGAAATAGATAGATTGTTAAATGTAAAGGCAACCAAACAGGTGTCACACTTTACCGTCTAATGGAGGACCCTTTTTTTGGACAAATAAATACTTAAAATTTTATGTTTATAAAAATGTCTTTTAACATTGACTCTTTAGTTGTTGAACCAACTGATGATTTTCAATGCAACAATCAACATAAAAGTGTATTTTTTTATGGCAAGAACTAAGTTTTGTTTTAGATCAAGCAGAAATCGCTCTTTAAGGTAACAATCACCACTTTTTACAATGAATAGTGATTTTGCTCTCCTGATAGATTTCTTACCCAAACACACTGTAAAGATTTTGGAGGTCAGATCTCAAAATTTTACTTGTTTACACTCAATCACACACACACACACACATGTTTGTTTTGCTATCTTAGTGAGGACTCTCTATAAGCGTAATGGTTTTTATACTGTACAAACTGTACATTCTCTCCCCATCACAGGAAACTGTCTGCATTTTTAATAAAACATTGTTTAGTATGTTTTTAAAGCTATTTTAAATATGAGGACTCATGAAATGTCCTCATATTTCATGTTTACGTCGTAATACAATGTCATTCTACAAAATTTGCGTCCTTATAAATCATGAAAACGCACACCATGTGTGTGTGTGTGTGTGTGTGTGTGTGTGCTGCATGCAGGTTTCATGTCTTGAGTAAGAGTTTCTGTGTAACTTCCTGCTCAGTTGTAAGGGACAGTGATGCTGTGCAGCAACAACATCCTGTTTTTCCCTCTCGTGAAGCGGGACAATAGACACGCGGCGCACAGGAATGTTCAGGAGGAGCTCAGGCCGGATGTGTGATAGTGATCGGAGACGCTCAAACACACCGCAGATTCATTCAGAAGAACAACTAGTCGATTAGTTCTGCCATTAGTCAATGCTTTGGATCTGTGTTAACTAGCAGTGGAATTATGAGTAAAGTTCGGTCTAATTTAACTGGAATTAGGATTAAAATGTCAAGAAGAGCAACTTAATGGCACTTGATTAGTCTGTGTTTTGCAATAAAACCATTTATATATTTTTAAATATTTTAAATATGAAGGAATAACTATACTATTTCAAAAGAATGTTCAAATGAATCAAATCAAATGAATAAAAGTGTGAGTAACTTTGGCTCCGGTCTGCAGATCCCAGTCTGTGGTCGGCGGATCACGTGCGTCAGTGGCTGGAATGGGCCGTGAAGGAGTACGGGCTGCCCGAGGTGGATGTGTCTCTCTTCCACAGCATCGATGGGAAGGAGCTCTGCAAGATGACCAAAGATGACGTCCAGCGTCTGACCAGCAGCTACACGGCCGACATCCTGCTGTCGCACCTGCACTACCTCAGAGAGAGTGAGAGTCGCGCTCGTCTGTCCGTCTCTGTGTGTGTGTCTGCATCAGCAGCTCATCATGACGCTTTACTGACCTCTGACCTCATTCACTCCGCTGACCTCTGACCTCACATTCACACGACTCATTAACACGCATTAATAAATCACAATGTACCTGTGTGAATCTTATCAAACCTGTCCAGGTCATACTTCCCCCTGAAATCTGAAGAATTTTTCAAATGTATATTATCATTTAAATTTTTCCGTAAAAAATTTGATTTGAAAAATATGTAATTTTGAACTGAATTATATAAAATGAGATTTTGTTAAACAGAATCACCTGTAAAGTGTACAGTATTTATATTATATCATTTATTTAATTAAATTAACATGACAGCAGTGATGAGAATGAGATTTCTGTGCATTACAATAACAAGAGTTTAACTGGCACAGCGTAAAACATTTCTTGCAGTGGATTTTGGGGTGAAATATGTGAAGTAGAGATTATTTTTTATCTCTGATATGCATGAGAGATAGACATTCCCTGTTTCCACTGTTTTCATCTGTCTGTCTTCATCTGTCAGCATCATGTCACAGGATGTTTGTTCAGTTGTTTTATTCTTTTATTTTTCATGTGTTACTGAATGTTTTGTTTCTCAGCTCCACTTCCTCATTTGACTTCAGATGATGTTGACAAAGCCTTGCAAAACTCCCCGCGGTTAATGCATGCTCGCAATACAGGTAAGCAGCACTGCAGCTCCACCCCATGACCGCCTCTGACCCCGCCCCCACCACGTCTGACCCCGCCCCCACTGCTTACAACAGTCACACACACACACACACTGTCTGATGTGCATGCGGCGCTGCGGTTCCCCAGTTCTTGTGCATGTGCTGCATGATGCTGAATGCGATCCATCTGTTGAGACACAGGCGTGGTGTCGCTGATGTCGTGTCTTCTGCTCATGTGTGTCTTCAGGAGGAGCGAGTTTTATCTTCCCAAACGCCCCCGTTTACCCTCCAGACGCCAGCAGAGGAGCCAGCAGAGCAGGTCACACAAACACACACACACATGTTTGTTTCAGTATATTAGTGAGAGCATTGTATAGTGTACAGTGTCATGAGTCCGTTATATTGATGCGCAAACAAACCGTGTATGTGCACGTTCCCGACATACTGATCGCACTTGTTTCAGTACATCCGTGTTGTTTCCACACATATTCAGAATAATGTTTTGATTTGTCATGTGTTTTAGTAATTCTGATCCGTGTACTGTAGTTAGTAGGTATATGCAGTCAGATCAAGGCTGTTGGTTTAGGGTTTTTTTGGCATCTCCATGTGGTCCTGTTCGGTATTGCAGCTTGTCTTGTCTAAAAAGTAAACAAGCTCTTTTCTGTTGCACTGTACAGATACTGTACACCAAATTCTGAAAATAATTTTTTTGCTTTGGTGTGCATACATTTATATCAGTTGGTTATTTGATGTCCTTTTGGAGTCACCTAAATTCATCTTGAAAAAAGCTGGAACTGAATCAACACTAAACTGACTTCAGCTGAACAGCCGAAATGCATAATTTTCCTGTTATCACTGTGAAGCTGCTTTGAAACAATCTGTATTGTATAAAGCGCTATATAAATAAAGGTGACTTGACACACACACACACACACACACTCACACATTCAAGTGAACGGCACATGACGTGATGTGTTTGTCTCTCACAGATGTGAGTTACGATGCGGTCAGACGCTCTGGATGGACTCAGCCTGTATCTGCAGCTAAAGGTTGGACAGACGTGCACATTCTGCTTGCTTTACACCACTTTAAGAGACATGTTTAACCTGAATGTGTCTTTTTATTAGTTTCTCAGAGTTCTGCTGCCATCCTGACCAAAGCTGAAGAGCAGAGAGCTCAGTTAGGTGAGAGGATCATGGGTAATGCAGACACAAACGCTTAGAAGCCTTCATTCTGTGTCAGTGATGCTTCTTTACAAGATACATATTTATATTTGTATTAGATGTAGTATACATATACTGTATAAATCGGTTTTCTTCTGGTGAATTTTGTGATGGGAATGACGAATCTTTTTATAGTTAACATACCACGTTTACCATATTATGTATAACACTAGATACAATAGTCATACACGACAGAAACAAATGCAGAAAGCTTAAGTAAAGGAAATCAAATAGAGCATAAATCAACTTAACTGGAACATCTGTGTCTGATGTGTTGTTTGTCGTCTTCTCCGTAGATCCGTATCAGATTTTAGGGCCGACGAGCAGCAGGCTGGCGAATCCAGGTGAGAGTCAAAGCTTTTCTAGATTCAGTCAAGTCAGATTTATTTATATAGCGACTTTCACAATACACGTTGTTTCAAAGCAGCTATACAGGACATCACGATGTTAATGTCTATAATATCAGAATATATAATGATGTTTTGTGACGATATATAGAGTTGTAGGATATATAATTAGTTTTAGCTACAATAAATATAGAGCTGTACATTATACAGTTACACTTTGCGATGATATATAGAGCTGTACAATATATATAGTTACATTTTGCCATGAGATATGGACCTGTACGATATATAGTTACATTTTGCATATATATATATATATATATAGAGCTGTACATTATATAGTTGTTTTGCAACAATATATAGAGCTGTATGTTATGTTTTGCGACAATTTAAAGAACTGTACAATGTATAGTTACATTTTGCGATGGTATATAGAGCTTTACAATATAGTTATGTTTTGCTACGATATAGAGCTGTACGATATATAGTTAAGTTTTGCGACAATATATAGAGCTGTACGATATATAGTTACATTTTGCGACAATATATAGAGCTGTACGATATATAGTTACATTTTGCTACGATATATAGATACATTTTGCGACGATATAGAGCTGTACGATATATAGTTACGTTTTGTGACTATATAGAGCAGTACGATATATAGTTAAGTTTTGCGACAAGATATAGAGCTGTATGATATAGTTACGTTTTGCGATGATATATACAGCTGTACGATATATAGTTACATTTTACGAAGATGTATAGAGCTGTACGATATAGTTAAATTTTGTGATGATATATACAGCTGTACGATATATAGTTACGTTTTGCGACAATATTTAGAGCTGTATGATATAGTTACGTTTTGCGACAGTATATAGAGCTGTACGATATATAGTTAAATTTTGCGACAATATATAGAGCTGTATGATATATAGTTACATTTTACGAAGATGTATAGAGCTGTACGATATAGTTAAATTTTGTGATGATATATACAGCTGTACGATATATAGTTACGTTTTGCTACGATATAGAGCTGTATGATATATAGTTAAGTTTTGTGACAATATATAGAGCTGTATGATATATAGTTAAGTTTTGCTACAATGTAGAGCTGTACGATATATAGTTACGTTTTGTGACAATATATAGAGCTGTACGATATATAGTTACGTTTTGCACCAAATATATAGAGCTGTACGATATATAGTTACATTTTGCTACGATATATAGACCTGAACGATATATAGATACGTTTTGCGACGATATAGAGCTGTACGATATATAGTTAAGTTTTGCGACAATATATAGAGCAGTGCGATATATAGTTAAGTTTTGCGACAATATATAGAGGTGTACGATATATAGTTACATTTTGCTACGATATATAGACCTGAACGATATATAGATACGTTTTGCGACGATATAGAGCTGTACGATATATAGTTAAGTTTTGCGACAATATATAGAGCAGTGCGATATATAGTTAAGTTTTGCGACAATATATAGAGGTGTACGATATATAGTTACGTTTTGCGGTGATATATACAGCTGTACGATATATAGTTAAGTTTTGCGACAATATATAGTTATATTTTACAAAGATGTATAGAGCTGTACGATATAGAGTTACATTTTACGAAGATGTATAGAGCTGTACGATATAGTTAAATTTTGTGATGATATATACAGCTGTACGATATATAGTTATGTTTTGCAACAATATTTAGAGCTGTATGATATAGTTACGTTTTGCGACAGTATATAGAGCTGTACGATATATAGTTACGTTTTGCGACAATATATAGAGCTGTACGATATATAGTTACATTTTGCTATGATATATAGACCTGAACGATATGTAAATACGTTTTGCGACGATATAGAGCTGTATGATATATAGTTAAGTTTTGCGACAATATATAGAGCAGTACGATATATAGTTAAGTTTTGCGACAATATATAGACCTGTACGATATATAGATACGTTTTGCGACGATATAGAGCTGTACGATATATAGTTAAGTTTTGCAATAATATGTAGAGCAGTACGATATATAGTTACGTTTTGCGATGATGTGTAGAGCTGTACAATATAGTTACATTTTGTGATGATATATACAGCTGTACGATATATAGTCACATTTTACGAAGATGTATAGAGCTGTACGATATAGTTACATTTTGTGATGATATATACAGCTGTACGATATATAGTTACGTTTTGCTACGATGTATAGAGCTGAACGATATATAGTCACATTTTACGAAGATGTATAGAGCTGTACGATATAGTTACATTTTGTGATGATATATACAGCTGTACGATATATAGTTACATTTTACGAAGATGTGTAGAGCTGTATGATATAGTTACATTTTGTGATGATATATACAGCTGAACGATATATAGTTACATTTTGCAATGAAACTGTATAAACAATAACAGTTGAGTTTTGTTATATAGTATATATCGCATTATGTGAGTATACTGTATGTATGCAGATAAAGTTGTATAATTGCATAATTTGTTAATTCATTTAAGTTTTAACCCTAATGTGTTATCAGGCTCTGGTCAGATCCAGCTGTGGCAGTTCCTCCTGGAGCTTCTGTCCGACAGCTCCAACTCATCTTGCATCACGTGGGAAGGAACCAACGGCGAGTTCAAGATGACCGACCCAGACGAGGTGGCGCGGCGCTGGGGTGAGAGGAAGAGCAAACCCAACATGAATTACGACAAGCTGAGTCGAGCCCTGCGCTACTACTACGACAAGAACATCATGACCAAAGTGCACGGCAAACGCTACGCGTACAAGTTCGACTTCCACGGGATCGCGCAGGCCCTTCAGCCGCACCCGCCCGACTCGTCCATGTACAAGTACCCGGCGGATCTGTCCTACATGAGCTCGTACCACCCACACCCGCAGAAGATGAACTTCGTGTCGCCGCATCCTCAGGCCATGAACGTCACCTCGTCCGGCTTCTTCGGCGGTCCGAGCCCGTACTGGAACGCACCGGCGGCGGGAATCTACCCCGGACCACGACACCCCGCCACACACATGCCCTCCTACTACTAGACATCTCAAGACAAACTGGAGAAACCCAACCATCCGCCGCCACTGACGGAGGAAGGCACTCGCCGTATTTAAAGCAGGAGAAACCGTCTGTAATCCGGGAGCCGCATGGATTCAGCAACGGGAATGT
>CM074433.1:47270436-47325436 GCA_037101425.1 Elopichthys bambusa
CATCACATGAGTAGAGTTACCACCAAAATAGAGGGCAACCAACCCATCACTTTTAAAAGGCTCACCAGTCTTTTAACGAACACCATTAGACCAGCCTTCCCCGATGACCGAGTCAACCAGATGATTAGGGGAAGTGCACAGAACTGGTCGTACACAACCCAATTAATCCTTGAGCAACATTACGAGGATCAGATTGAAAACACAATACAAGAAATCAGGGAGGAAACAGAGCGCAAGGACTGGGCCCAAGCTTTTGAGATTGCCACCGGATGGGCCGATAAAAATTACGGGGTCCGAATTGACGCGGATACGGTTGAAAGAGCTGAGGCTTTAATCACCGCAGAGCTTTGTGAGACAGAAAGGTCCACCTTGCCACAAAGCGTGATAAACGAGACTACAGCTACAACATCTGGCGTTCGCACCTACGCTCAAGTGGCTGCCTCGCCCCCCTTACAATATCGGGGTCCCATCACTCTGATTCCTCCCCAGATTTCAACACGCCCCAAAGCAAATGTCCAACATGCCGAAATACAGACTTCGCCGGGGCTTCTTACACTGGGGACATCAATAAATAAGCCACAAAATAGGGGAGACTGGTCATTTGATGATGAGGGCGAAGATGACAATCCGCTAGATCCAAAAGAGATCCTTCGACCTATACAGGTCGCTTCTCCCCTCCCAAAATCGCAAAGAGTTGCCCGTCCCAAAAAAGTCCAAATCATTCTCCCTGAAGAGATCCCTGTGCAACACGAACAAACATCTACAGGTGTTGCTAAAGACGGGGGCCCCTCTAAGAGAACAGAATTGTTAGAACAGCTAGATTTTTCAGAGGAGGAAGGGGAAATCAATGAGGAGAATTCACCACCTAACAGACCGTTCACACAAGCGGAGTTCAGAGGATCGGACCATTCTTCCCCCCTTAGCGTAAATTTATTTCCCGATTTCGAGGAAGAGCCGGCTAGGGACCTCTCGCCGCTTAGCAAATTTTTGTGTGAAACGTATGATTCTCCACAAAATCTCCCTCCCCCGCAGAAAGAGCATAGGGAGGAGGAACAGGGACAAAATGAGGTCCCCATTCTGGAACAGAGGCCCATACAGGCCGACACTGGTGTTATTACTACCGTAAATACGGTGACAGGGCCCATACAGGCCGAAAATGGTGTTACTGATACCGAAAAAAACGGTTGCAAGGCCCATACAGGCCTTACCGGAGACAATTCCGCTTAGCAAACACACCATGACAAATACAGCTCTGTGTATACAAGAAAAGGACAGAGAAATTCCTCTTGAGAAAGAGCCTACAAGAGGGAAGCACACCAGTAAGAGGAAGCACATAGAATTTTTGGAGGTGTCTCCAGTGCTCATATTGCCCCAGCACGACTCCGATAGTACGGAACAATCCCACGACATACAGCCCGCGGCACAAGATAGCTCAACAACACGACACAGCAACACGAGCAACAAATTACTGGATTGGAGTCTTACCTTAACCAAAAAATTTGTCATCATAGGGGACTCCAATGTTGCTCGGCTGCCACAACACAACTACCCCGAACTCCAAATAGATAGTTTCCCTGGAGCCAAGTGGCAGCATGCGGCCAATTTGTTGGAAAAAGCAACAATTGTGGTGGAGCCGCACAAAATTATTCTGTCATTCGGTTTTAATAACCGACAACAAAGGTACAGAATAACGGCGCTTACTGAGCTACAAAAAGCACGCAACGCTGCTGCTGCGAGGCTTCCCAATACGGAAATACTCATCCCATTAATCAATTTTGCACCCTCACTTCCGTTGAACGAACAAGCGATGATTGAACATCTCAATAATCACATTAGGAAGAGTGCGTGTTATATTCCAGCGTTGCCATCTGAACAGTTCCTAGTCGAAAGGGACGGGGTTCACTGGAAAGCACTCACGGCTGGGGCAATTTTTGACCACTGGAGATCACGGTTAAACTATTAGAGTCCCCGAGTCACACAAAAGAAAAAGATAAACTTATTGTTAACTTATCAAAGAAGTTTCAATTAACACAAACACAACGGGCGGTGCTTCTCAGAGGTCTTTCCTTCATCCCCACCCCGAGGGGTATAAAAACACAAAAAATTCAACTAATGAAGGATCTACAGACCTACCATCGCCGTGTGAAACTCGAAACTTACTTTGAAGGAAAGAAAGTGAAAAAACAAAAAATTCCCTTTACTGGCCCGTCAGAATGGACCCCTTCACTCGCATGTCTCCCCAAACAAGTCACACAACTCATAAGGGCAGACAATTACGCACTCACACACTTAAATTGGGGTTTAAGGGAGCCGGATAATTTTACAAGGGAAGAAAGGAAAGCGCTTTTGGAGTTACAAAGGAATAAAGAAATTATCATAAAACCGGCAGACAAGGGGAACGCCACTGTTATCCTAGACAAAGAACAATATATATGGGAAGGTGAAAGACAGTTGGCTGTTAAGGAGCATTATTGTACCCTCCAGGAACCTGTATATCCGCAGACCAGAGTCATGGTAGAGGAAATCTTAACAGAAATGGTAGAAAATAAAATCATTAGGGGGGCGCAGAGGGATTATTTATTGGGGGACAGCCATCCACGGCCTAGACGATTTTATTTACTCCCCAAGATCCATAAGGAACCGGAGAAATGGAGTAAACCGGGTGAAATCCCGCCGGGACGGCCTATTGTATCGGACTGTAATAGCGAAACTTATTATACAGCCGAATATATTGAATATTATTTAAATCCCATATCCACACGCCACCCCAGCTACCTAAAGGACACTTATGATTTTATAAATAAAATTAAGAAATTAATTATACCACCTAACGCTCTCCTCTTTACCATTGACATCGACAGCCTGTACACGAACATCGAGACTGAGGTCGGTTTAAAAGCTGTGGAAAGATGCATGCAAAAGTACCCAGATCCCGCCAGACCGGACCCATACATTTTGAAACTATTAGAGATTAATTTAACCAGAAACGATTTTGAATTCGACTCCAAATTTTACTTGCAGATAAAAGGCACTGCCATGGGTAAAAAATTCGCCCCTTCATACGCCAACATTTTCATGGCAGAGTGGGAACACGCAGCACTGACCACAGCTCCAAAACAGCCTCACGCGTACTACAGGTTCTTGGACGATATATGGGGGGTTTGGACGCACTCAATGGAGGACTTTATAAAATTTACTGACCATCTGAATCACCACCAACGGTCCATCAAGATCAAGTACACAGTTGACTTCCATGAGGTCAACTTCCTGGACGTGGTGTCGTTTAAAGGTCCGGAGTTTTTGAAAACGGGCCTACTGGACTTCAGGGTCTACTTTAAAGACACGGACACTCACTCTCTGTTGCACAAACACAGTTTTCACCCAAAACACACATTTCGAGGAATTATTAAATCACAGCTATTAAGATTTAAAAGAATATGCACACAAAACGCCTCCTTTCTTTCAGCTGTAAAAATTCTCTTTCAGGCCCTTAGACAGAGAGGTTATTCCCGTACCTTTTTGAGGAAAATTCTGAGAACCTTTGACCAACCCGGGGCCACTCAGGAGGTCGAAACCGTGCCCAGGAGCAAGATCTTACCGTTGGTGGCACATTTTTCCCTCCAGAGCCAGCAGCTGAACAAATGTCTGAAAGCTAATTTTCAAAAATTCCTTGAACCCTCGAATTTTCTTAAACGACACAAACCGATAGCGGCATATCGTAGAAACACCAATTTGTTAGACAGGTTGGTCCAAAGTAAAATTTATAAAAATCCTCCCAAGGGTAGAATTGGCCGCTGTAAATATTATAAGCCAACCCAGCTGGTGGTCAGTAGATTCTCCAGAATGGTGTTCCAACTCCCCAGAGCGTTATCCCATGAGACCTGTAATTGCGTGTATTTAGTGTACTGCACAAAGTGTAAAAAACAATATGTTGGACAAACAAAGAATGAGCTGAGAGTGCGAATATACCAACACGTACACAATATTACTCACAAAATCGAAAAGAGGAGACAGGTTGTACAGCACTTTTTATTACACGGTGTGCAGTCGTTACAGGCAACGGGATTACAGGCCAATCCAGCTTGGTCTTTAAAGGATCGTCTCAGAGCGGAAGCCATGTGGATCAAGAGACTGGATACACGATATCCCCGAGGTCTGAATGAGATCTGAGTGCTCTGAGGGTGCTAGAGCCCCTCCTTTTTCTCTCTCTCTCTTTTTTCTGATCCACTTTCCCTTACCCCACCCCAAGACCTAACCCTTCTTACCTGGAAAAATAGCCCTACCAGGGCGAACCCGCTCTCGCCTAACCCTAACCCTAACCTAACCCTAACCCTAACCCTAACCCTAACCCTAACCTAATCCTAACCCTAACCCTAACCCTAACCTAACCCTAACCCTAACCCTAACCCTAACCTAACCCTAACCCTAACCTTACCCTAACCCTAACCCTAACCCTAACCTAACCCTAAGCGGGAGGATTGTTTACCCTGTAAAGGCGAACCCGCCACCCCGCCGAACCCTAACCTACACACTCCCCAGCCCTAAAACCTAACCTTTGGTACCCTATCTCTTAACCCACCCCCCCTTTTATTTTAACCCTACCGAAAATAGCCCGATCATTAAATACCCCTACACATAATAGCCCGGATCACAATTACCCCAACATGACTGGCTTTAAAAATACAGAAATATTAATAATGTAATAAATACGCTATACATACATTGAATTAATTATAAGGGAAAAAAAACACTAAAGAAAGTTTTATTGAAGTGGGTCATACATGCACACACAATGGTGACGGTAATTACACTTTATTTAAAAACCATTTTCTACTTTTTTATTACTGATGCACATTTATTAGGGCTGAGATTATGCACATATAACACCCTCGCTTTATTAATAAAATTTTATTTTACCCTTCTTACCCAAATTTTCAAAAATAAGGGTTTTATACACACAGAGACAAACATTTAGGAGTAAAACAGGGGGGTCAGTGATGCCGCGCTTTCGGATCCCCAGCTTCATATGTGTGGAACGGCCAGTTGTGTGAAAGGACAGCGCACAACCACCTTCGGTTTCTTTGGAAATCGTTGGTTGGATTTGCAGTTCCCCTAATACAGCCAGTGCCTTCATACTCTGGACCGCATGTATTGGCGGGGATTGGATCGTGCCTCATCACTGGCCTCCCTTCTCTCCTTTTCCAGTTACAATATAATTATATTATGATATTATTTTATTTTATATATTTTTTATAATATTTATTTATATAAAAATCGGGGTTATAAAGTGCTAAACCCTTTGCACACTATATAGGGCATGTTTCCAGGTTCTATTTTCTTTTTTAATAAAACCCTTTTTGTAAAAAAATAATAATAACAGTTGTAAATTATTAAAACATAATGAATCATGATTATTTTCATGCATACACCGCTACAAAGCTTATATACATATATATATATATATATATATATATATATGATAAAACACACACATATTCGTGTTAATTAAATCCACATGATTACATACATAAACACATTCATACATTTGATTTATACTCATTTTCGATTTAAATATGATTTTTTATCAAGCTTGTTACTCATCTTTGGCTTCTGCTGCTTTGTTTTCATCCGTTTCACTCGATGCTCATCTGGATACAACTAGCAGAGTGTCGCGATGCACGTGAACGAGCGTGACGTCATCCAGACGGGACGATCAATGCAAGTTGGATTTTCGGTAAAAAAATATATATATACAGAATAATAAATATATATTTCAGATTAAAAATAATCTGAACACTAAAATAAATTTATTTTATATCCCCTGAGGCAGTTCATTTAGTTCCAGGATTTTTATAGTAAGTGTACAGCTTATTTATCGATATCTGGGTCTCACCGTTATTGAAACCTATATTGCAGGAGAGCCCAAGCTTATCATAATTCACTTACTTGCTTTTACATGGAACGAATGACTGCTTAGACTGCCTTTATTTCCAAACTTCAAAGAAATATATATAACTTTTTGTGCACATCTTTTTGAATTTTTTTTGGTTCGAGCCTTGCCTGATGAAGACACAGTTTGTGTCGAAACGTTGCGAGAACGGCTTGAACCCTATTCTTTTTTCCTAAAAAACAAAAAAAAAAAACTAAAAAAAAAAAACATAAAACAATATAAAAAAAACCACAAAAAAATAATTCAAGTTCATTTTATTTCATTGCTTTTTTTATTTTTATTCCTATTTTTATTTTTTATTCTCTTATTCTTTCTTCACATACTCTCAATCTCTCACTCCCTTTGGCTATTTTGATCATGGAGTACTCGAGGGGACGTACGAAACAAAGATATTTTACTCCCGATAACAGAGTCACACGGAATGATCGCTTTTCCTCCCGTTCAGAGGATAGATACGTGCCAAATCAGGGATATACGAGGGGACTGAGATCTCACTCACACAACACAAAAAATTACACACACCACACACATCCAAACAATTATAGTTTGACACACTATAACCACTTAGACGACCCATATTACGGGACTCACAACAATTCCTCCTCCTTTCTGGATCCTCCACCTAAACATCCTGTTGGGCGCTACAAGAAGCGCTATAACCGCAAAAACAAAACTTATAGATCCAGAGACGGTTTCACTCACAACACGGCCACTGAGTTTCAGGACGAACAGGAGATGGAATTTCAGGTGGAGCAAGATCCTTCCTACATGCGGTCGGTTTCTGCGGATGCAGAACCGAATAGAGGGTTTCCCGGACGGGGCCCTCGTCTCACAGCTCCGATTAACCGCAGTAGTCATGTACTCTCATTCTCAAATCATGGGGGAAGATTTGGGGGAGTAAATATGAGCATAAGAAATAATACACAAAGATCAAAAAGGGATAGATACACTCGCTATTTCCCTCGGAAAAAAAGTGAGGGAGAGCAGAATCGCACAATGCGCAAACAACAACATAAGGAATTTATCCCAGCTCCCCCCAGGCTCAAAAAAGCGATTCAACTCATGTATAGGCTCATTAGATTGACACATCACATGAGTAGAGTTACCACCAAAATAGAGGGCAACCAACCCATCACTTTTAAAAGGCTCACCAGTCTTTTAACGAACACCATTAGACCAGCCTTCCCCGATGACCGAGTCAACCAGATGATTAGGGGAAGTGCACAGAACTGGTCGTACACAACCCAATTAATCCTTGAGCAACATTACGAGGATCAGATTGAAAACACAATACAAGAAATCAGGGAGGAAACAGAGCGCAAGGACTGGGCCCAAGCTTTTGAGATTGCCACCGGATGGGCCGATAAAAATTACGGGGTCCGAATTGACGCGGATACGGTTGAAAGAGCTGAGGCTTTAATCACCGCAGAGCTTTGTGAGACAGAAAGGTCCACCTTGCCACAAAGCGTGATAAACGAGACTACAGCTACAACATCTGGCGTTCGCACCTACGCTCAAGTGGCTGCCTCGCCCCCCTTACAATATCGGGGTCCCATCACTCTGATTCCTCCCCAGATTTCAACACGCCCCAAAGCAAATGTCCAACATGCCGAAATACAGACTTCGCCGGGGCTTCTTACACTGGGGACATCAATAAATAAGCCACAAAATAGGGGAGACTGGTCATTTGATGATGAGGGCGAAGATGACAATCCGCTAGATCCAAAAGAGATCCTTCGACCTATACAGGTCGCTTCTCCCCTCCCAAAATCGCAAAGAGTTGCCCGTCCCAAAAAAGTCCAAATCATTCTCCCTGAAGAGATCCCTGTGCAACACGAACAAACATCTACAGGTGTTGCTAAAGACGGGGGCCCCTCTAAGAGAACAGAATTGTTAGAACAGCTAGATTTTTCAGAGGAGGAAGGGGAAATCAATGAGGAGAATTCACCACCTAACAGACCGTTCACACAAGCGGAGTTCAGAGGATCGGACCATTCTTCCCCCCTTAGCGTAAATTTATTTCCCGATTTCGAGGAAGAGCCGGCTAGGGACCTCTCGCCGCTTAGCAAATTTTTGTGTGAAACGTATGATTCTCCACAAAATCTCCCTCCCCCGCAGAAAGAGCATAGGGAGGAGGAACAGGGACAAAATGAGGTCCCCATTCTGGAACAGAGGCCCATACAGGCCGACACTGGTGTTATTACTACCGTAAATACGGTGACAGGGCCCATACAGGCCGAAAATGGTGTTACTGATACCGAAAAAACGGTTGCAAGGCCCATACAGGCCTTACCGGAGACAATTCCGCTTAGCAAACACACCATGACAAATACAGCTCTGTGTATACAAGAAAAGGACAGAGAAATTCCTCTTGAGAAAGAGCCTACAAGAGGGAAGCACACCAGTAAGAGGAAGCACATAGAATTTTTGGAGGTGTCTCCAGTGCTCATATTGCCCCAGCACGACTCCGATAGTACGGAACAATCCCACGACATACAGCCCGCGGCACAAGATAGCTCAACAACACGACACAGCAACACGAGCAACAAATTACTGGATTGGAGTCTTACCTTAACCAAAAAATTTGTCATCATAGGGGACTCCAATGTTGCTCGGCTGCCACAACACAACTACCCCGAACTCCAAATAGATAGTTTCCCTGGAGCCAAGTGGCAGCATGCGGCCAATTTGTTGGAAAAAGCAACAATTGTGGTGGAGCCGCACAAAATTATTCTGTCATTCGGTTTTAATAACCGACAACAAAGGTACAGAATAACGGCGCTTACTGAGCTACAAAAAGCACGCAACGCTGCTGCTGCGAGGCTTCCCAATACGGAAATACTCATCCCATTAATCAATTTTGCACCCTCACTTCCGTTGAACGAACAAGCGATGATTGAACATCTCAATAATCACATTAGGAAGAGTGCGTGTTATATTCCAGCGTTGCCATCTGAACAGTTCCTAGTCGAAAGGGACGGGGTTCACTGGAAAGCACTCACGGCTGGGGCAATTTTTGACCACTGGAGATCACGGTTAAACTATTAGAGTCCCCGAGTCACACAAAAGAAAAAGATAAACTTATTGTTAACTTATCAAAGAAGTTTCAATTAACACAAACACAACGGGCGGTGCTTCTCAGAGGTCTTTCCTTCATCCCCACCCCGAGGGGTATAAAAACACAAAAAATTCAACTAATGAAGGATCTACAGACCTACCATCGCCGTGTGAAACTCGAAACTTACTTTGAAGGAAAGAAAGTGAAAAAACAAAAAATTCCCTTTACTGGCCCGTCAGAATGGACCCCTTCACTCGCATGTCTCCCCAAACAAGTCACACAACTCATAAGGGCAGACAATTACGCACTCACACACTTAAATTGGGGTTTAAGGGAGCCGGATAATTTTACAAGGGAAGAAAGGAAAGCGCTTTTGGAGTTACAAAGGAATAAAGAAATTATCATAAAACCGGCAGACAAGGGGAACGCCACTGTTATCCTAGACAAAGAACAATATATATGGGAAGGTGAAAGACAGTTGGCTGTTAAGGAGCATTATTGTACCCTCCAGGAACCTGTATATCCGCAGACCAGAGTCATGGTAGAGGAAATCTTAACAGAAATGGTAGAAAATAAAATCATTAGGGGGGCGCAGAGGGATTATTTATTGGGGGACAGCCATCCACGGCCTAGACGATTTTATTTACTCCCCAAGATCCATAAGGAACCGGAGAAATGGAGTAAACCGGGTGAAATCCCGCCGGGACGGCCTATTGTATCGGACTGTAATAGCGAAACTTATTATACAGCCGAATATATTGAATATTATTTAAATCCCATATCCACACGCCACCCCAGCTACCTAAAGGACACTTATGATTTTATAAATAAAATTAAGAAATTAATTATACCACCTAACGCTCTCCTCTTTACCATTGACATCGACAGCCTGTACACGAACATCGAGACTGAGGTCGGTTTAAAAGCTGTGGAAAGATGCATGCAAAAGTACCCAGATCCCGCCAGACCGGACCCATACATTTTGAAACTATTAGAGATTAATTTAACCAGAAACGATTTTGAATTCGACTCCAAATTTTACTTGCAGATAAAAGGCACTGCCATGGGTAAAAAATTCGCCCCTTCATACGCCAACATTTTCATGGCAGAGTGGGAACACGCAGCACTGACCACAGCTCCAAAACAGCCTCACGCGTACTACAGGTTCTTGGACGATATATGGGGGGTTTGGACGCACTCAATGGAGGACTTTATAAAATTTACTGACCATCTGAATCACCACCAACGGTCCATCAAGATCAAGTACACAGTTGACTTCCATGAGGTCAACTTCCTGGACGTGGTGTCGTTTAAAGGTCCGGAGTTTTTGAAAACGGGCCTACTGGACTTCAGGGTCTACTTTAAAGACACGGACACTCACTCTCTGTTGCACAAACACAGTTTTCACCCAAAACACACATTTCGAGGAATTATTAAATCACAGCTATTAAGATTTAAAAGAATATGCACACAAAACGCCTCCTTTCTTTCAGCTGTAAAAATTCTCTTTCAGGCCCTTAGACAGAGAGGTTATTCCCGTACCTTTTTGAGGAAAATTCTGAGAACCTTTGACCAACCCGGGGCCACTCAGGAGGTCGAAACCGTGCCCAGGAGCAAGATCTTACCGTTGGTGGCACATTTTTCCCTCCAGAGCCAGCAGCTGAACAAATGTCTGAAAGCTAATTTTCAAAAATTCCTTGAACCCTCGAATTTTCTTAAACGACACAAACCGATAGCGGCATATCGTAGAAACACCAATTTGTTAGACAGGTTGGTCCAAAGTAAAATTTATAAAAATCCTCCCAAGGGTAGAATTGGCCGCTGTAAATATTATAAGCCAACCCAGCTGGTGGTCAGTAGATTCTCCAGAATGGTGTTCCAACTCCCCAGAGCGTTATCCCATGAGACCTGTAATTGCGTGTATTTAGTGTACTGCACAAAGTGTAAAAAACAATATGTTGGACAAACAAAGAATGAGCTGAGAGTGCGAATATACCAACACGTACACAATATTACTCACAAAATCGAAAAGAGGAGACAGGTTGTACAGCACTTTTTATTACACGGTGTGCAGTCGTTACAGGCAACGGGATTACAGGCCAATCCAGCTTGGTCTTTAAAGGATCGTCTCAGAGCGGAAGCCATGTGGATCAAGAGACTGGATACACGATATCCCCGAGGTCTGAATGAGATCTGAGTGCTCTGAGGGTGCTAGAGCCCCTCCTTTTTCTCTCTCTCTCTTTTTTCTGATCCACTTTCCCTTACCCCACCCCAAGACCTAACCCTTCTTACCTGGAAAAATAGCCCTACCAGGGCGAACCCGCTCTCGCCTAACCCTAACCCTAACCTAACCCTAACCCTAACCCTAACCCTAACCCTAACCTAATCCTAACCCTAACCCTAACCCTAACCTAACCCTAACCCTAACCCTAACCCTAACCTAACCCTAACCCTAACCTTACCCTAACCCTAACCCTAACCCTAACCTAACCCTAAGCGGGAGGATTGTTTACCCTGTAAAGGCGAACCCGCCACCCCGCCGAACCCTAACCTACACACTCCCCAGCCCTAAAACCTAACCTTTGGTACCCTATCTCTTAACCCACCCCCCCTTTTATTTTAACCCTACCGAAAATAGCCCGATCATTAAATACCCCTACACATAATAGCCCGGATCACAATTACCCCAACATGACTGGCTTTAAAAATACAGAAATATTAATAATGTAATAAATACGCTATACATACATTGAATTAATTATAAGGGAAAAAAAACACTAAAGAAAGTTTTATTGAAGTGGGTCATACATGCACACACAATGGTGACGGTAATTACACTTTATTTAAAAACCATTTTCTACTTTTTTATTACTGATGCACATTTATTAGGGCTGAGATTATGCACATATAACACCCTCGCTTTATTAATAAAATTTTATTTTACCCTTCTTACCCAAATTTTCAAAAATAAGGGTTTTATACACACAGAGACAAACATTTAGGAGTAAAACAGGGGGGTCAGTGATGCCGCGCTTTCGGATCCCCAGCTTCATATGTGTGGAACGGCCAGTTGTGTGAAAGGACAGCGCACAACCACCTTCGGTTTCTTTGGAAATCGTTGGTTGGATTTGCAGTTCCCCTAATACAGCCAGTGCCTTCATACTCTGGACCGCATGTATTGGCGGGGATTGGATCGTGCCTCATCACTGGCCTCCCTTCTCTCCTTTTCCAGTTACAATATAATTATATTATGATATTATTTTATTTTATATATTTTTTATAATATTTATTTATATAAAAATCGGGGTTATAAAGTGCTAAACCCTTTGCACACTATATAGGGCATGTTTCCAGGTTCTATTTTCTTTTTTAATAAAACCCTTTTTGTAAAAAAATAATAATAACAGTTGTAAATTATTAAAACATAATGAATCATGATTATTTTCATGCATACACCGCTACAAAGCTTATATACATATATATATATATATATATATATATATATGATAAAACACACACATATTCGTGTTAATTAAATCCACATGATTACATACATAAACACATTCATACATTTGATTTATACTCATTTTCGATTTAAATATGATTTTTTATCAAGCTTGTTACTCATCTTTGGCTTCTGCTGCTTTGTTTTCATCCGTTTCACTCGATGCTCATCTGGATACAACTAGCAGAGTGTCGCGATGCACGTGAACGAGCGTGACGTCATCCAGACGGGACGATCAATGCAAGTTGGATTTTCGGTAAAAAAATATATATATACAGAATAATAAATATATATTTCAGATTAAAAATAATCTGAACACTAAAATAAATTTATTTTATATCCCCTGAGGCAGTTCATTTAGTTCCAGGATTTTTATAGTAAGTGTACAGCTTATTTATCGATATCTGGGTCTCACCGTTATTGAAACCTATATTGCAGGAGAGCCCAAGCTTATCATAATTCACTTACTTGCTTTTACATGGAACGAATGACTGCTTAGACTGCCTTTATTTCCAAACTTCAAAGAAATATATATAACTTTTTGTGCACATCTTTTTGAATTTTTTTTGGTTCGAGCCTTGCCTGATGAAGACACAGTTTGTGTCGAAACGTTGCGAGAACGGCTTGAACCCTATTCTTTTTTCCTAAAAAACAAAAAAAAAAAACTAAAAAAAAAAAACATAAAACAATATAAAAAAAACCACAAAAAAATAATTCAAGTTCATTTTATTTCATTGCTTTTTTTATTTTTATTCCTATTTTTATTTTTTATTCTCTTATTCTTTCTTCACATACTCTCAATCTCTCACTCCCTTTGGCTATTTTGATCATGGAGTACTCGAGGGGACGTACGAAACAAAGATATTTTACTCCCGATAACAGAGTCACACGGAATGATCGCTTTTCCTCCCGTTCAGAGGATAGATACGTGCCAAATCAGGGATATACGAGGGGACTGAGAGAGATCTCACTCACACAACACAAAAAATTACACACACCACACACATCCAAACAATTATAGTTTGACACACTATAACCACTTAGACGACCCATATTACGGGACTCACAACAATTCCTCCTCCTTTCTGGATCCTCCACCTAAACATCCTGTTGGGCGCTACAAGAAGCGCTATAACCGCAAAAACAAAACTTATAGATCCAGAGACGGTTTCACTCACAACACGGCCACTGAGTTTCAGGACGAACAGGAGATGGAATTTCAGGTGGAGCAAGATCCTTCCTACATGCGGTCGGTTTCTGCGGATGCAGAACCGAATAGAGGGTTTCCCGGACGGGGCCCTCGTCTCACAGCTCCGATTAACCGCAGTAGTCATGTACTCTCATTCTCAAATCATGGGGGAAGATTTGGGGGAGTAAATATGAGCATAAGAAATAATACACAAAGATCAAAAAGGGATAGATACACTCGCTATTTCCCTCGGAAAAAAAGTGAGGGAGAGCAGAATCGCACAATGCGCAAACAACAACATAAGGAATTTATCCCAGCTCCCCCCAGGCTCAAAAAAGCGATTCAACTCATGTATAGGCTCATTAGATTGACACATCACATGAGTAGAGTTACCACCAAAATAGAGGGCAACCAACCCATCACTTTTAAAAGGCTCACCAGTCTTTTAACGAACACCATTAGACCAGCCTTCCCCGATGACCGAGTCAACCAGATGATTAGGGGAAGTGCACAGAACTGGTCGTACACAACCCAATTAATCCTTGAGCAACATTACGAGGATCAGATTGAAAACACAATACAAGAAATCAGGGAGGAAACAGAGCGCAAGGACTGGGCCCAAGCTTTTGAGATTGCCACCGGATGGGCCGATAAAAATTACGGGGTCCGAATTGACGCGGATACGGTTGAAAGAGCTGAGGCTTTAATCACCGCAGAGCTTTGTGAGACAGAAAGGTCCACCTTGCCACAAAGCGTGATAAACGAGACTACAGCTACAACATCTGGCGTTCGCACCTACGCTCAAGTGGCTGCCTCGCCCCCCTTACAATATCGGGGTCCCATCACTCTGATTCCTCCCCAGATTTCAACACGCCCCAAAGCAAATGTCCAACATGCCGAAATACAGACTTCGCCGGGGCTTCTTACACTGGGGACATCAATAAATAAGCCACAAAATAGGGGAGACTGGTCATTTGATGATGAGGGCGAAGATGACAATCCGCTAGATCCAAAAGAGATCCTTCGACCTATACAGGTCGCTTCTCCCCTCCCAAAATCGCAAAGAGTTGCCCGTCCCAAAAAAGTCCAAATCATTCTCCCTGAAGAGATCCCTGTGCAACACGAACAAACATCTACAGGTGTTGCTAAAGACGGGGGCCCCTCTAAGAGAACAGAATTGTTAGAACAGCTAGATTTTTCAGAGGAGGAAGGGGAAATCAATGAGGAGAATTCACCACCTAACAGACCGTTCACACAAGCGGAGTTCAGAGGATCGGACCATTCTTCCCCCCTTAGCGTAAATTTATTTCCCGATTTCGAGGAAGAGCCGGCTAGGGACCTCTCGCCGCTTAGCAAATTTTTGTGTGAAACGTATGATTCTCCACAAAATCTCCCTCCCCCGCAGAAAGAGCATAGGGAGGAGGAACAGGGACAAAATGAGGTCCCCATTCTGGAACAGAGGCCCATACAGGCCGACACTGGTGTTATTACTACCGTAAATACGGTGACAGGGCCCATACAGGCCGAAAATGGTGTTACTGATACCGAAAAAAACGGTTGCAAGGCCCATACAGGCCTTACCGGAGACAATTCCGCTTAGCAAACACACCATGACAAATACAGCTCTGTGTATACAAGAAAAGGACAGAGAAATTCCTCTTGAGAAAGAGCCTACAAGAGGGAAGCACACCAGTAAGAGGAAGCACATAGAATTTTTGGAGGTGTCTCCAGTGCTCATATTGCCCCAGCACGACTCCGATAGTACGGAACAATCCCACGACATACAGCCCGCGGCACAAGATAGCTCAACAACACGACACAGCAACACGAGCAACAAATTACTGGATTGGAGTCTTACCTTAACCAAAAAATTTGTCATCATAGGGGACTCCAATGTTGCTCGGCTGCCACAACACAACTACCCCGAACTCCAAATAGATAGTTTCCCTGGAGCCAAGTGGCAGCATGCGGCCAATTTGTTGGAAAAAGCAACAATTGTGGTGGAGCCGCACAAAATTATTCTGTCATTCGGTTTTAATAACCGACAACAAAGGTACAGAATAACGGCGCTTACTGAGCTACAAAAAGCACGCAACGCTGCTGCTGCGAGGCTTCCCAATACGGAAATACTCATCCCATTGATCAATTTTGCACCCTCACTTCCGTTGAACGAACAAGCGATGATTGAACATCTCAATAATCACATTAGGAAGAGTGCGTGTTATATTCCAGCGTTGCCATCTGAACAGTTCCTAGTCGAAAGGGACGGGGTTCACTGGAAAGCACTCACGGCTGGGGCAATTTTTGACCACTGGAGATCACGGTTAAACTATTAGAGTCCCCGAGTCACACAAAAGAAAAAGAAAAAGATAAACTTATTGTTAACTTATCAAAGAAGTTTCAATTAACACAAACACAACGGGCGGTGCTTCTCAGAGGTCTTTCCTTCATCCCCACCCCGAGGGGTATAAAAACACAAAAAATTCAACTAATGAAGGATCTACAGACCTACCATCGCCGTGTGAAACTCGAAACTTACTTTGAAGGAAAGAAAGTGAAGAAACAAAAAATTCCCTTTACTGGCCCGTCAGAATGGACCCCTTCACTCGCATGTCTCCCCAAACAAGTCACACAACTCATAAGGGCAGACAATTACGCACTCACACACTTAAATTGGGGTTTAAGGGAGCCGGATAATTTTACAAGGGAAGAAAGGAAAGCACTTTTGGAGTTACAAAGGAATAAAGAAATTATCATAAAACCAGCAGACAAGGGGAACGCCACTGTTATCCTAGACAAAGAACAATATATATGGGAAGGTGAAAGACAGTTGGCTGTTAAGGAGCATTATTGTACCCTCCAGGAACCTGTATATCCGCAGTCATGGTAGAGGAAATCTTAACAGAAATGGTAGAAAATAAAATCATTAGGGGGGCGCAGAGGGATTATTTATTGGGGGACAGCCATCCACGGCCTAGACGATTTTATTTACTCCCCAAGATCCATAAGGAACCGGAGAAATGGAGTAAACCGGGTGAAATCCCGCCGGGACGGCCTATTGTATCGGACTGTAATAGCGAAACTTATTATACAGCCGAATATATTGAATATTATTTAAATCCCATATCCACACGCCACCCCAGCTACCTAAAGGACACTTATGATTTTATAAATAAAATTAAGAAATTAATTATACCACCTAACGCTCTCCTCTTTACCATTGACATCGACAGCCTGTACACGAACATCGAGACTGAGGTCGGTTTAAAAGCTGTGGAAAGATGCATGCAAAAGTACCCAGATCCCGCCAGACCGGACCCATACATTTTGAAACTATTAGAGATTAATTTAACCAGAAACGATTTTGAATTCGACTCCAAATTTTACTTGCAGATAAAAGGCACTGCCATGGGTAAAAAATTCGCCCCTTCATACGCCAACATTTTCATGGCAGAGTGGGAACACGCAGCACTGACCACAGCTCCAAAACAGCCTCACGCGTACTACAGGTTCTTGGACGATATATGGGGGGTTTGGACGCACTCAATGGAGGACTTTATAAAATTTACTGACCATCTGAATCACCACCAACGGTCCATCAAGATCAAGTACACAGTTGACTTCCATGAGGTCAACTTCCTGGACGTGGTGTCGTTTAAAGGTCCGGAGTTTTTGAAAACGGGCCTACTGGACTTCAGGGTCTACTTTAAAGACACGGACACTCACTCTCTGTTGCACAAACACAGTTTTCACCCAAAACACACATTTCGAGGAATTATTAAATCACAGCTATTAAGATTTAAAAGAATATGCACACAAAACGCCTCCTTTCTTTCAGCTGTAAAAATTCTCTTTCAGGCCCTTAGACAGAGAGGTTATTCCCGTACCTTTTTGAGGAAAATTCTGAGAACCTTTGACCAACCCGGGGCCACTCAGGAGGTCGAAACCGTGCCCAGGAGCAAGATCTTACCGTTGGTGGCACATTTTTCCCTCCAGAGCCAGCAGCTGAACAAATGTCTGAAAGCTAATTTTCAAAAATTCCTTGAACCCTCGAATTTTCTTAAACGACACAAACCGATAGCGGCATATCGTAGAAACACCAATTTGTTAGACAGTTTGGTCCAAAGTAAAATTTATAAAAATCCTCCCAAGGGTAGAATTGGCCGCTGTAAATATTATAAGCCAACCCAGCTGGTGGTCAGTAGATTCTCCAGAATGGTGTTCCAACTCCCCAGAGCGTTATCCCATGAGACCTGTAATTGCGTGTATTTAGTGTACTGCACAAAGTGTAAAAAACAATATGTTGGACAAACAAAGAATGAGCTGAGAGTGCGAATATACCAACACGTACACAATATTACTCACAAAATCGAAAAGAGGAGACAGGTTGTACAGCACTTTTTATTACACGGTGTGCAGTCGTTACAGGCAACGGGATTACAGGCCAATCCAGCTTGGTCTTTAAAGGATCGTCTCAGAGCGGAAGCCATGTGGATCAAGAGACTGGATACACGATATCCCCGAGGTCTGAATGAGATCTGAGTGCTCTGAGGGTGCTAGAGCCCCTCCTTTTTTTCTCTCTCTCTCTTTTTTCTGATCCACTTTCCCTTACCCCACCCCAAGACCTAACCCTTCTTACCTGGAAAAATAGCCCTACCAGGGCGAACCCGCTCTCGCCTAACCCTAACCCTAACCCTAACCCTAACCCTAACCTAACCCTAACCCTAACCCTAACCTAATCCTAACCCTAACCCTAACCCTAACCTAACCCTAACCCTAACCCTAACCTTACCCTAACCCTAACCCTAACCTAACCCTAAGCGGGAGGATTGTTTACCCTGTAAAGGCGAACCCGCCACCCCGCCGAACCCTAACCTACACACTCCCCAGCCCTAAAACCTAACCTTTGGTACCCTATCTCTTAACCCACCCCCCCTTTTATTTTAACCCTACCGAAAATAGCCCGATCATTAAATACCCCTACACATAATAGCCCGGATCACAATTACCCCAACATGACTGGCTTTAAAAATACAGAAATATTAATAATGTAATAAATACGCTATACATACATTGAATTAATTATAAGGGAAAAAAAACACTAAAGAAAGTTTTATTGGAGTGGGTCATACATGCACACACAATGGTGACGGTAATTACACTTTATTTAAAAACCATTTTCTACTTTTTTATTACTGATGCACATTTATTAGGGCTGAGATTATGCACATATAACACCCTCGCTTTATTAATAAAATTTTATTTTACCCTTCTTACCCAAATTTTCAAAAATAAGGGTTTTATACACACAGAGACAAACATTTAGGAGTAAAACAGGGGGGTCAGTGATGCCGCGCTTTCGGATCCCCAGCTTCATATGTGTGGAACGGCCAGTTGTGTGAAAGGACAGCGCACAACCACCTTCGGTTTCTTTGGAAATCGTTGGTTGGATTTGCAGTTCCCCTAACCCTAACCCTAACCCTAACCCTAACTCTAACCCTAACCCTAACCCTAACCTAACCCTAACCCTAACCCTAACTAACTCTAACCCTAACCCTAACCCTAACCCTAACCCTAACCCTAACCCTAACCCTAACTCTAACCCTAACCCTAACTCTAACCCTAACCCTAACCCTAACCCTAACCCTAACCCTAACTCTAACCCTAACCCTAAC
Organism: Elopichthys bambusa; assembly: GCA_037101425.1. Classification (NCBI taxonomy): domain Eukaryota; kingdom Metazoa; phylum Chordata; class Actinopteri; order Cypriniformes; family Xenocyprididae; genus Elopichthys; species Elopichthys bambusa. The sequence goes on from CM074433.1 coordinate 47,289,814, forward strand.
CCTAACCCTAACCCTAACCCTAACCCTAACACTCTAACCCTAACCCTAACCCTAACCTAACCCTAACCCTAACCCTAACCCTAACCCTAACCCTAACCCTAACCCTAACCCTAACCTACACACTCCCCAGCCCTAAAACCTAACCTTTGGTACCCTATCTCTTAACCCACCCCCCCTTTTATTTTAACCCTACCGAAAATAGCCCGATCATAAAATACCCCTACACATAATAGCCCGGATCACAATTACCCCAACATGACTGGCTTTAAAAATACAGAAATATTAATAATGTAATAAATACGCTATACATACATTGAATTAATTACAGGAAAAAAAACACTAAAGAAAGTTTTATTGGAGTGGGTCATACATGCACACACAATGGTGACGGTAATTACACTTTATTTAAAAACCATTTTCTACTTTTTTATTACTGATGCACATTTATTAGGGCTGAGATTATGCACATATAACACCCTCGCTTTATTAATAAAATTTTATTTTACCCTTCTTACCCAAATTTTCAAAAATAAGGGTTTTATACACACAGACACAAACATTTAGGAGTAAAACAGGGGGGTCAGTGATGGCGCGCTTTCGGATCCCCAGCTTCATATGTGTGGAACGGCCAGTTGTGTGAAAGGACAGCGCACAACCACCTTCGGTTTCTTTGGAAATCGTTGGTTGGATTTACAGTTCCCCTAACCCTAACCTAACCCTAACCCTAACCCTAACTCTAACCTAACCCTAACCCTAACCCTAACCCTAACCCTAACTCTAACCTAACCCTAACCCTAAAACGATGGTTTTGGGATGGAATTCAATGCAATCAATACTCTCAAACGTGTCAACAACATGCAAGACTCTGTGAAAGTGGCTTGTGCTCAAGAGTGGCAGGAAAGCAGTAGAGCTTTGTGTTATTCATTATAGTCTGGACTTTCATTCAGGAGGAATCTCTGCTGTATCTGTACATTCAGCCGAGTCTGAGCATTCAAAAGATGTCATGAAACGCTACGATTGGACTTACACAACCGATTACAGAGGGACTTTACTTGGAGAGCACATGCAGATCAAGATATTCTGTGCTTTACCACTTAAACTAGCTGAATGTGGAGTATCTCTTACTAAGAAAGAGCTTGCGAACAGGTGATGCCGACCACTGAACAGATAGACATGGAGAGGATGAATGCGCAAGAACAAATCAAGTTCTTCGAGGACGTGTTCAATGTGAAAATTGTGAGTATCATTGGCTTCTTCTACAATTTGCAGCATTAATGGTCAGCATATGAAAGATGATGTCTGATGGTTTCGATGTAGTAAATATAATTTGAGAGGGGCATTTGTCAAATTTCCGACTATAAAACTTCGACTAGGAATTTCCTACTAGGAAACTCCAACTAGGAATTTCTGACTTGGAATTTCCGACTAGGAGTTTCCTGGTTGTGGTTGCGCCCTCTCAAGTGGGAAACACAGAGATACCAAAAATAGACTAAATTTGACCAAAATTCCAGAATTTTCAGCAAGCTGACCATCTAGATAGTGTGGTGAATGTTTATATGGTTGTCAGTGAATGGGATGCTACATTTTATTCAGTGCTATTTTATGTACAGTGCTATTTTCACTGTGTATAAAACATACAATACACTTCAATTGATTATTCATATTTGTAAATATGCACTACTTTAACAAAAATACAAGGCAATGTAGCTGTTGTGGACAAAGTAATAAAGAACACCGGTCACAGCAGCAATCGTACTCCCCTCCTCCATGTTTAAATATTATGGCATTCCCAACTCGGAAACTTGGGCATCAAAATTATCCCAGAGTTTCCAAGTAGCAAATATGACTTGAGATGGTGTTCATGTTCAATTTCTGACTAGGAAACTCTGACTAGGAAGTGTCGACTAGGAGTTTCCTAGTCTGAAATTCCTAGTCCGAATTTCCTGGTCCCAGAATGTGTGTTGAGGTAAATTGGCTCAATAATTATTTTGTGATGATTTAAAGGTGGTGAATAAGTTCATCGGATCATCATTCATTAAATAAAAATAAGTATAAAGAAAATTTCTTTATATTAAAAAAAGGAGAAAAAAAGAGAATCACATGCATAATCAGTGAATTTGGTTCTGCAAACATTAAGACAATAAGAAGTTGTATAAAATACCCAGCAGAACAATCTTTTGGAATAATTTCTTTATAAAGGACTGGTTTTTGATTAGTGACAACAAAAAGAACAGAGCAACATCATGCTAGTCTAATAATTTAAAACCAACAATTATATTTACATTATTCATATCCTGTACATGTGTTTTGCTGGGGGAATTAGATTGATCTGAAATGTCTTTAACCAATCCATTTTTCACCTAACAGCTGTTGTGTCTGGTAACACGTTCTGGGCAACAATAACTTCCATTTGTATTCACAGTACTGAGAGTTTGTCACATTATTAATGAAATACATTTATTATAATTTAACCCTATATGTGTCAAAGGAGAGTGAGTGTGTGTGTGTGTGTGTGTGTGTGTGTGTGTGTGTGTGTGTGTGTGTGTGTGTGTATGTGTGTATGTGTGTGTGTGTGTGTGTGTGTGTGTGTGTGTGTGTGTGTGTGTGTGTGTGTGTGTGTGTGTGTGTGTGTGTGTGTGTGTGTGAGAGAGAGAGAGAGCAAGCATATAGTTTACATCCACATGGACTGGAGTTTTGTTTGTATGACATACTATCAAAATTATATTTAAGGTAGATTTATGATAAAAAAATGTTGTTATCCTTACTGACCATGCTGATAATTTTACACAAATATCTGCAAAAATAACATTCTTAGAAGTCTTTTAAAATAATCACTCTACATGGCAGAATAGACCAAAGAAACACTGAATATTGAGTCACTTAAAGTGTAGCACTTGATCAGTGTTTGTAATACAGTTTGTCTGTAATAGTTGACAAACGCACCAGGAAAACATATTTTTATTTGTAAAATCTAAACGATTAAGCTTTGCAACTAGCAGATAAGTTAGACTGATAAAATATATAAAAATAAACTATTGGTTGTTTTATTGAGAAAGCATATTGTTTTTACACTTTTTTGCTGATGTGAAATGTAATATAAATTTAAGAATGATTCTCCTATTCTTTGTGTAAAAAAAAAAAATTTACTAAAGATGAATAACGTAATAATAACCTTCATTCATTTTCCTCGGAAGAAAATAAACTAAACGTCACAGTCAAGAGGTGGAATAGCTGAAGTCTGAAAAGAAAGAAAGAAGAAAGTTAGGAGAGAGAGATTTAGGCTGAAGATTTTTGAGATTGTGTGAAAACCTTCTTCAATGTTATTTATTTATATTTGATTTTTTTTTTTCTTGTAATGTTTGCCCTATATATATATATATATATATATATATACACACTCCCCCAATGCATGTGTATACATACAGTACATAAATACATATTTATACGTAACCATTTTTTAAAGTTAATTAAAGTTTATATTAAAGATTAATACATTTCAAAGTTCAAACCTGAGTGCTATCCCCACTGTACAGAGGTGAGGAGTAACAAACATTTACTCCGTTACATTTACTTGAGTAATTTTTTGAAAAAATTGTACTTTTAAGAATAGATTTAAATGTCAGAAATATCCATATAAAGTCAGAATTGCGAGAAACAGTCAGAATTGCGAGTTTATACAAAAGGGGGGACCGGCATAAAAAGTTTGGGAACCACTGTGTTATTCAATATCATAGCCGGAACCATCAATTGTTGTTTGCTCGACATCGGGAGGAATTAGAGGTTGCGCTCTACACATACATGGAAACGGATACGAGGTAAGCGTGAATTATGTTTTTACTCCTGTGCTTTGAACAGTTTTAAAGCAATCGATGTATGTGTGTCAGGTTTGGTCTCTTTTAATCAACTGAACTACAAAAGACCATTTAACCGACCGCGAGTCTTTAGTTTGATATCGAGTCCACATTGAGACATTCATAAACATTTATATAAAACATACAGTTTTACAGTCTATGGTCGTGATCAATGAAAGATTCTGCTAATAAAGTAAAGTGACACGTTCGTTTATTAGTTTATTTCTGTCACATTTACTCGACACTATTCTTTCTCAGACGTTTGCTTGTCTGCTGCAGAAGAAAACTCGCTGATTATGCTTCTGTTCTTCAGCTTATTTGCAGAATGTCATCGTTGATTTCACATGGATTTCAGAGCAGTAAACAGGACTTCAACTTTGGGCCGTGGACAGTCACAGCTGTGAAGACTCATATCATGAAGTCTAAAGATATTGAAAGGTGAGTGCATGCATGTTTTGATGTTGAAGAAATTATATTTCCTATGATAAATATGAGCAGTTGAGTCTGATTCTGACTGCAATTCTGTCACAGGTTGGCAGAGACGATGCATATGCCTGCTCTGCCAGAGATGCTGTTTGGTGATAATGTGTTGCGCATTCAGCACACCGATGGTTTTGGGATTGAATTCAATGCGATCGATGCTCTCAAACGTGTCAACAACATGCAAGACTCTGTGAAAGTGGCTTGTGCCCAGGAGTGGCAGGAAAGCAGGTAGAGCTTTGTGTTATTCATTATAGTCTGATTAGATGCTTTCATTCAGGAGTAATCTCTGCTGTTTCCGTACAGGGCCGACTCGGAGCATTCGAAAGACGTGGTGAAACGCTACGATTGGACTTACACAACCGATTACAGAGGGACTTTACTTGGAGAGCACATGCAGATCAAGGTATTCTGTGCTTTAACACTTAAACTAGCTGAATGTGGAGTGTTTCTTACTCACAAAGAGCTTGTGAACAGGTGATGCCGACCACCGAACGGATAGACATGGAGAGGCTGAAAGCGCGAGAGCAAATCAAGTTTTTCGAGGACGTGCTGCTGTTCGAGGACGAGCTGCATGATCACGGCGTGTCTATGATCAATGTGAAAATTGTGAGTTTCATCAGCTTCTTCTACAAATTTGCAGCATTAATGGTTGGCATATGAAAGATGATGTCTGGTTTCAGAGAGTGATGCCCACCAGTTTCTTTCTTCTGCTGCGGTTCTTCTTGCGAGTGGACGGAGTCATGATCAGGATAAACGACACGCGTCTTTATCATGAGGCAAGTCAAGAACAGAGATTTCCAAGTGTTGAATGCTTTATTATTCAAATATGATTTTAGTGTTTCTCAAACTTCAATGTTCTGCAGGCTGGAAAAAACCACATGCTTCGAGAATTCAGCACACGTGAAAGTAAGATATCAGATCTCCAGGTGAGTGCTGCTTTAACTGATTATTTACTCGCCCCAGGCCATCCAAGACTTTCTAACCTCAGCCAGAGAGAAATTAAGGTTTTGTAGGAAAACAGTCCAGGATTTTTCTCCATCTAATGCCAGGGAACGGGGATCAGTGTAGTCCATTGTTAATGGTCTTAAATTAATATTTAGGCAGCATCAAATTGATCCACACTAGGGTTGTCAAACGAACCGATGCTACTGGTACCAGTTGGTACTAAAAAAAAAAAAAAAAGAATGGTACCAGCATTTCTGCAGGTAAATGCGGCACCCGCTGATAGACACTGCTTTCAAACAGTATTCTGATTCCAGTTCTGGAATGGGATACTTAAGGTCAGGAATTGGATACTTGTTATAAAATTAAAATTTCGATTCTACTTATCGATTTCTGTGTGCACATTTTCAGATAGACCAGATATTCACAAACCGTCTTTTCAACCAGACAGTATCATTATTTCTGTCTTACAATAATTCATATTATCACAGAAGTACTGGGATAAAAGTTTATAGTTCGGAAATAAACACTGATGTCAACGGTAGTGATCAAAATACAGTAAATCACATTTTCAAAGTAATTTGACACTTTAAATAAAGATTCTATTGATTACATCATTATGCCAGTAGGTGGCGACAAGGGACTGTTAAAAAATGTCATTGAATTATTCATTCAAGAGATTTGTTCAAAAATGCTGATTCATCCAGTAATAAAACAAGAAGTCTTTAAGTCATTGAATCATTCATTCAACGATTTAAAAAAAAAGTTTGAATTAATAAATATTTTTAAATAGACTGAAGCAATTTTTTTTTTCATAACCTATAGTAAATTACATATTATTTTGTTTAGTTGTCTAATGTTTTTTCTTCAGAATTGTGGGAGAACCGTGATCTCTCTGCAGCTCTATTTTGCACACATAAAGCTCATAAACCAGTCCTTAGTTTTTTTTTTGAGTATGCTGGTTTTTGTTCATGGAATTCATCTGTAATTCATGGTATTCTGACTTTCTTTTTTTTTTTTTAATCACATTGGAATTTAAAACTGGAAACTAAATAAAAATCAGAATCAATAAGCGGAATCGTAATCTATAAACTTCAAGCAATACCCAACCATAGTTGCACCACTGACGCTATGTCAGCATCAAAGGTTTCTATTTAAAGTGTGGTTTTTAAAAGCGTTGAGCATTGTAGCCAATCACTATCATATCTGTTGAGCGCATGATCACAATGGCCAATCAAAGGTGCTAATCAGTAAGTCAGAATCCACTTTTGTTTTGCTTAACACAAGTTATTATATCTAACAAAGGGTAAACACAATGTAAGTAAGAGATTCATTGTACAATTATAACCGGAGTTTTCGCGAGAGTGTAGAATTCAGTGATCGTGTGCTTTATCCTTGGTGATTATAAAGGGAGGCTCTTCACTTGCTTTTTGTTTATTACCCATTCACAATCTGAATACAAGTTTAGTTTTTCATGCTCCGTACACTGCAACATTTCTGAACTGACAACCATATTTAAATACACGATTGAATTGTAAACTTATGATTGACAGTGATAACCAACGGACCAGACAAAATGGGACAACATTTTTTTTTTAAAGTACTTAATTGAACAGGTTTTGGTATGGGTACCAAAATTGGTACAGATACTGACTACTGAATTTTGGCACCATGACAACCCTAACCCACATGAGCCCAGCCGTCTTCCCTAGAGAAATGACCATTTCCAGTAAAAAATAAAAATAGATATACTGTACAAACTACAAATGTTCATCTTGGTCCAGTCAATGTTTTCCTCCAAAACCTAAATTTCTGTTTGGCTGAGGAAAGAGAGTCCTACACATCATGGATGGCCTGGGGTGAGTAAATAATCAGGAAAAGTTCATTTTTGTGTGAGCTATTCATTTAAACTAGGGGTGTCTGAACTCGGTCCTGGAAGGACACTGTCCTGCAGAATTTAGCTCCAACTTGCCTCAACACACCTGCCTGGAAGTTCATAGTATGCCTAGTAAGACCATGGTCAGCTGGTTCAGGTATGTCTAACTGGAATTGGAGCTGAACTCTGCTGGACAGTGGCCCTCCAGGAGCAGGACTGGACAATCCTGCTTTAAGCAATGAAGTGAAGGCCTTGACGTGTATTAACACTGATTCAACTGCCAATTTGTGTGTGATTTGGAGAGGCGGTGCCTCATTATTCTGGATCTGTGCTTCATGTACTACATATGTACTAACATGTTTGTATTTCTGTCCTTGACTTTGCAGCATGTTCCCCCAGCGATTTACACAAACCCCAATGAGATCGCACAGCATTTACCACTGAAACTCACCGAGTGCGAGAAACTAGAGTTTCCAGACAGAGCGACGCAAACAGAATCCTCACCGTCTCCACAGTGATGGGAGAAAAATCAGAGCAAAGCGCTCGCTAAAGACTTGTTAATCCAGAGCTGACGTCGATTATGATCACATCTGATACTGTTGTGTAAAGTCTTATTGTGTAACTTTCATCAAGGTGCAGAATGTCTGCTTTGTAATGTAATGTAATGTTTGTTTGATCTGGGTGTCATTGGAGAAGATTTTATTAAAATACTTTAAATGATTTCACTGGATTGGGAAAATATGTCCAGATATATAAGAATGAACTAATAGTGAAACTAAAAATAATGACTAAAAAAAGCTTGTATTAATAATGAGGAACTCTTAATGCTGGTCTGAAATCTGTTGGAAATTGATTGATATCAGTAATCAGTGACTAATGCTGCCTTCACGTTATTGAAGATTTCCTACTTCCTGCTTCTGAAGTCGTGATCACAAGCTAATCATGATTAAGTGCTTTGTTGTCTGAAAGAATAGGAATCATTGAGGACAACAGGTTTATTCTTGCCTATTTCTTGGGGAAATCTTATTAATGCCAAAATAAAATATAGCATCCCATTCACTGACAATTATATAAACATTCTCCACACTATCTAGATAGATTGCTGCCGATTATGGAATTTCAGTCAAATACAGTCTATCCATTGCTATCAAAATTATCTCAAGAGTTTGACTTGAGATGGTGTTCATTTCCAATTTCTGACTAGGAATTTCAGAGTTTTCAAAAAATTTTCAAAATTCTGAGTAATTTTTATAGCAATAATAAGCCTGTATTTGACCAAAATTCCAGAATCGTCAGCAAGCTATCGAGGTAGTGTGGAGAATATTGATATGGTTGTCTGTGAACCAGATGCTACATTTCATTAAAAATTACATTTCTTCAATGCAGTTCGGCTTTACAGTTTTTTAAAAATTGCTTTGACACTTGTCTACATTTCCAGTTGTCTACATTAGACATTCCAAACTAACAGCTCTGTTTCATTTGGAAAACACTTCCATTCAAATATCACACATTTTCTGATCACCTACACCCAGTGATCATGTGTGAAGACACAATTTGTTCACTTAGAAATCAAAACTCATTGTTTTGAGAAATAAATTATTTTTACACCCCTTGCATTTCAGTTTACTCTGTAAATATATATTGAATATGCATACAAGTCGTCACCTTTATTTCTATAACATTTTATACAATACAGATTGTTTCAAAGCAGCTTCACAATAGTAACAAATTCAAATTCTGCTGTAAAGCAGCTCTAAAAAAACAATGTAAAGTTCAACGTTCATTTATTTCAGTTTAATAACTGTAAAGTTCATCAAATGTGCAAGAACTATGTATACATACTGTATGGGTTGATATACAGTGTATTTGTGCACATGTACGTGTGACAAACTCCTGTACACTCCACTGTACACTGAACAAGTAAAAGACAAGATAGTAGTGTTTTATATTTGTCATATCCATGTGTAGTTTGACAGGTACATGGCTAATCATTTGATGGTTTGTGTGTAGAGTTACTGCGCAAAAACAAAGTTGTGTGTGTGTTTTGTGTTTCGAGAAAAGGAGCCATAGTTTGAGACTAAGCAATATTAAAAAATAAAGTTTATTATTTATTTTACCTGAATAAACCTTAGTTCTTTCAGACAACAACGCACTTGAACGAGATGAGCTCGTAATCACGACTTCTGAAGTGGGAAGTAGGAAATTTCCTATATCATGTGAAAGAAGCGTAATACAATCGGCATACGCCACATATTTTACTATGATTATGGTTGCTACGATTATGAGCTTATGCTGCCTTCACGTTTTATTTTTAATGAAATGTAGCGTCCCATTTGTTGACAACTAAACACTATCTAGACAAGGCGATGTAGCTGTGGAAAAACTAATAGAGAGTACCAGTCTCAGCAGCAATAACTCTCCCCTCCGACATGTTTCAAGCTTATAGCCCGCCCAACTCTGAAACTCGAGTACCAAAATGATCTCAGAGTTTCCGAGTAGCAAATATGACGAGAGGGGATTCATGTCTAATTTCCAACTACGAATTTCCGACTAGGAAACTGCACGTGAAGGCAGCATCCCTGTGTATAAAATATGCTTCAAATGATTATTCATATATGTAATACTTTATTAATAGTTACTTATTTATTACTTTATTACTTTATTTTGCACTACTTTGATGACGACGAGCTTATGTCAAATACATGCTATTTTCACTGTGTAAAACATACAATATACTTTTCATATATGTAAAATTTGAATATGGGCCATTCCACCGAATGGGTGACATTTGCTTGTTGTAACTCTTCAAAATTAAACATTATTATTATTATTATTTTTTTTTTACACTGAATCTAATACTACACATATTTAACTATTAAAAATTTGTATTGGTCAATCTCAGGCAACTTTATTTAAATTTTTTACAAGGTTTTAACGCAGAAGATGGATGCATGTTTTCTCAGTCCTGTTACCAAAACTCATGTGCCGTTTAAAAGTCAAGTTTAAAAGCATGTCAGTTAATTCCTTTGTATTCACCTCAAGAAAGTGTTTATTTTGAAGAAATGGTTGGTTATGTGTTCAAATAACTGATATTTGTGACAACAAAAAAAAATCACTTTATATTAGGGTTAGGGTTAGGTGTAGCTGTTGTGGGAAAAACTAATAAAGAATAGCAGTTCTCCCCTGCGCCTTTTTAAAGTTTATGGCACGCCCAACTCGGAAAATAGACTGTATTTGACCGAAATCCTAGAATCGTAGTCGGACTATCTAGTGTGGAGAATGTTTATATTGCTGTTACTGAATGGGATGCTACATTTTATTAAAGATTAAATATCTTCATTACATTTTGGCTTTAATAAGATTTCCCCAAGAAATAACGTTAGACCAGAATAAACCTGGTGTTCTCCATGATTCTTGTTTGTCAGACAACAAAGCACTTGAACGCGACGAGCTCGTAATCACGACTTCAGAGAGCACGTGAAGGCAGCGTAATAAAATCGGCACACACTTTGCTACGATTATGAGCTTGAGCCAAAAATCCAGGAACGGTGTTTAGAAGTTTCCACCCGGTGCGTTTCGATTGTGACACAGGGGTTTGTGCACGTGGGCCTGTGAACGATGCTGTCAGTAAGTACCATATTTGTTATTTTCTGGCATATAAATTATGACGGCCCCGTCTGTCTTAGTTCTTTCGAGCAGAGTGGGAATATTAAAAATGTCTGATTGTCTTATTAGGTTTTGAAAAAGCAGAGGAAAACTAAACAACACATTCATTTTAAGTTTATCACTATTATTGCATTAGCTATTTATTTGCATTTTCCTCTTAAAATGGGCAGTTTTATTTAGTTTATTTCGTGTCTGCAGCTCAAACCGCGATGATTCTCGAGGAAATAATGGATAAAAGCATCCGCTAAATACATTCATCTTAACTAAATTATTTTAAGCTTTATCTGTGTTCATTATGAACATTAATTCTCACTCTAGTTTCTCCACAGTTGCAAGAATAAAGTGACATATATTCTGCCCTCACGTGCTATTGGAATTATTGTAAATACGAGTTTCCTAGTCGGAAATTCCAAGTCAGAGTTTACTACTTGGAAATTCCATGTTGGCGTTGGGCGTGCCATAAACTTTAAAAAGGCGCAGGGAAGAACTGCTATTCTTTATTAGTTTTTCCATAACAGCTTACACTGCCTTGTCTTGATGTTAAAGTACTGCATATTCAAATTTTACATGTATAAAGCATATTGTATGTTTTACAAAGTGAAAATAACATGTATTTGACAGAAATTCCAGAATCGTCAGCAAGCTGTCTAGATAGCGCAGTGAAGGTTATGAAGAGATGCCAAAGAAAGGCAGAAGAGTGAAGAAGTGTGATGAGGAGGAGGATGTACCTGTCAAGCAGATGAAGATTGTGAACGGCTCTGCCTCTCCACTGTGCTTCGACTCGCCGTGTGATTTCTTCCAGAGTCTGATCAGTCCGGTCGGGCTGGACGAGTTCTTCCAGCAGTACTGGGAGCAGAAACCTCTGGTCCTGCACCGGTCCGACGCGGCTCTGGCCTCTTATTACCGCTCCCTGTTTCAGCTGTCGGACGTGAAGCAGCTCTGCGCTCGCGGCCTGCAATACGCCACGGACCTCAACGTCTGCCGCTGCATCGACGGCAAGAAAAAAGTGCTGAATAAAGCAGGAAAAGTCAAGTTCAGTCACCTGAAGAAGGACTTTGAGGAGAAGAAAGCCACCATACAGTTGCACCAGCCACAGAGGTTTAAGGTCAGAGCTACAGAGAGCAATATAACAATCTGCATTGTATAAACCTGCAGCGTTTGTCTGAGGTCATGTGTGTTCGCAGGATGAGCTGTGGCACATTCAGGAGCGGCTGGAGTGTTTCTTTGGGTCGCTGGTCGGTTCTAACGTCTACATCACACCTCGCGGCTCTCAGGGTCTCCCGCCGCACTACGACGACGTTGAGGTCTGTGATCTGTCATGTCTGCTGCTCTCATCTGTACTGTAGTAAAGTGTAGCATCTATTGTCACGGTTGACCTATATATATTGTTTGCTCGTGTGCATTACGAATAATTGATGCCGCTCGTTCTGCTGGTTCCTGATAGTGTTCGTGTTTTTCTGCGTTTATCTGTTCAGGTGCTGATCCTTCAGCTGGAGGGACAGAAACACTGGAGGCTCTACCAGCCCACCGTCCCTCTGGCCCGCGAGTACAGCCTGGAGCCAGAGGACCGCATCGGCCCCCCGACACACGACTTCATCCTGCAGGTTTGTGACATCACTGGGTTAAAGGTCACATTGTAGGGGAGTGTTGAGACAGGCCAGTGTCACAAAATCAGGCTCACGTGTTTGAATACATGAATTTTCTGCTCGTGTGTCCGTGTTTCTTCTAGGCTGGTGACTTACTGTATTTCCCCCGAGGAACGATCCACCAGGCCGACACTCCTTCAGACGTGGATCGATCCACACACCTCACGCTCAGCACCTACCAAAACATGTGCGTCGCTTCTGTTCACAAACATACAGACTCGATTAACCTTTATATACTCCTATTCTTAACATTGTTTTATATTCTCTGCTTTAACATTAACAGTTCACATTACAAAAAAATAACCATGAGAGCACGATTATTTAAATCAGTTTTGTATCAGTATTGTAACTATTTTTTTAAAAAAGTTTAACAGAAGTAGTGGGTGAAGAACTTATTGGATGTGCTTCCTGAAGCTCAAACAGCAGATCGTGACAGCAAGATCATGAGTTCGATTCCCAGTACACCATCAGTGCATTGTAAAGGTCTTCAGATAAAAGCATCTGCCAAATGCAGAAATGAAAACACCCTCAGAGAGTAATTGAGAAACTGACATAAATTATATTTTTTTGGGTTGTGTGCAGCTGTCTTTAACCAAGAAATATGCGTCAAATTGACCCACAAACATTATAATCATGATACATTTTGTATGTACATTAACTAGCTTCATGTTCATGACTCTTAATGAGAAAAGTCACAAAATGTCAAGGAAAAAAACAACAACAGCTGAACCAGTATTTCTGACCACTCAGTCGACATAGGTCAAATTGACAGAAAATAATGTAAGCAGTGCGGTTCAGGGAATGTGTGTGTGCGTTTCAGGTCATGGGGCGACTTCATGCTGGACGTGATTCCCGGCTGCGTGTTTGACTGCATGAGGCGTGAGCATGGGATGCGCAGCGGTCTGCCTCGTAACCTCCTCACGGTGAGCGCAGCGGCACTGCCTCATTTTGCACAGTAGCATTCATTGTGGCTTTAACAGTGTGTTTGTTCTCTCGCTCCGTGTGTGTCAGTCTCCGAGCATCGGTCCTGATGTTAATAAGCAGCTGTGTGCATTTCTGCGGCGTTTGGCTGATGATTTAGAGCGGGAGAACAATGAGTTGCGCTCTACTGCTATGAAAAGAGACTTCATCTCGAACCGACTGCCACCGTACCTGCCGGACCAGGCCGACATCGATCCCGGTGAGTCTCACAGGCTTGTTGTCAACGTGTTTGTTGATGTATCGCTGATGTCTGTGCCGAATGGGTTTCTCTTCCAGTTGGGAAACCACCGTCGCTAGAGGACACTGTATGTATCAGGTTTAAAGAGCATCTTCTTGTAACGGTGGAGCCCAGTCAAGAGAACACTGTAAGAGTCACACACACGTCATATATACTCACACACAAATATATAGCAAGTCCTTACTGTGTCCGTCTCTCTCCGATCAGGACGAGGCCACAGAGCTGGTTGTGTTTGTGTTACATTCTTTAAAGAACAAGAGAGAAACGCACATGATGGGAGCATCTGATGATGATGATGATGATGAAGAAGAAGAAGAAGAAGAGGTCATCTCACAGGTCTGTCAGCCCACGTCGCATCTTGCAGACTAATGATGTTCATTTGTGTTGATGTGTCCATTCTCACGCTGAGGTTCTTGGGTTTCAGGGTCTGCGGTTCCCTCTGACACATCTGTCTGCGCTGAAGCAGCTGCTGCACTCCGAACGCATCCCGGCTGCGCAGCTGCAGCTCACGCAGGATGAAGATAAACTGGGGCTGATGCTGGGACTCTGGAGCGAAGGACTGCTGCGCGTCTGCCAAACATCGTAATGAGCGGTTGCTTTATGTCGTGTATATCTGTAAAACAACTGACACTATCAGCTGATCCTTCTGCATGTGTGTTTATGAACAAACTGCAGCCTGTGTTCATCAGAAATGGTTACACACATCTCAGAATTGGAAGAAGTTACGTAAGCTATGTATTGTATCTTAAGGCTGAATAAAATGTCATGAGTCATTTTCCAAGTCCTGTGTGAAATATTGTGTAACAAATAGCAGCTTAAACTGTTCAGCCAAACATCTTATTCAAACGAACACACATAATGAATTTTATATCTTACATTTATTGTTTTCTCAGATTTGTTCCACTTTTAAAAATGCTGATTATGAACATCACTGTACACATTATACGGTTCAGCGCTCCTCTGACTCTTTACACACGTTACTGTTCCTGAAGGACTCCAGTGAAATGACTGAGTTTACTGTAGACCATCTGAACACTTTCACCACCATGACGCTACAGCTTGAGCCAACAGAACAAGTGTTTGCAACTGTTCATCCGGGCGGATTAAAGGGAGAATCCAGCAGGACTTCACCTGAAGCGCACGTGAGGTTTCTGGTAGTGCAAATGTGCTTCACAAGATAAAAACAACCATACAGAGCCGCTTCCCTCTAGTTCTTCCACTTTCACAGTGCACTTTAAAACAGGACTACACACTTTTTCAGGAAAATGGCCCAGAATCAATTACTGGCTTGTGGGCGAGTAGCTAAAAAAAAAATCTTAATTATTGGCTTTGATCTCAATTAGGCCAAACTGTCCAGGCTTCAGTCCCTGATATCATCTGTCCATGTTCTCAAAGTGATTGCGTCCACATCACAGCACGTCGATGTCCCAGGTTTGCGTGGCGTTGTCGGCACAAAGCAGACACAGAATCAGCTGGTCTCGGTCAGATTCATGTCCACCTGAGACAAACACAAGACGCTCCGTTAAGAAGCACGCACTCCAGATTTCCACTGGGACATTGATGAGACTCTGAGACTCTTACCTTTGAGGTCCAGCACCAGGCTGCGGTTTAAATGAGAGCAGATGCTTCCATCCTCGTTGAGACTCCATCGCTGGTTCACACGCCCATGTTCCTCCCATAATGCCACTCTGGCCCCAGCACAGGCCTTGGCACCGATCACAGACAGACAGCCGTGCCGCGCCTGCACAAACACAAACACACGCGGTCACTGAATCACTGCTGATGACTGACTGTCGGCTGAGTCTCTGAAATACAACATCACATGACAATGAAACTCATTTTCTGAAAACTATGACAAAATGAAACAATGACATTTTATCTAGAACAAGACTTAATATCTGTCAAACAGTGCTCGAAGTTGGCCGGTACGCAATGATACCCTCACTTTTTCTTGCATGTTGGCACTTCTGACATGTTGACGTTTGACGCCCCATCCCAGGAACGTGATTTCAACTGATGGGGTTGAAACAAACTAGTTTAACCAAGTGAAGCATATCCACACTGCATACTAAAACAATCTAGTTTTACCAGCAATCTTACAAATATCCAAGGAGACATTTTGTGAAGTTCAGCTCATACTTAGGTTTAGAATGTCAATGTTTCACAGACAGAAGAATAATTTTATCTGAAAGCCTCCAGATTCTCAACACATCGCGTCTTGTCACGACTGTGTTTTCAGGACTGTTCATGGTCAGAAAGAGACTGACCGTGTTCTTCAGAAGGCCGTCTGTAAAGATCCAGCGCTGTGTGTCCAGAGAGCGATCAGCCGGACTCAGGAAGACTTTCGCTGGAAAGGAGCAGTCTTTGCTTTCAGTGGTCAGAACTGAACCCAGAACTCGATTCCGCACCTGAACAAACACTTTCGGCTGAGGAGAAAAGAATGACTTTAAACCAAAACAGGAAAAGACATGAAGACATTTACTTGCTCAAAGCTTTAGTGTTTCAGACAACTGATTCACTGCAAAACTACACATCTAGCACACTGATTAAACTAAATGGAAACACTACAATCATGTGCAAACTAATAATGACTTGATAAGAACACACACAAACACACTCCTTAATAATAATAGCTTAAGGATAGTTTAGGCAAAAATCCTAATCGCTCATTATTTTCATTGATTCATACAATTCATATTAAAGTGCTTTTAGTGCAGTGAACTGCATGCCATCTTTTTTATGTAGACCACACACGCTGAGAAGTATTCCTGAATGAGTTTATTGCACTAGTAAATCAAAACAGTGTTCAACTTCACAATTTTCCTCTTGGCAGCATAAAAATAAAAGTTTATTCAAACTGGGATTCAGTTATATACAGAAAGCAAGCAAAGAGCTGGAGCTGAAATGTGTGATATATGACAATATTAGATTCACAATCTGCTTTCAAAGACAGATTTTTAGTATCGAGCTACACATTCTGTCAGCTGCAGTCCTGTGGCTGTTTTTGATTATCATTTCTATCATGGTTATTATGGACATTGCAGTTCTTTGTCATCATGAAAGTTTATTATTTGTATGTGCTTTAAAGCCTCACCAGTTTAAACTCAATTGGATTAACTCAGACTCTGTTCTGTCTCATAGCACTAGTACTAAACTAAGTTTGCTTTCATGTCTTATTGCACTTAAACTGTCAAATACACACAAGTTTCACATAAACACAGTCGGTAATGTCTTAAGTGAACGTAAACAGAAATTGCATGTGTATTAGGATATTAGATCCGTGCTCTTAAAGTGACAGCAACCCATTAAAACCTGCTGCTGTCTGTCATTAATGTTAATCAAACAACAAAACTTCATGAACTCGCGCTGAAAAACACTGGCCATTTGAGCGGATTTCTTCTGCGCCTTTGATTGGCCATTGCATTTTCACGATTGGTTACACTGTTCGACACTGCAAAAACACAATGTAAATGTGGTGTAAACCAAGATCCATACAGTAGCTGTAAAGGCCTTTTTTACGATTAGTTAATTGTGATTATTTTTTGCTGATTGAACTGACCTGCTTGAGAGGCTTCAGTGATCCGATCGTCTCCCAGCCGCTCTGGTCCCCCCAAACCGAATATTCTCCTGGCTGCACAAGCATCTGACGGCCTTTAAAATGAGCGTATTCATATACGACCCACCTGCGAGACGACAGCAGCATGTTCGTCACTGTGATTCTGAGGATCATTTACACAGGAAGTAGTGAACAAGCTCTTACAGGCCGCTGTTGACTCTCACAGACTGGCTGTAGAATTGGCTCATGTTCTCCACGTCTGAGAACAACGTTTCTTCAAGGCCCTCAAAACCGCTGAGAGAAAACAGGCTCACGGACGGCTCTGTGAAACTCTGAACAGAACAGAGAAACACTTAACTCACATACAAATGTCACGAGAAGTTTATTTCTTGTATCTACTGAAATATGCTCTCACTGACTCACGTATGGAATGGGCTTTAAAGACTTGATGGCTGTCGATATACAGCCACAGGAAGTGAGATCAGGGTAAAGCCCCTCCCCCAGGATATAATGGTTACCAGAATATCCCTCCTCATCGAACAGCAGCCAACTTCCTCTGATCACCCGGAAGGACACGAGGCCTGTTACCCCACAGCCGGGAACTTCACTCTCAAACTCTTGGCTCTCGCCACCGTACCGTGTCTGGCTGTAGGCGCGTAGCTGTGCTCAGAGAGAAACACATTAGTGGCACATGCCAGACTCCTTAACTGTGTCCCAGTTCAGCGGCTGCATCCTTCCAGGTCCATGAAGGTCGAACAGAGCGTTGTTAAATGGGACAGTCTAGCCTACGGAGGATTGCTCTTGTCGCCTAGTGACTGTGACAGATGCTGTTGACGAGCGGGAGTATTGTTTGTTCTGGACGTTTTTGAAAGTTCTATTCAACTGTCTGAAAACAAAACAGGATTCACAACCTGTCTAAATATGTTTACATAGGTCCATTTATGTCGGGGGTGTCCAATCCTGCTCCTGGAGGGCCACTGTCCTGCAGAGTTCAGCTCCAACACTAATTAAACACACCAGAAACAGGTCTTACCAAGCATTCTAGAAACTTTTCCAGGCAGGTTTGTTGTGGGACAACAAGGCCCTCAAGTTTGCAGGACAGCAGCCCTCCAGAAGCAGATATGGACACCCCTGATTTATGTACATATTACATTTGAACTGCTTTAAAGTTTTATTTTTACATTTGTATTGTTAGAAGTTCAAACCCAATACTTAAATTTAAAAGTGTAATCTGGAATTTTCTCTCAAAAAAATCCTTTTGGCCTTTTAGGATGCAGCCTCTGAATTGGGACGCAGCTTTTGTATGTTAGCGGGACATGAAATGCAAACATACCAAAAACTTTGGTTCCACGATCCAACAAACTTCCTGTGGTGAAAATGAGATGCATCAATGAAAGTCTGACGTACCCATCCACACACACAGCACTGCGTGAATCTGATTCAATGAACTCTAATCACTCCCTCTCATCAGGAAGCATCAGTTCAAGTGACTCACCCTGTGAATGGGCCGCAGTGACTGAGCTGATCTCCGGCCGTCGGCCCACTGCAGAAGCCCTGGATAATGGCCTTTCTCCAGAACGTACTGCTCTCCAGTGAAACACCTGCTGCTGTATGCCACCCACCTGAAACACCAACGCCACTCATCAAACTCCCTCCTGCTGCTAAGAGCCGTTCACACCATGGACGAGAACTATAACGATAACTACAAAGAAAATAGCAGAGTCCACACCACAGCTATAATGATATAACAACACAGAGGAACAAGATTATTGGAATTGCTCTCAGAGCGATTAATAAATGATAAAACATTGACAGCCATCCTGTTTTAAAGAGCTCAAGCATTTAAAGCGGCAAGTGACAAAACTGCAGCACGCTTAGAATAACGATATTGTCCGCTGGTGTGGACGCTAATATAGTTATCGTTACTGTTATAGTTCTTGGTGTGAACAGGCCTTTACTCTCTGACACTTATCACGGTTATGAAATGCTTCCTCACGCTCCGCTCTTTACACTGATGCTGTCAGCTTCCTGCAGATCAGGGACGTCCAGATGCACGTCGGTTTCCTCATCTGATCTCTTCAAACACACTGACGGCTCCAGGAAATCCTGAGGGAAAGACTGACGCTGATGTTACAGTGTCATTGGTAAACTGTGGTGACCTGCTACGGTCGCTCACAGGCATCAGGGCAGTTCTGTTGTACTGTAAAATTTTCAATAATCTTTTCTTATCCACTTTTTCTCATTTTTAATTCCAAAATACTTGAACATGAAACATGATCTTGAGCAACAATAAGCGTTTACACGAGCACAAGACCGAAGAAGAGTGTTCAAGGACAGACTGATAACATAACACATCCAGTTATTCTGCTGTCAAACACTGACATTTAAAACAGGCCACTGGCGCACACGTGTACAGGACAGACGCAACAAAGAGTGTATGAAAAACGCAGCGGACGAGACGAGGAGATCAGGAATACTCACAGTCTGAATGTAGCGCAGCGATTGGATTGACAGCTCTGTCCCACTGAACAGTCGCGTACAGTCAGCGTATTCACCCTCCTCCAGCACACACTGATGACCTCTGAACCTTTCACTGGAGAAGCCCACCCATCTGACACACACACACACACACACACACACACACACACATTACAGAACATTCTTCAGGAGAAGCCCACCTGTTCACCAAACACACACACACACCTGCATTGACACTATTCTTTAAGAGCTGCTGTGCAGCCATAATAATGTACCAGTTATCACTGTAAAGCTGCTTTGACACAATCTACATTGTAAAAAGCACTATATAAATAAAGGTTGACTTGACTTGACACTAGTAGTATTTTTGACCAGCACACTGTGATCGTGTGACTGATAGAAACATCAACTGCTGTCTAATGGGGAAAACACACTGGACGAGAAGTGTTAACATTGGAACACACACTTCCTTCTGTTAAGAAATGCCATGTCATTCACATATTTTCCCATTAAATTACATATATATGTCCCAAATCACTGTACATAACTTCACACTAAACTGGAATATTGTGTATTGTGCATTTTCAGCAAAACTTTGTGTGGCTTAAATAAAGTCTATGTTTCATATAGAGAGCTGTGATAATATAGACTGGCCTTTCTCTGATTTTCCAGACACTAAACTTCACACTCATCTACGTCAGGTTCATTCTTTAAATGAACTTTTAACTGTTTTGGGTCTTGAGCTGAATGCCACAAGTCTAATGCAAGATGAGAGCAAAAATTACCATGTCTGAACATGTATCATTCCTCTCACGCACGCTCACTCACACACTCACACAGCCGTCACTACAGAGGTTAATCAATTTAGCAGATGTTTCTATCTGAAATATTAACAGCATCACTCATTTCATGAGAGATAAAGACACGCACATTCCACCCGTGACCCGTAGAGATGAAACGGCCACGGGTCCCTCAATGTCCCTCAGACGGGGCGTGTGATCCAGCAGCTCCCTGCACTGACCCTGGAACTGCGGCTTCTCAAACAACATAATCTACACAGGAAACACAGGAAAAAAAATCACATCCAGTGGTCTGAGAACAGCTCTGAACATCAGCGTCCGTCTGTCTGTCCGTCTAACCTTTGGGTCCAGTGGTCTTGTCACCCGCAGCCTACCCTGCATCAGAAACACAGGAGAAAAACAGCAGATTTTAGTTTAAAAAGCATCGCTGGTTTGCACTCACCACTGTCTTCACATCTGAAACACTCACATCAGTTCAAACGACCTCCTTCTAGAAATCCTCTTTCTTTCTGTGCAACATGATGTTGGGAAGCGGTGCCTACGTACCATTTTTAATGGCCGAAGACTCTTTACACAGGACACCAGGGAATCCTGGAGAACAGGCGTGACACTCCCATCAGTTTCCAGAATGGCAGATGTTCCGCTAAATCCAGGCTGGTCAAAAACCAACCAGCTACACACACATTCAGGGAACAAGGACAAAACTCATATGAACCACTGTGAGCGCAACATCTGGCTGCTTTTTAACTTGTTGAAGCTTGTCTTGTTGAAAAGAAATAAATGTCAAAAAGCAATCCAAGCAGACATGTCCTTCGGTAGTAAGAGAAAGGTGCTAACCTCGTGGCAATGCAATGGGTTTTTTTTTTTTTTTAGGGCTGTCTTTTAATAGTCAACTAACCATTAGTCAATGAGAAGAGGCTTAGTCGACCAAAATTTTATTAGTCGCAAGAAAAAAAATCCACAGGAAGCGGCGAAGTTACGCAGTCTGTGACGGACAGCTCGTTAACAGCTGGTCTATGTGGTAAATACAGTACATCAGGCAGGACATCCAAACGCTTGCCTATCATTCATCGATCTAAAATATGGCTTATCATATGAAATATGTAAGTAGTAGCAACTTTACATGGCCACTCACTTTAACGCTAACCTAGAAAAATGTGGGCTATTTAAGTTATGCGGAGTGTGAAAGCTGAATAGTAGCGCGCTTACTGCATGACAGCTAACATCGAGGCGCCGGTGTGATCACTTGCACTTATATACATTATATATATATTATTTAATACATCTTTTGAATCTATGAAGAGTCTACTTTTTTTTGTGTGCTCTCACAATAACAACAAAACTTTTGTGAAATAATGAAAGCAAACAGGGTGGGCTTTCTCCCATCTCTCTCTGTGAACTTGAGTCCGCCAAAAAAAAGAAAGAACTGAAACTCCATGTAAGCTTGCCTCACAGACATGAAACATGTATCTATAGAAAGCAG
The DNA here is from genome assembly GCA_037101425.1 of Elopichthys bambusa. NCBI lineage: Eukaryota > Metazoa > Chordata > Actinopteri > Cypriniformes > Xenocyprididae > Elopichthys > Elopichthys bambusa. The sequence goes on from CM074433.1 coordinate 47,311,814, forward strand.
AATGTCTACTTTTAAATGAAACAATTTCAAATGGAAGACAAATATTCTCAGGTTATTTAATCCGTATGAAACGTCCACTACTGCGGAGATGACGAGTCAGCATCGTCAACTTCATCGCTGCAGCCGAAAATACTAGTTTATCAATTAATTATTAAAATCATACGTTTCCCCCAACGTATTCATCATCATTAATTTTGCTAGTGCACTGTGGCAAGCTTTATGTGTGCGCTTGAACGCTGATTAGGCTAGGTAGGCATTAAAGGCTCATTATTATGATTTATATGGTTTATTAATAAATGTGTGATTAGTCGACGAATCGCTTAAAGTGAATGACTGCTAGTCGACCAGAAAAATCTTTAGTCGAGGGGCAGCCCTAGTTTTTTTTTTTAATGGTTTTTGCCTAGATCAACTGAGACCCAAACTTCCTGTTTTCTTTAAAACTCAAATGCACTGGTGTCTGATGTGATGTCAGGCATTTCCTACCATCCTGCCTTGACGCACAGGTCAGAGAGGAACACGGGGCCATGCCGCTCCGTCAGGTCTAATGCAGAATAAAGACAGACAGTCTCTCCCGTTTGAGACGTGCTGGGATATAGATGGATCTCTGGAACACTGTCATCCTGCACACAGCAATAAGATTAGAAGTTTCATTGTGCTGGCTGAACAAAACATAGGCTTTAACTCCATCAACGCTTATGAACACCGTACAAACACAGTTCCTGATAAATGTCTGTTAGTCTGACTCAAGTGACCCAACAGTATGATAAATTAATCCTTTGGAGTTGACGAACGTGCCGGCGTGTTTTAGTGGATTTTTTCCACAGAGCAGCAAAATTGACTTAAAATACTCAATTTTTGTCACAGAGAGACAAGTAATGCATCATTCGAAACTGAAAGGGTCTACTTTTATTTGTGTACACTCACAATGACAACAAAACTTTGTGCTTTTGTAAAATAAAGAAAACAAACAGGGTGCGCTTTCTGCCATCTCAGTCTCTGTGAACTTCTTTCTGAAACATGTCACAAAATGAACCGAAACTCAACAAATTCTTGCCACACAGACATGAGATGTCTTTAGAAAGCTTGAAGTGTCTACTTTTAGTCATATCGAAAACAAATATTCTGTTTAAGTAATCTGTATGAAACCAACGAGAGGTACAATCTTCCCCATCTGACCTCATTATTTGTAATGTGACCACACCCACACGCAGCGCAGGCTATTCACGTGGTAATCGTCCACGTGAGTCATGCAAACCTATATAAACGTCCCCATCACCTCAATAAACAAAGCAGCAAGCTTCGTCAGATTAATCTGCTTTTCATTGAGTTAGGAAGACGTGCTATAAGGAATAAGCCTTTAATTTACCTCAGAAGAAGAAGAACACAACTGATCCAGCGGAGGCAAGCAATTTATTCTCACTTACATTAGTTAATGTGTTGTTACATAAACTTGTACACATTTTACTAACTGAACTATTGCCAGACTAAAGTGTGCAAAATCAATGGAAACATGTTGAAATATGAAATATATAGGCAGGCAACCTTTCAATGCTAAATAAACAAATATACGACAAGAGGATATTTTATGCTCTTTAACAGGGGTGCCCAACCCTGTTCCTGGAGATCTACTTACCAGCAAAGTTTAGCTCCAACCCTGATAAAATACACCTGAATCAGCTAATTAAGATCTTCAGGAGCACTTGATAATTACAGACAGGTGTGTTGAGCAGGGCTGGAGCTGAACTCTGCCGGAAGGTAGATCTCCAGGAACAGGGTTGGGCACCCCTGCTCTATAATATAAAACAGTACAATATAAAAGTAATATAAATGTTTACACTGTAACATGATGAATTTTAGAATGTTCAGACCAGTGTTTACTGTGAAATACTGTGTTCGTGGATATCTGCTCAAACATAGATGTTTATAATGTGCTAAACAATAATATTTCATGCGGGGAGCAGCAGTGTGATCAGAGAGGCCTGATTGGTTCAGTAAGTCTGGTCTCTGCAAGTGCTGTGATTTTGAGTCATTTGCGATTTGCATTTGAAAAGCAAATTCACTTCATGTCAGTTAACTTTATTTGGGATCTGAAGTGGCTTCTTATCACAGAATGAGGCAGAGTAAATTATTTTGAAGTATTCTATATATAATTAATGCTATGTCAATTTGCATTGCAATATAAATATACTAACCCTATTCTTCTGAACTGGTTTTCCCAGTCCAAATGTCCCATGGATATAACCCAAAGAATTTGACATGGCCAGTACTGGTTAACTCAACTACAAACATCTTGTAAACGCAAAGTCCAAATATAAAAACAAAACAGGACATTTTCAGGGTGCATGCCAAATTTTCACAAGTTCTGCCCATAGGGAGCAAACAACTTGATAGAGACAGTTGAAATTCAGCATGCAGCTTCTATTTTTGTGCCACTGCTATGGCTGTTCATAATGAAATTTAACCTATACATACATGGTGACTAGATTTGTAGAATCTGCCACCAGGTTGTGCTATAAGCAGATAATTTATATTCTTTTAAGTCTGTTGGTGGGCATAAGTTGTATTGACACACCATGAGAATGTTGCAGAACACACCAGCATTTTCTTTTGCTGTTTTTCAGTGATGGCACCACTCATAAGCTATATGTAAAACAAATATACAGCGTAACATAAATAAAATAATAAAACTTAATTGAATGGAAACAACTGACAAAGTGGAAGCTTCCTGATACCTTCAGCAGTGTCCTGATGGAGCCCACAGATGGCAGCACGGCACCAAGATCAGTTCTACTGGGTTCTCTGGTCTCCTCCAGGTTCTGATGGGGTCTTCCACTGGTCTTCACAGTCTGACCCTCCTCCAGAAGAACACATGAGCCACGGTACCACGAATCTACATACAGCAGCCAACTAAACACACACAATGTAAATCCATCATCATCTTAACAAGCAATACACAACAAATTCCTTGTATGTGTAAGCAGCAACACACACTCTCTCACACACAGAATTTCAAGGACGTTGCTGTGGAGACCAATAGAGAGTCTCACATTCTTTGTCTGAAGTAAGTGAACAGAGAACTGAACAGGAAGTGACTGAACACAAAGCATTAAGAAACAAGCAGAAGGAACTGGATGAAATATTCTGAATGATATCAATCCACAATCTAACTTGTGATGCAGCCTTGAATCATAATCACACCGTGTTTGTTCGTTGGCCATAGGAGAACGGACCCTCCGACTGAGCCTGGTTTCTCCCAAGGATTTTCTCCATTTCTGTCACAGATGGAGTCTGGGTTCCTTGCCACTGTAGACTCTGGCTTGCTTAGTTGAGGACACTTAATATTCAACAATATTACTGATTTTACTGCACTGACACTATTGGATGAGATCTGAGCTGGAAGAAGACATCACTGTTATCTACAGAGCTGCTTTATAGACAAATCAAACTCATTCCATAATTGATTAACTTTACATAGTTATTGAAACTGAACTGACTTCAGCTGAATGACTGTTTACTATTATCTTTTTAGAGCTGCTTTACAGCAGAATTTAACTCTGTTTGCATTTCCTGTTATTTTCCTGTTTATAACTGTGAAGCTGCTTTGAAACAATCTGTGTTGTATAAAGCGTTATATAAATAAAGGTTAAAAACACACCCACAGGACAGGAACACATATGCTGAAGAAATATTTAATGTAAAATGTTTGCAATACACTCCATAAACCTTAAAAAAAACATCTCAGCATGTGTGTGTGATGCCATTGTTTTATTCATAAACTCTCTGGATCAAATCAGCCTTCTGTCCACTGCACCAGCACATTTTCACTGGAAAAGTTTATGAAAAACAAAGTTAAAAACACCCCCATGTGATTTTCCACACACATTTGAGTGCTGCTGAATAATGCAGATGTGTCTATGGACATGCATTAGCAAGATGACATTGCATAAGCTCTCAGAGCTCTCCTTTAAAACAAGCCAGAAAAATGGAGGCACAATCACTTCATCTATTAGATATGAGCTGCAGCGCTCATATATACACACACACACACATTCACTCACTCACTCACTCTCTGTCTGACAGCCAATGGGAGTCCACTTAGACTCAAAATTATGACGAGCTCATTTCTCGCATCACAACTGGACTGTTACAGCTCTCAACCATAAAAACAAATCATTGTCAACTCAGACTCAGCCAGAAAGGACGCTGACTGACAGCTGTGTGTGTGTGTGTGTTTTGTTTAAGCATTTTAGTGAGATGTATTATTTGATGAAAGTAAATATGATCACCATCCTCTCAGCGCATGAAGCGTGGCTCTGTGAGCAAACCAATCCCTCCCAGCATCCTCCACATCATCGCAGATTTCTCTTCTCTCACCGCTGAGTGACTGTCCCTCATAGATGAGCATCTGTGTTTGCAAGAAAACATCAGCAACAGGGACCAAAAGACGCTTGTGCACACATGAGTTAGTACAGCTGATGTGAGCATTACCATTATGATCCTGACAATGAGATACTGGCACAATCTGAAGTGACGGACGTTTACATTTTAGTGTTTGTGCCCTACATTTACTTGTCCAAAACCCTATTGGGCAATGCAAAGGAAATGCAGAAAGCTGTTCAAAGTCTCAGGCGCTCAGACTGAACACAAACAACCATAAGCATAAGATGCCTAATGAAGGACAATCATAGAGATGAACTTACTGGTGTCGGTCTATGGTTGACCTTTCCAAACCCTTCATTCTCTTCCTGTGAGGACACAAAGGAATAAAAGCTTTTTAACACATGTATATAAGCATATCTCATATTAGACTAAAATCAGACTCTGCTTACCATGACCATTGCGTTGCATTCGCTGCGACAGACAATCCGTTTAGTGTCTTCAGGTTCTTCATCACCTGATGGCATTAGTCTGGATTTCAAGTACTGATAGAAAGGAGTACTGGCATTCTTTCCAATATTTCCCAGTGTGCCATCACAGTCCTGCTCCTCCTGTATTCTATCCGGAGCATCATTAGCAGTCTGATCAATATTTGACCTGTGCTCATGCTCAGCATTTGGCTCAGGTTTGGTCCCAGTGAGCTGGTGGTTCAGTAGAATACTGGAGTCCTCATCATCTTCCTCACTGTCATCTCCATGGGAGTAGCGGTAACTCAGCGGTGAGGCGACGAGCCTCGAGGAATCCTCAACTGAACTGCAGATCACACTGGACTGCAGCTTCTCGCTGACCGACTGCAGGAGGGAGAGGATGGACGATGCCGGCTGCTCAACGCTCCTCTGCTCCTCTTCTGTTGCTAGAGGAAACTGCAGCGTCTCCTGCCCCAAGGCTTCCTCACGGCCAAACTCCTCCTCGTAGATGGGGGACAGGGAGAAGGGGTACGCTTTGGCTCGACGTGTGCTAGGACTGTGCATTGGCCCTGTGTCGTTCACAAACACCATGTCACTCTCTTCCTCCTCACTGATGACGGCAAAGCCTCCGTCTACCTGGTGGAGGTCAAGATCATGAAATCGGGAATGATGGGGAATGAAAGCCGCAGTTCTGCTGGAACTGTCCATGGGGTCATGGTGAATTCTCCTGCCTAAAACAGACACGGCTGACGTTCCAGTATCTGCTAGATTCACACTGAGCTCTGGCTTCAAATGCTCCTCGTGTGTGGCCGAGTTCAGGCTTTGGTCATCTGTGACATCGCAGCGGAATGCTCGGACTGAGGCCCAATGAGAAGGATGGTGCCGCTGGACTTCAGTCACGGATGGCTGGACACTCAAATCCTTTCCAGCGATAGAGTCACAAGAGATCTGTTCCTGCTCACTGCTGCCTGAACAAGGTGCTTCAGTCTCCTCAGATTCATGGCTTCGTATAGATGGTGGCTGCTGTGTGATTTCTGACATTATATCCGAATCAGCTGTGTCAGATGCGAGACTGTGGCTATAGGGGTCACTGGGAGTTACACTGAGAGTTTGGCTTTGTTGAAGACTCTCCTGATGTACTGAAGCAGTGCTAGGAATGATGATGGAGGTGTCACAGGAACCATTCAGCTGAGGTCTACAGTTATTGCTCATTGCATTGTCTTTGGCTGTATCCTGAGGTCTCTTTTCCCCTTTATCTTTACATACGGAGATGTCACCTGTGTGTTGCTCTCGCGAGAGAGACTCCTCTGACAAAGCAGGTAGGAAGAGCTTGATGTCTGTTTTATGAACAACATCCCTATGGCTATAGAGATTTAGGGATAATGGCTCATCAGCAGCAGCACTGTCTTTACCGCTGCTCTTACAGGAACCAATTACATCCACATTTTTTTCCTCAACGAAATATTCTAGAACAGTCTGATTCTCATTTTGAGTGCCAAGCACTTGAGCACTGGTAGTGGTGAGATCAGAGTTCAGTCCCACAAAGCACCTGATGTCAGTGTCGGAGCCAGCGATGGACTCGTACCCTGAGGAAGGTGGCGACCTACTGCAGTCCACATGGCTGCAACTTCCTGCTAGCGCTTCCTCCAGAACAACAGACAGTGTCTGGTCCGTCAGCATCACACGAAACTGATGCTCTGCATCAGTGCCTCCATCTCTACAACCATCTAACCCTTCAAACAGCACTGCCTCTGAGCCTTCATTAAGTTCACAGGATAACAAGATGTTATTCCCGGTCTCAGATACTTCCATCTTCTGCAGGGCAGTAAGAGCATTTGTCAGGATGCTGTCCACTATCTGTTTAGACTCCAATCGTAGGACCTCTTCATCTATTCCAGAATCCACCTCAGCCCATTTCAGCCTGGACTCCTCCGGACGCTGGTGCGTCTGAGAATCCGGGGCTAGATCATCTGTTCTGTTTAAAATTACTGATAGCTTTGGTTTCTCTGAGCTCTGTTCTGGAATGAGGAGTGTGTCGTGATGGTCTGTGTTAGAATCTGATTGTGCGGTTGATAGTGTCAGATCATTGGTGTCCCCTGATACAGTCTCTAACGTAACACTCTGGGCAAGGTGCTCCTGTCTGCTGCTAACCGGGTCATTCAATGGACTTGGTTCTGCTGCTTGAGGAGTTCTGTAGACCTCTACACAGGTACGCATCTGGTCAGAGTCTGCAACATGAGGGAGTTGGCGGGCTGGAGTTAATCCAGATTTAACAGTGGGGCCATCATTTAATAAGTCACTCCGGGTCAACGCGTCCTCTAGTTGTTGTGTCTGTGAAGGAGATGCTTGATTTACTGCAGTGGGATATTCCTGACAATCAGAGTTCATTGTGTTTACAGAGGAAGAGGAGATCTCATTGTCCTCATGGCTGTAGGGTTGTGCAGCCTCTTCCCCCTCAGAGATGGGCAAATGAAGCTCGACGTGATGCTTCTTCTTTGGTTTCCTGACTTCTCTTAATCCACGGTACGTGCCATAAGTCACCACAGGAGGACAAGATAGATCATAACGTCTCTTCTCCTCAGAGCGCTCTTTGGCGTTGATGTTTATGGCATCACTTCTATCTTCCTCAGTCTGTTCCTGAGATCTGTTGAACGAAAACAGAAGAAAGACAGAGAGACACTAGTAAAGCTATCCCCACACAATGAATGGATACCTAAATAGGACAGACAACCAAACATTCAAGATCTATCGAAGCACACACTCATGACGTTTGTAGTGCTCTCTGTGTGTCATATTGCTCTTATGTAAAAGCAGAAAGTAAAGCAACACTCTCATTAAATATTCATAAGCAGCATCTACACAAAAGCACCTACTGCCTGTAGGCGCAGTACAGAAACCATCACATCATTTATCTCATGTGACAAAACATACAGAAGGCACTGCTGATGTACACAGTCAGAGCAACGGCAGACATGCAAGTCAGAGGATACTGATGAACATGATGACTGAAGGTGAAGGTCATTTGATTTATAAAGTACATTTTAAAATAATAGATGTTGTACCAATGTCCTGTACAATGCAAATAAATACAAAAATAAAAAGTTTCAAAAATAAAATAAAAAAAATTCAATGCTAACCCATTACAAAACAATTAAACATTATAAAATAATAGGGATGTGACGATCCGGTACTCAGTATAGGTTCGATACAGATCAGGTATTTAACCGTAGGGGACCGATCCAAATTCGATACTGTGCGTTACCCATGTTGTTACTGACAAGCTCAAAAAAGCCACCACAGAAGGTTTAGTACATTATATTCCAAGTCTTCTGAAGCCATTAAATTGCTTTATTTGATGAACAGACAGTACTATATTACAATGTTAAATTTAAGTTACGGAAACTCTTCCCTCTGCTGCAGCTGTCCGTCATTCTTCATCTTCAAACAGCATGTTGCGTTCAGTTATGACAGTCAGCACGGTAAAACTCTCACCAAAATGTTCCAATGTTCCCATTATTATGCATAATTTAGCTGGAGTTTATTGGTCATTCTGAATGGTATGGTACTCGCTTGGATGACACGACTGGAGTAGAGGACTGAATAAAAATCATTCACACAGGGACTGGAATTTTAAACTGATGAAAAAGGCTGTTAGTAAACTGTTAGACAGATGCAATAGTCTCAGTGTTGTGCGCACACAACATACCTTCTCTTATTCTCCGTTATAAACTTTTCATTGCAGAGTGAAGGAAGCACTGGCATTGTTGATCAGATAAACATTCGCTGGATGGACACACATTAGAGCAGTGGTCTCAAACTGCCGGCCCGGGGGCCATTTACGGCCCCTCCTCTCCCTCCACCTGGCCCGCAACTGATCTCAAAAATAAAATATAATCCGGCCTGCTAAATTATTATTATTATTATTCTGTAGTTGTCTCATACCATATTCCATATTCAAAAGAACGACATAATTCTATAAAAAAAAAAAAAGATTTTTAAAAAGCGCGCAGGCAGATTTGATGAGAGCTGGTTCGGGGCTTTCGTAGTTTATTTGTTGTTTGGCTTAACATTTTGCGCTTTCTTGTGCTTAATGTTAAAATGGCCCTCCCATGAGGTGTCAATCACAGAAACGGGCCCCAGCCAATTTGAGTTTGAGACCCCTGCATTAGAGACTACCCTCGAAACATTCTCATGACAGGACAGAAACATATTGGAGTGTAACATAACTGAATGAGTGAAATGAGTGGAAAAGGAAAGCGGAAAATACTGAACATTTCATCAGGCATCTCTAGCTCATTCTACAGTCATGCCAGTACAGCCATGTGAATCATGTGAGAGAGAGTCACTATTGGGATATATAGAATATTTCCCAGCAGGTTCTAACTAGACACTTGGATCTCAAGCCAATTGTGATATAAACATGATTTAAAATAAGAAGTGTCACCTTAAGTAAGACAATGAAAGAACTGAGGTTTTTCTATTCTTAGACTCACAAACATGGACTGAGCGTAAGTAAATCTGTTTTATCAGCTAGGCTTCCTGTCAAACATGGATTCACAGTGGACTAGCTTACAGCTTCTGTTCTGGGATACATGGAAAGAAACCATTACCACCACTATTTTCATCATCAGCACAGTGTCAGCAAAGAGACAGATGTGAGGCTCCTCAGAGGTCTTTTGTTACTCCATCCTCCATTAGCCAACAGCAGTAATACGCACTCGCACTCGCTCTCGCACTCGCACCCGCTCTAGCACCCGCACCAGCACCCGCTCTAGCACCCGCTCTAGCACCCGCATTCGCTCTAGCACCCGCTCTAGCACTCGCACCAGCACCCGCTCTAGCACCCGCTCTAGCACTCGCTCTAGCACCAGCACCCGCTCGCTCTAGCACCAGCACCCGCTCTAGCACCCGCACCCGCTCTAGCACCCGCACCCGCACTCGCTCTAGCACTCGCTCTAGCACTCGCACCAGCACCCGCTCTAGCACTCGCTCTAGCACTCGCACCAGCACCCGCTCTAGCACTCGCTCTAGCACCAGCACCCGCTCGCTCTAGCACCAGCACCCGCTCTAGCACCCGCACCCGCTCTAGCACCCGCACCCGCACTCGCTCTAGCACCAGCACCCGCTCTAGCACCAGCACCCGCTCTAGCACCCGCACCCGCTCTAGCACCAGCACTCGCTCTAGCACCAGCACTCGCTCTAGCACCAGCACCCGCTCTAGCACCAGCACCCGCTCTAGCACCAGCACCCGCTCTAGCACCAGCACCCGCTCTAGCACCAGCACTCGCTCTAGCACCAGCACTCGCTCTAGCACTCGCTCTAGCACTCGCACCAGCACTCGCTCTAGCACTCGCACCAGCACTCGCTCTAGCACTCGCACCAGCACTCGCTCTAGCACCAGCACCCGCTCTAGCACCCGCACCCGCACTCGCTCTAGCACTCGCTCTAGCACCAGCACTCGCTCTAGCACCAGCACTCGCTCTAGCACCAGCACTCGCTCTAGCACCAGCACTCGCTCTAGCACTCGCTCTAGCACCAGCACTCGCTCTAGCACCAGCACTCGCTCTAGCACCAGCACTCGCTCTAGCACCAGCACTCGCTCTAGCACCAGCACTCGCTCTAGCACCAGCACTCGCTCTAGCAGTTTTACACACTCACAGTTTCACTCTTCAGGACGTTAAACTGAACATGAAACTGACCCACCACTATCTGAACCTCTGAACTTTAAATAGGTTTACAGAGAGGAACACATTATTGAAATAATGTTCCAGTGCTCAGAGAGTGACATCTGACTGCATGAATTCTGCTGGTTTGGTGTTGTTTTGTGCCCTGCGGATCTCTGCGGTGTCTTTCTGCTGATTAACTGTCTGTCCGCCTGTCAGGCTTGTCTGAACTAGTGCCTCGACAGATCCGTCTGCCTGTAGGACAGTAAAGCTTCTGGTTGCCATGATTCAATAACAAAGCCATTTCAATTATAATCTCCACAGAAAGCCATACTGTCAATAAAGCACTACGGCATTAACATAGAGTGAGCTTTAATGCCGGGCGATATGACGGCTGGTTATGTTCTATTAATAGATTTAAATATTAGTCAATTTGGGTTAAGGTTAGTGTTCAAAGCATTTTATACATTTTTTACAGTTTATAATGTATTAATGAAGATATGATTCGGTATACACACAAATAACAAATAATTTTTTGTTTATCCAATTGAAAATGTTCCTAAAGTATAACCAAATAAACACACACACACTCACACGATCCTGTGTAAACCAGCTGTATGAAATCACTGAGAAACAGACAGAAACACGTCACATACACTGTGAGAAACAACCGCAGCCGTTTACAGCTCAATAAAATGCAGATATGATGAACAATCATTAGAGTTCAGATCGTTTATCTGGTAATATATCATATCAACAGCTACTGTGTGTGACATCACGACTGATAAACACCGGAGCTGCAGCTACACGGGAGAAAACTGCCATACGAGTTACAGGATGATGAACATCATCCTCACGTGATCCTTTTGGCAGCACATCCTAAATGAAAAAGCACTGTGGATGTTCAGGGCAGGTTTGATGACATCATTAGCAGGCGCCAGGCCTCAGGGGGCTGCAGTCACATGAAGTGAAGTATGAGAGAAACCAGTATGTCCTCGATACACACGTGCGTGCGCACACACATTCTCTTTAGCCATGTAAATCAAAGACTTCTATCACTTTTATATGAACAAAACAAACATTTTAATTTATTTATTAATTGCTTTCCTTTTTGAGGTTTTGTCAGATTGATCTTACTTCTGGAGGCAAACTACAGCTAAACACATAAACACACATACAAAAAACACACACCGTCCAGCTGTGCAAAACATCTGAAGTAACTTCACAACATTGTTGTTCAGGAGTGTGTTTATATCAGACATCAGTGGAGCCAAACACACACACACACACACACCACACACACACACACACACACACACACACACACACACACACAGTCCGATGCTGATATGACTTACTGTGTGTGTGGGAGCTCTGAATGACACACAGACGGCTCCACTGGTTCCTCCCTTCCTCCGCTCTTCTGCGCGTCTGCGCTTGTTTCCGTCTCTCTCTGTGCAGTAATCAGGCCGCTGCTGTCCGTGTCAGTCTGTCTCTCTCTCTGCACTCGGGCCGGTTCTGCCCGGCTGAATTGGAACAGGCTTCCCAGGCGTCTGAGGAATCCGTCTGCAGGAGGTGCTGTGGAGGCGGTTTGAGGAGTCGAGCCCCCGTCCTCCGTCTGTGACGCGCTGCTTTCGTCCGGAACGTCAGACGGCTGCGACTCCTGCGAGAGAACAGAGAGTGTGAGCGTCTTCAGTAGCAGCAGAGCAGCAGCAGCGCCCGTCTCTCTCTCCCCCCCTCTCTCTCTCTCGTGCTCACGTCCCTCCCCCAGTACATCCCACCCTAACCCTTAACCCCTTCAGTACTGATGTGCTCCGTCTGACTGACAACACTGGGTTTGACAACGTTACAAAACTAAAGCATCAAAACAGAACAAAGAAAGAAAGAAAGAACGAGAAAAAGAAAGAAAGGATTTTCTTAGTTCTTAATTCTGTAATTTGCAGCCTAAAGCAATGGTTTTCAGTCCTGGTCCAGATTCTCTCTTATTTAACACACCTGAGTTTCAGAAACAGCCTCTCTGTTAAATCCAATACTTCCCTACTCTATAGTACACAAAAGTACCCGGATGACCTACTACTTCCAGTGAGATTCTTACTATCCCATGAGGCCACGGGAGAGGATTTATGAATGTCAGTGAAACAACTCAACTGATGCTGGTAGATCACATAAAGACAACATGGCGGATGTAGTTATTTTTATGTAACGGACTTCTTTAAGAAAAATTATATGACTAGCAACACAGATTGACAACAGCAGGCATGATCGGATAGTTTTTGAGTCACTATTAGTAAACTTTTAAGCTGTCCTATATTTAGGAGATGAAAACCACTGGCCTAAATGCCCGTTTGAACCAAGAATATGATTACCCTATTCTTAAAAAAAGGCTAAAAGTTGCTTCTAATCTGGAAGCTTAGGATCAACTCATTTTTTATCCAAGAGTAATTCACAGAGCATTTTAATGCTAAAAGTAGCTCCTAAACAAAGTCCTCCTGAAAACTCTTTAATCCCTCAGAGAAACTCAGAAACCATCCGATCATTCCTGCTGTTGTCAATCCGCGTCACAACCGAGTAAATATATTGAAATATTATGATGACATTGACTTTTTAAAATGATATCACCGGGAAGGTGTTTTCTTAGTTTTAGATGTAGTTAGTGCAGTTTGCCTTTCTTTGTGTTATCTTTAGTGGTTCTGAATGTGGTTTAAATATATACTCTAATTAGTTTAAATGATAAGGGAAACTGAATGGAATTAGCCGCAGATGTACTATTTGATTATGTTATACATAATTCATTATGTATGTTATAGACTATACTTGATAATGTTGATAATATACAAACACATACATACACACACATATATAATAGTGTTTCATACAGTATATTTCTATCTTTATATATTTCTCCTTTCTGCTGTCTGCCTGCTACACTTCTCTACCAATCACTGTACGCGATTTAAGAACACACTCATAAAAGTGACATCATCCGTAGTAACGAGCTCAACCCCGCTTTTAGTAAGTTAGAAAAACTTGCTCTGTAGAGTTTTGTGAATCGGTTTTAAGTTAAAAACTTCTAGCTAGGAACTCTTAGTGGTAAGATAAAAAAAAGTGAGTATTAA
>CM074433.1:47335436-47352936 GCA_037101425.1 Elopichthys bambusa
GATATGAATGAGGACAGCGAGTTTTGCGGCTTTATAGTGTGTCTGTGGATTCCTACATGCTATCGAGACAGGCTGGTTCTGGAAAGCAGAGGTCTCCTCCTGCATTTTCCATCCAGAGCTGCCGAAGTTCATCCATCAGCTGTGACAGGCCGAGAGAAAGCGATAGCCTTATATCACAGCCAACCCTCCAACACAAATAAATGTGCTGATTGTGCTCGCGGCCCAAACACACTCGCGCCATTTATACACTCGCGCGCGCTGCTGTCCGCGGGAAATATTCTGCACGCTGTCAAATAAGAATAAAATGCGCAAACTGCACCAAATGCGTTCCAGCCAAATCACACGAGCAAACCCGTTAATGAGACACAATATCTGAACAAACGAACAAAATGAATATTTAGAACAAATACATCAGTGTCTGATTTAATGTAATCTGCTCATGATAACTCACCGCAGGATTATATATCAAATATCCGTCATATTTTTTTTACCACACAAACACGCAAAGATTTATTCTGAGTCTATTCTGAGCTCTAAACAAATATGCACAAACTACTTTCTACAAAATTGTACGTGATGCACAATTCATTTTGTTACAAGATCCCAATAATCCCCAGAATGTTTATGGTTTGCCTGAGTAACCTAAAGCTAAACTTGCATATACTATCAACAGGTCTATATAACTCTTCGTCAGGTATATTCTTCAAGGTGGAATTATTTGAACATATTTAAGTTCACGGTTTTCGCGTGATAGTGAAAAGAGACTCGAATCGAATGTTTAATTCGGCTTAAACAATCCAAATACCGATAACGGTTTAAATCGCGCGCTGATGTTCTTCATTAACGTCTGTTTCCATTCAGAAACTCGGTTCTCCACGGAATGTGTCGGGTCCAAACGAGCCAGCGCTCGATTATTACATTGTTAAATGTCAATAAATATTAATATAGAAAAAAAAAACTGATTTGGTAAGACAGCCAATAATTCAATAATAAATGTTGCTTTTTTCTTTAGACATCATCCTCACACACAAGAGACTGTGACGTAACTAGAGTCATTCAGTCTCCATGAACCGCCCTCTCTCTCTCTCTCTCTCTCTCTCTCATATGCGATCAAAGCGCAGGAATAATCGAAAGGCTGGACGGTATCTGAGGAGTCTTGAGAGGAATATTCAGGCGTCGGGAAGATTTTTTTTTTTTTTAAAAAAAGAAAGAAAATGAAACATTTTAAAATGGAAATAAACACGAACTCGTGAAATGGAGGACTGGAGTAGCCTACATCGACACATTGAACAGATGTTCGTAAACTCATCTTTACTATTTTTATATGCTATTGTATGCTCGTCGTCCATGATTTATTAGAAGTTAGTATTACTGAATCACTGTAATCTGACATTTTTAAATCTTTCAAAGCGCGTCGAAGCCAAACGCGACTGTGACGGTGAATGTGATTCCCAATGAAATGGAGTTCAACTGCCTTCCTAAAGTATATAAGAAGTTATCAGAATCAAAATCTAATGCGACATGACTGGATGAATTATTGAAGGACTTTTCTGGAAAGACCTTCAGTGTGTGAAGAGTTTCGTCAGTGTTAGAGGTGATTTCCATTCGCTCCATCGTTTCATTTTTATGATTTAATTCACAAAGAGCAGGAATATCAGGAAGGTTCAGCTCAAAGGCCCTTTAGTAGCCTGTCTTTCACTGCAACACAAACAGAAAAGACGCAGGAAAAAACATTAATGAACCGTGAAACATGTTGTAGCGAGTGACCATTATTATAGTGTCTCTTTCTGTGAAAGACTAGCGAACGACTAAAGCGCTTTACAGCACGTCCATCTTCTCCATGTGTCAGAAATGAAGGAAAAGTCCAAGAATGCTGCGAAGACACGAAGAGAAAAAGAAAATGGAGAATTTTATGAACTGGCCAAACTGTTGCCGCTGCCCTCGGCCATCACATCTCAGCTGGACAAAGCGTCAATCATCAGACTGACCACAAGTTACCTGAAAATGAGAGCCGTGTTTCCAGATGGTAAGTTACAGCTCGATTTGAGACGGATTTCCAGCACTGCCTGATGGGATTTGCCTTTGATTTGCTGTTCGTATGATCATCTCACAATGCCTTTTAATTTCGTTGTCTTGTTTTTATTTGTGATGTTTCACTAAATTAATTTTCAATGGCGGAGTATTTTATTCTAATTGAATTAATCTTAAAGCATTTGAAAATAATAATAATAATAATAAATTGCTGTTTATTTACTCGATTAAGTCAACGAGTCTAACCACTCCACATCCAAAAGTCTAAAAATAAAATGATTAAAAATAGCCTAATAATAACGATAATAGGCCTAATAATAATAATAATAATAGATTTCTCAGTTCGTTTTGATCAGATGTGCTTTGCGTGATAAAATGAATCTGATTACGATTAAGGTTAGCAGCCCTTGCAATTTTGTTCCTAAAAGAAAATTATTGTCTGTTTTTTGTTTCTTGTGTTTGTACATTTTTATCAACTCATAAAATCAACTAAACCATCACAGATTCAGTCTTTTTCTCTTTCCGTCGCTGTTAAAGACATTCGCTTAGAGTCAAAATCTTCTGCCATATCGGATCGCATTGGTCATAAAGAGCTTATCAGTTTAGAAATCTTTTTTCTGTAAATTAATAAAAATTAACAATTTGTTCCCATTAAATAATTTATTTTAATTTCCGTTTTCGGCTCATGGAGGCAGTCATTTCAAATTAGTGATACTACATTATGCTATAGTATAATGTGTTGTTGTAATTCTGCAATTGACCTTTTAGCAGTAGCCTATTTGTCTACAATATATATATTTCACTTAAAATTGCTTCATTGAAATTTATAATAATAAAGAAAGTTATTATAATAAAGCTATAATATAATATAATATAATATAATAAACACATTAAGGCTTCAGGGAAACAATATTTAACGTTACACAAATCCACAAAAAAACTTTTTTTTTAGATTGTCCACGTGAAGTTGAAAAGTAACTTTGTTTAATCAGCACATGTGATAATAAAGATGGATAACCTCCCGTTAAACTGCAGTTTAAATGAGTTTACAATTCTAAGGTAGTCCACTTTTGTCTTATTTTGCTAAATGAATTCTTCACATCCCAAACTATATATCATTATTAAAACACCAGCTTCTCGGAAGAATATGAGAAATGGGAACGATGCCGTTTATTCGTGCGCTAATGAAAGTTTTGAAGGTTCTTCCGTCAGTATTTGAATCTGTTTCTGTGTTTGTTGTGAGGTCTCGGAGAGGCCTGGGGTCAGTCGTCACGGGTCAGTCCTCTGGACCTCATGGCCAAAGATCTGGGATCTCACCTGCTGCAGGTGCGAGGCTTTTAAAACAACGTTATATTTGATGCTAATGTCTTGAAACGCGTCTGATGATTATGCAAATGAATCATATGATATGTGTTTTTCAGACGTTGGACGGGTTTGTGTTTGTCGTCGCGTCTGACGGGAAAATCATGTACATATCAGAAACAGCTTCAGTACATCTGGGTTTGTCACAGGTGAGAGTTTAAGATGAAATCAGGGTCAGTCCGAGGCCACAGTCATATCACTTCAACACACACATAACTGAGACCACATGCACTTCCAGAAGAATGTCATTATAATACTATCTGGGGAATGTGAAGTGAATCTATTCAGACTGTTTGCTCAGTATTGCTATTTCTTATATTGTGCCTATATTGAGAAATTGTTTAACATGTCTAGATTTTACTTTTGGGCATGTAAAGAGAGCTTTCTGTGTCACATCATTGGATCAACCAAACACACACACACACACACACACACACACACATTCAAAAGTTATAAAACACAAAAAAAGATATTTTGCAGAACGTTTGGAACCAAACAGCACTTGTGTCCATTGACTTCCAATATATGGACATAAAACAAAACAAAACAGACATTTCTCAACATTTTTGGAGCGACATGAGGGCGAGTAAATGAAAGCTTTGTGGGTGAATTGTGCCTTTAAGAAATCCTTCTGTGCTGATTTGGTACTTTAGTATTTCTAGCACAGCTGAACTGGTGGCACAGATTCATAAAGTTAGAAAATGCACTTTACACACATTAAAAAAATGACTAAACACAATTCTCTAGAAACTTATCAGTGTGTTTGTATGCTGAGAGACCACGGCTCTTCCATGCACTTCTGTCAGAATAAAACAAACCGGATCTAACCAACATGAGCAGGACATCAGAGTCTCTCTGAGAAACAGAAGCTTCAGTGAAGAGAAGAATACTGACACTGGAAATAACGCCTGCAGAACCTTCAGTGGACCCTTTTGACGTGTGGAAGTAAACTGACGGGTAAATGTCTGTGGAGGAACATGGGAGACCATGAAAAAAATTATTTGTGCTGCAACAGCTCTTGCTTTTCAAAATAAGAAAAGAGACAAAGACGTCAAAAATGTTACAGTCTCTTCTTTAGCAGCTGTAATAGAAACTACTCCACAGCACTGTTTACTGACCAATGCAGTCACACATCAAGACAAAAAACAAAACAAAAAAAGCAATAAAAAACAATTCGTAGAAATTAAAAATGCGCTTCTTGGAGTCAGGATGTGAACATTTTAATTTAGTTTCAGGAGCATTAAAAGAAGAATTTTGGCAAGATGTTGGCAATGACCTTGATGGATTATGTGGAGATCCAGACTCGTGTCACGGGTGAGTTGAAGGGAAAACGCTTTTTATTGCCTAGTCAAAACAGCAGCGGCCGCAAGAGACGAGCCCCAATCGCACGGGACGACGCAAATGAAGCTGTTAATGTGGGAGCACCTGTGTATACTGACTACTGAGCATTCAAATGGGCTGGTGGACGACGAGAAGAATGTGAGCGAGAACGGCTTACAGACCGAGACTGAGACTTCATTGGCAAAACGCTAAAACGCAACCGGCGTCGACAGGGAATTCATTATGTTCGCACTCGCACTCTGACAGGACGGTATTGTGTGTTGTGGTGTGCAGCAGGACTCCAGATTTGATCTGAAACACACAAACGCAGTATGTTTAGTAAAGTGCACATTCCTGCGCGCTCCTGCGCCTCAGCGCGCCGCCGCACTACAAAGATCAGATTAGCGTCTCCGCCGCAGCTGCCGAGAAAGTAATTTGTCGCTGAAGTGCTGTGAAGTGACCTTCCCTGTGTCTGATGTGCCCTGCTAATTTACACACAAAAATGGATCAAAGTCCTGCACAGAATCCGCTTTTGTTTTCACATGCAAATCGTGTTTTTATACATGAACTTTTTGCAGGGGGAATCAGACTGTCTCTTTGAGATGGACGCAGATCAATTTCAGACAAACAGGAGCTTAGCTTCAGCCCGACACACACACACACACACACACACACACAGACACACACCCTTAAACGGGTGAATACACACCCTGTTCACAATAGGCATTTTTGTGAGTTGATGTAATCTTCTTAAATGACACGGATTCTCAGTCATTCTTAATCTCGGCTGGGTTTTTCACTTTTCAGACTGGTTTCAGACCACCTGACCGATATCAGGGGAACGTAAAATGATTGTGAATGATGATTTATCATGTGTTGTAGGTGGAACTGACTGGTAACAGCATCTTTGAGTACATCCACCCGTCAGATCACGATGAGATGAGCGCAGTGCTAAGCGCGCACCCGCCGCTGCACCCGCACTTCCTGCAGGGTACGAGCGCACACACACACGCGCATGAAATAAAACGAAATTAAATGCTGTATATTTATCACAAGGCTCTTCTGGTCCGTGTGTTCCAGAGTTTGAGCTCGAGCGCTCGTTCTTCCTGCGGATGAAGTGTGTGTTGGCGAAGCGGAACGCGGGACTCACGTGCGGCGGCTATAAGGTGAGTTTGTGTCTCTTCAGCTGAAACACCCGAACATGTTTTCATTTGGAACAAATCAGATACCAGCTAGCAATAGCCGTCATTTCACCGTCTCGGTTAGATATAGACCCGATATAGTCCGGCTATGAGTAACCCACTTTTAGCCAAAACAATCTTTAATTTGGTTACATGTCGTTTTTGCCAAAATAACTTGCGATATGTATGATATTCCATCATGTAAGCAAAGTCAACAGTGATTACAAGGTGTTTGGTTTCATATATTTGACATGTTCTATGCGTAGGCTGTGCGTAGCCACGATTTAGCTCGTAGTCAGACCGGCTATTTGTAGCCAATCATTATAGTTTTTGGACAGGAAGTGCATGAGATGGTTGATATCCCATTATGTTCGCAATGTCAATGACATCTACAAGATGTAATAGTGTCATTTCATGACATGGTCTATCTGTAGTCACGTTTAGCTCTGAATTGGATAGGCCATGTGCAGTCTGCTATTAGTCCACCCGGCGAAATCGAGGCAATCTATAGTCTAATTTTTACGGCTTGGCTATAGCCCTGATTCAGACCAGCAATGAGTGTTGCCAAAATAGTGTTAAAATTGTTTACAAGTAATTTTTGACCACAAAGCTTGTGGGTTGCATGATATATAATCAAATGCAAGTAAACATTTGAAACAGCATATTTTTGCTGTCACACAATCATACACATTCTACGATATTATACACACACACACACACACACACACACACACACACACACACACACACACGACTGTCTTTAATTTTAAGTTAAATAAAAATTCAATTAAATTCAAAACCGCTAGATGGCAACTGTGGCCCTACTCAGACATGACTACTGGCAACGCGAGACTTGAAAGTTAGTTGAGATCTCGCGATAAACAACTGTCGGAGAGCAAGCAACAGCAAACGTTAAAGCAAATTCTTTCCTGCTTTTGGTCGTGTAAATATCTGTGTTTTTCGTTTTGACATATGTTCATTATTTATGTACATTATTTGTTATCGTGTGTAGGAACCGTGACATTAGCGGGTAACAGTGCAGACTCAGGGTAAGCCATGTTGTTTTAGATTAACATGAAACAAGCACGTGTACTGTAGTTTTTCTTGTGCCCTTAAACTCTCTAATTATCTAAATTCAAGGGATTAAACATGAAACCTGTGCAGCTTATTATTATATGTTATGAAAACCACATATATATATTAATCTTTAGATCATTATGATATGAAAATAGTGATATGGCAAGGCAAGTTTATTTTGTATAGCACAGTTCAACAACAAGGCAATTCAAGGTGCTTTACATAAAACATAACAGCAACATAGGTCAGTATAAAAAGACAATATAAGATGACATTTGAAAACACTTTAAAAGAGCTAAATAGACAATAAAAAGATAAAACAGGAGAGTAAAAGTTACAGTGGAGTGTAATAAATTAATCATTATTCCAGTTAATAAAAGGCAGTGGCAAACAGTAAAGTCTTTAGCCTTGATTTAAAATAATTAACAGCTGCAACAGACCTGCAGTTTTCTGGGAGTTTGTTCCAGATATATAGACTGAATGCTGCTTGTTAAATGTTCCATATTTTTTAAACATGTTATATGTATCGTATTGTATTTGTAAAATGTAATTTTCATTAATTTTTTGTTTTTTTTTATCATTTTGTATTATCTTAAATTACATATAAAAGGTTTTTATTTAGAAAAATAACTTGTTTGGTTGGAGTGCCATTTATGAGAACCTGTTATATTTAAGTGAAAAGAATCCTTTAGCCATTATTTTGTTGTCGGTTACATGTATAGATGTAGTCATTCATTAGCTGTATATTTGATGACTAGTCTACTCTTGGGTTATGGTTAGACGTCTATTAGATTTTCACTGACAGCCTAAATTCAGCCTAGACGTCAGGACTGTGTTTTGACGGCTATTAGACGTCTTTTAGACATAAAATTGCTTGCTGGGATGATGGCCGGTAAAATTATATTCTGATGGTTACTTTCCTGCGGGGCGTTATTTTCTGCGAGCGCGTCTCAAATCCGAGTTTTGCATTGCAAATGTCATTACGAAAAAAGCAAGGCAAACATTTGTCAAGAGCTTGAGTTCACATCTAGAGCCACTTTGAAGTCAGATTCATTTGCCATTTACTTTTGTTATTCTGCTGCATGAACTGATGATCATAATCTGATCTGATCTGATTCACTGCAGCAAGAACTCGTTTGACGCGAAGCGCTGAATCGATGACCGCTCGCGTCGATGACGACACGTTTTCCAGTGTCTCCACCCGTTTCCCCTCGCACGTGCACGACTTCGAGCTGGATAAGCTTTCATAGATCAAGCTTTGGAGATTTGTTTAAAATTTACATTGGCAATAAACAAGTGGTTTATGTTAGGTAAAGAATAAATCACGCGCTGTATTCAGAGGCGTGCGGCACAGGTCAGCAGGACGTAGACATAAATTAATCGTGTGAATATGTGAGTGTGTGTGTGTGTGTGACATGAGCTCTGACAGGCCGCGCGCTCTCGGTTGATCTGCTCCAGCTTCCACACATTAAACACTGAACCAATCTGATCCCTGCAGGTGATTCACTGCAGCGGGTACCTGAAGATCCGGCAGTTCGTGATGGACGTGTCTCTGTACGAGTCGTGCTATCAGATCGTCGGGCTGGTGGCGGTCGGTCAGTCGCTTCCGCCCAGCGGCGTCACGGAGATCAAACTCCACAGCAACATGTTCATGTTCCGCGCGAGCCTCGATCTCAAACTCATCTTCCTGGACAGCAGGTGAGGTTCAGCTGAAACACGTGACCTCATGCGAACACTACTCTTGCTGTTTCAGCACGGAATACTGCATCTCTCACTGCAGTGCTCTTTCATTTCCACAGTTGACATGGTCCATTTAAGTCATGTCGGAAAGATCGTATTTGCCAGTTGAACAGTGCAAAACATGTTTGTCGTGTTTTCCAGCACAAATATCTAAACATTCTTAAATCGAGATGCATTTACTGGAGAAGCAAAACGACTGAAGATATTGAGTCTTGTTTAATGAAAAAATTGTCAAAATGAAGCGAGTTTGTGCTTAAAAATATCTGCCAATGGGGTCTGATAATCTTGTTTCCCCTTCAAATTAAGATTATTTTTCTGGTAGATATCCGTTCTTGTTTTAAGCACATCATTTAATTTTGACACATTTCTCAGAAATCAAGACTCAACATCTTCAGTCATGTCTCTTCTCCAGTAAATCTTGATTTAAGAATGTTTAGATGTTTGTGCTGGAAAACGAGACAGAAACTCTGAGGAGGAACATGGTTTTTGCAGTGAACACACATGAACATCAGTGAGATACAGCTTCTGTATTGATGGTAAATTTGTTGAAATGAATAAAATTATTATTTTTTCCATTTACAATAAATCTAGCTAAGCTGCATGTACAAAATACGATAGTACAATATAATATATAACGATAGTTATATATTCATAAAATGAATTTAAAAAAAAAAGTGCATTCTGTATTCATCATTTTATTTCATTCAAATACAGTTAAAAAATCTTGCTGAATTTTTTGTAGAAATGGTACATCGCCATCTTGCTCTGATCAAAGTGACTTGACATTGTAATTACGACTTTCCAACTTGTAAATATTAACTCGACTGCACCAATAATTCTTACAGACTAGAACTGACCAGAAGAAATATCAGCTGTGATTTTTAATAATTTTAAACCATTGATAGAAACAAAAAACAGCACAGGAAACCGTCATACGAACACATTCAGACGTCACAAGGAGCCTCTTTCATGAACAAAGTCTTATGAAACGTGCGTGTCTCACTGGAGTGTGTTTGTGTGTCAGGGTGGCCGAGTTAACCGGTTATGAGCCGCAGGATTTGATTGAGAAGACTCTCTACCATCACGTCCACGGCTGTGACGTCTTCCACCTGCGATTCGCACATCATTTACGTGAGTTGCTGCATGTGTTCCACTTCACACACACTTTCATTAGATACTTTGTAGATCATCTACACCGACTCGAGTCGACGCCAACAGCATGAATGTGTTCGTTCTACTAACACGACTGAACAGTGTTTGCATGGAAACGCTGACAGTGAATCAACTAGTGAAGTGCTCTGTGTGTCTCAGTTCTGGTGAAGGGTCAGGTGACCACCAAATACTACCGTATGCTGTCCAAACACGGTGGCTGGGTTTGGGTGCAGAGCTGCGCCACCATCGTTCACAACAGCCGCTCGTCTCGGCCGCACTGCATCGTCAGCGTCAACTACGTCCTGACGTGAGTGACCTTTCCCCTCCCTAACAGCATATGGTGTTTACACAGAATCTGCACTCTGATGCCGTGTCTCTCCGCAGGGACGTGGAATATAAAGAGATGCAGTTCTCTCAGGACCAGAGCAGATCCAGACCGTCACTCTCCTATAAGAACTGTCTCGCAGCTCCTCAGGACTCACGCAAACAGCTGAAAGCCAAACCAGCCAAAATCAAGGGCAAACCCAAAGCATCTCCGTATTCACAGGTAAAAGCGCTGACAGAATCACCTGGGAACGCACCGACGCGTGCGGCTTCTGACGTGTACGTGACGTCAAGTGCTTCTGGTTTCCAGACCTCGCTGCATGCTGATAAACTTGAGTCTCTGTCCTGGAAGTCGGGCCTGTCGTCCTGTCGGGAGCAGAGCCCCGTCTCACTGATGCACGTCCAGGATCCGTCTCACACGCTGCCTCCGTCCTACACATACACACACACGCAGACCTCCAGCGACTGCCGGAAAGCACATGTGACCCCGAGCCCCTCCAGACGGCACGTCCTCTCCTCGCTGCAGTCGCCCTGGAGCTGCGCAAATAAACCTGCGGCGCACCTGCAAACTCCTGCAGCCTGCAGCACATACTCAGGTATCAACACACACACATCACAGAGTTTAGATCAGACAGACGCCTCAGACAGGGTGAGGACAGACGGACAGATAGCAGGGCTGTAACTTGAACTCTTTCCCCACCATTGATGGAATTTTCAGGCTTTCCATGTTTTCACTGTTATACAGTAGGGGGCGCTATTACGCATGTTCTGAAAGAGTACAGAATCTCCAGATCAAAACACAGGCAAAGAAATAGAAACAAGCCATAGAAGCATTGCTGACGCACGTTGTAGTTTTTGACAAAAAAAGCTTTCTGTTGCTCTAAACTTTCCCACATTCAAGTGTTGATAAAAAAAGAATGCATGAAGCTAGAATAATGTTTTTTTTGTTTAAAAGCAGAGGCTCTACAGAAGACAATAGTGTCAGATCAATTCAGTTCAAGTTTTGTTCTCATCTGATCTTGTTTTATTATTATTCTTGTTTTATTTTGTTCTTGTCAGATCAATATCACTGGATATTAACTCTTTCCCTGTTGAAAAGAAAGTTGCCAGCCACCGGCAGCATTTTTGATCATTTTCACAAATCTTTTATGGCTCAAAATATTTTGTTATATGAATATCTGATCAGTCAATATATCAAAACAAAGAACAGAGACTTTGCTTTTAAATAACAAAAAGCCATTTTATTTTAGCTTCATGCATTCTTTTTTATCAACAGTTGAATGTGGGAAAGTTTCATTAAAAGAGCAACATTTTGAACAAAAAGCTTTCTGTCAAAAACTACAAACGTGCGTCAGCTACACTAGTATACAATAGAATATCTAAACATTAAATCAGTTACATGTGTGAATTAATAACAAATTTCATTGTGAATCAAATGGAATCAATTCACAAAGATTCACAGAGAACGACCTGCACGTCTAACCAACTCTGCGTCCATCAGGTTCGGCGGCCGACGGTGCGTTCTCAGCCCAGCTGCTGCACGGGGGCTACAGACCCGGCGCTGCGTTTAAAGAGGAACCCGGTCAGAACCAGGACGGCACCAACGGCTGCAGAGGGCGAGAGGACGAGCGGGCCGGACCGCCGCTGGCCAGACGGCATCATGCGCTCCAGGGCTTCGGCCAGCGCAGGCTGTGTGTGATGGACCCGCCGTACGAGGACCGAAACAGTGCAGCCAGGCTCTTAGATCAGAACGACATGGAGGAGAAGAGGATGCTGCTGGGAACGGACCTCCCGGCGCAAAGTCCATACGTCTCTCTGAACCTCCACCATGTTCTGGCCAAGCACGGCTCTTTCCCATCAGGACCCTACGCTCTGAGTCATTTAACGGACGCTTACCGGGGCGAGGAGGTGAACCCGTACCTGTACCGAACCCAAAGCCCCGCGCCCGACGGACATCGCGTTCCTCATTACATCGGCACATCTGTCATCATCAGCAACGAAAGGTGACACGCTCAGGATCGCCGTCGAATTACCGTGGCTGAGGGACCCGTCGCCGGTCCCAGCCTCCTCTACTGTTTTATGCAAAGATTTTCTGTTCACACATAAAGCAACATCAGGTATGGAATATATTTTTACCCAACGTGCAGCCAGTTCAGCGGGATACTACAGCCATTATGTCCGGAATACCGAGGAAGGAGAAGCTTCAATACGTATCGGTCATTCAGGGTCTCCAGATGAGCCTCATATTTGCTGCACGATACTGTTCACTAAACTCAAGAGATATGCAAGTGTGCCCAGACTGACAATGATCCACATATTGTATTTGAAACATGCTTTTGTGCCATTATTTACCAAATGAAAACATTTAATCTAATTTAACCATTTAAAAAGCAAATGTTTCAGCAGGATTTCTGTAACAACAGACAAATTTCAGAACTTAAAGATGAAGTGTGTGAATTCTACACCACCAAACTGAATTACAACCCCTCATCTGTCATTGCTTCGTTAGACAGATAGTCCCGCCCCAGACTCGTGTGATTGGTTGAGTCAGAAGTAGAGTCACACAGATGTTCTGAAAGCGTCACAGAGTTTCACTCTTCAGGACGTTAAACTACCGATGACTAACACGTCGTCTCACGCTTCAGCTGTAAAAGAAGAACTTCTCAACATTGCTTTTCATACTGAGCTGGAATGATATGATTTCTATGTACATCTAAAGAAAAACAATTTACTGGGTCCAGTTTTCTGTTGCTGAACAACCAATCCTGCAGGGTTTCAACTGGTCTTTCAATTGTGTCTGACGTCCTGATATTTAGCTGCTATAAACAAATAATGGGCATATTTATTGGCGTCGATCACATTGCAGCTTGATTATTTATGGTTCAAACCAAGAGTCTGACAGATGATACTAAAATGACTGGAGCTAGTTTGCTTAGACTTAATAAACATGAGGTGACACATGTGAGCGTGTTGTGGTCTCTTAGAAACAAAAATGTCGAAAAAAGCTGTGATTCTCAAAAAGGCAGAAGACTTTGTTATTAATTTTATTATTATTGGTGCCAGAACTTTCATCTCCAATTCCATTTGAGAAAAGCTCGCCGGTCTCATAAAACGTTTGATGAAGCGCTTCAAGATCTAATACTCCTCATGATGAAGGGCCGGGAGAGGGTTAATACTGGCTCTGTTTGTTTGTTGATGAAGACTGCTGTTTTTTATGATTTTGAAGAAGAGCCAAGGCTCCGTGTCCATCTCTGGGGAGAGAAGATTGGAATCTGGTATTATGCAGCCGGTATTAGAGATGATAGATTTGTGTTGACCTTCAGAGACCCTCCAGCTGAAATTGTTTAACAGGATATTGTGGATCTGAGGAGAGCTATTTGCTTAATGATTTCTAAAGGCTGAGCAGTTCAGAAAGGCTTTAGTGGATAGATGTGTCCACTCGAGCACCGGACCACCTAAAGAATCATATCAACGATCGAGTAACACCGATCACGGTGAATGTGAGAAAGTGGCAGCCGATTAATGTGTTTGTAATGAGGTGAAAGATCTCAGACCGTTTAGCAAAGCTCGAGGCATATTTTCACCTCATCAAGACGAGAGACGAGCCTGAAGCACGAGGTGAAGATGACAGATGAGCTGCTAGTTATCGAGGGCGGATGAATGTGACACTGCCAGGAAAAAACCACACACACACACACACACACACACATGCACTCATTTGCACTCTCACACTGACATTCATTCACTCACACACACACACACACACACACACACACACACTCACATGCATTCAGGCACACACACACTAACACATTCACATGCTCACACACACACTTGCTCTCTATCGCACACACACACACAAACACATTCTCACACACACTCGCTCTATCACACACACACATTCACGCTCTCACACACTCGCTCTCTATCTCACACACACACACATTCACACACACTCGCTCTATCACACATACACACAGATATTCAGTCTCACACACACACAGCGCTTCACTGATGGAACAAACATCAGTCACAATCATTTTATTTAATTTTGTACAATTCAGGAATGTCTTCTTTAAAAGGGATCATCCATATTTTACAAACTATGGATCATTACAAAATTCTGAGTGATATTGACAGATTTAACTGATGACCTGATATGAACATAGAAATCACCTCAATCTAAAGAGAAATAACAATTAAAAGTATTAACAGGTGTCAGTCAGATGTGACAGAATGAGGCTGGTGTCGTTAACAGACAGTAATCCACTACAGATCAATAACGACCTAAGCTTAATCAGAGCAAACAGCCTTTACTGTGACGCAGTCATTAAACCGGCTCGTCTGTCTGAGTCTCACAGCAGGGAAACTTCTTTAACCTTGTCATTTTTCTGCTTAACTAATTCATATAAATGTCTGTATTTTTTGAGATGTGGGAGTGTAATTTGATTTGAGTTTATGTTCTCTGTAATCTGTTACTTTCAAACTCTGAGACTTAAAAATATTGCTCATATTAAAGGCCATATACAGAAGGAAGCGTGTCGTCCGTCCGTCATGCTGAATGTGATCAAGTCAAGAGCTGTTTACCAAATAAATGTGAACGATTCATTGGTGCACGTTATTCTGAAGAAAATATCACAGCAGCACACAAACATCATCTCACGGTATGTCTGAAATCAGCCATGAAACGACCCAGAAAGAGAAAAAGACGTTTCTGTTAAATGAAGTCGTATTAAACAATGGCTAACAAAACAACTTCAGCTGCTCTTGATCACCACAAGGTTCCTCAGCATGTCGAAGGAGTTTCCGTCCGGCTGCACGGACACGATGCCCTGATCCCCCGAATCCACCTGCAGAAAGCCGTTCTCATCTAGACCCAGAACCTCGGCCTCGGGCCCATCCTCGCTCCACAGACGCACACGCGAGCCCCTGAAACACAGACACACGTCAGACTTCTGAAACACAGGTGATGTACGAGCGGCGGAGCGCGGCGCGTCTCACCCGTGCACCCATCGACTGTAATAGAGCGGCAGAAGCGCCTGCGGTCCGCGCAGCTGGAAGTCCGAGACAAAGCGCTCCAGCAGCGTGACCGATCGCGCGATGAGCTGCGCCGGGTCCAGCGCGTCCAAGCTGCGTCCGTGTTCCCGGTTCTGCTGTCGCACCAGGTCATTAATGCAGACAGTCGGGTTGCTGTTGCTCACATTGAAGCCGCAGCCTGCAGGAAACACGACAGACGTCACGCGTGACACTGCTAATAAAGTGAAGCACTGATGTGGGGCGAGACCTCACCAATCAGAAGGCTGAAGGTCTGACCCGTCATGCTGGAATTGACCAGAACCCCACCGAGCTTCATCAGGTTACTGTAGTAAATGTCATTGGGCCACTTCAGCCGCAGGTCGATGTCCTGAACACATGGAAATATGACTTACGCTTGCATTCATTCATTCAGCCGACGCTTTTATTCACAGCGACTTTCAGATGAGGATCATCACAAGTAATCTGTCATACGACAGCAATATTCAAACACCATGTTTAACTACAGCAGAACAAGTTAGAGCAAAGCTGCAATGCAGAAAAAAGGAAAGTTTCTGATGGTTTGAGTCATGTGATTCACTACTTCAGTTTGACTTCATGTGACTTGCTGCTTCACCTCAAAGAAGCAGAAATCTCATCCATTTAAATCCGTATGGAAAGAGGGAAAAAAATGGTTGGTTTACACTGTGTAAGTGCGGTATGAAAAAACTTCAAGAATGAATTCCACGGCTGATGTGTTATTTTCAGTAGTGTGGAAAAGGCACAAATAAACTTCTCTCTTATTTGACTTGACTTTGTGTTCAGTATGTGTGTGTGTGTTCAGTATGTGTGTGTGTGTGTGTTCAGTATGTGTGTGTGTGTGTGTGTGTGTGTTCAGTTTGTGTGTGGGTGTGTGTGTGTTCAGTTTGTGTGTGGGTGTGTGTGTGTTCAGTTTGTGTGTGGGTGTGTGTGTGTTCAGTTTGTGTGTGTTCTGTTCAGTATGTGTGTGTGTGTTCAGTTTGTATGTGTGTGTTCAGTTTGTATGTGTGTGTGTACAGTGTGTATGTGTGTTCAGTATGTGTGTGTGTGTTCAGTATGTATGTTTTCAGTATGTGTGTGTGTTCAGTATGTATGTGTTGTCAGTATGTGTGTGGGTTCAGTATGTATGTGTGTGTTGTCAGTATGTGTGTGTTCAGTATGTGTGTGTTCAGTGTGTATGTTCAGTTTGTATGTGTGTGTGTATTCAGTGTATGTGTGTGTATGTTCAGTTTGTATGTGTGTGTGTATTCAGTGTGTATGTGTGTGTTCTGTTCAGTTTGTGTGTTCAGAATGTATGCGTGTGTGTTCAGTATGTGTGTGTGTGTGTTCAGTATGTATGCGTGTTTTCAGTATGCGTGTGTTCAGTTTGTGTGTGTGTTCAGCGTGTATGTTTTCAGTATGTGTGTGTGTGTGTTCAGTGTGTGTGTGTGTGTTCAGTATGTGTGTGTGTGTTCAGTGTATGTGTGCGTTTTCAGTATGTGTGTGTGTTCAGTATGTGTGTGTTCAGTGTATGTGTGCGTTTTCAGTATGTGTGTGTGTTCAGTGTGTGTTTTCAGTATGTGTGTGTGTGTTCAGTATGTGTGTGTGTGTGTTCAGTATGTGTGTGTGTGTGTGTTCAGTATGTGTGTGTGTGTGTTCAGTATGTATGTGTGTGTGTGTTCAGTATGTATGTGTGTGTGTGTTCAGTATGTATGTGTGTGTTCAGTATGTATGTGTGTGTGTTCAGTATGTGTGTGTTCAGTTTGTGTGTGGGTGTGTGTTCAGTTTGTGTGTGGGTGTGTGTTCAGTTTGTGTGTGTTCAGTTTGTATGTGTGTGTTCAGTTTGTATGTGTGTGTTCAGTTTGTATGTGTGTGTTCAGTTTGTATGTGTGTGTGTACAGTGTATGTGTGTTCAGTATGTGTGTGTGTTCAGTATGTATGTTTTCAGTATGTGTGTGTGTTCAGTATGTATGTGTGTGTTGTCAGTATGTGTGTGTTCAGTATGTGTGTGTTCAGTGTGTATGTTCAGTTTGTATGTGTGTGTGTATTCAGTGTATGTGTGTGTATGTTCAGTGTGTATGTGTGTGTTCTGTTCAGTTTGTGTGTTCAGTATGTATGCGTGTGTGTTCAGTATGTGTGTGTGTGTGTTCAGCGTGTATGTTTTCAGTATATGTGTGTGTGTTCAGTGTGTGTGTGTTCAGTATGTGTGTGTGTGTGTGTTCAGTTTGTATGTGTGTGTTCAGTTTGTATGTGTGTGTGTACAGTGTATGTGTGTGTTCAGT
>CM074433.1:47357936-47457936 GCA_037101425.1 Elopichthys bambusa
ACACACACACACACACAGGTTTGTTTTGCTATCTTAGTGAGGACTCTCCATAGGCGTAATGGTTTTTATACTGTACATTCTCTTCCCTACACTACCCCTAACCCTAACCATCACAGGAAACTGTCTGCATTTTTACATTTTAAATAAAACATTGTTTAATGTTTTTAAAGCTATTTTAAATAAGAGGACTGTCTTTCTACAAATTTGTGTCCTCATAAACCATGTATCCAAGAACACACACACAGACTTACACAGATCTTCATCTCGAGCTTCAGATTAAACCCATCGGGTCACTGAAACTCGATCTCGAGCGCTCGTGAGCCGCTCCGCTCCTCAACACTCTCCACAGACGCACTCTTCTCTTCCAGCGCCGAGCGCCAGATGTACGAGAATGAGAACTGAGAACGACGAGCATCTGCTTGCGATTTGAGGTAATTGCTGCTGGATCACGCAGGTCAATTGGACTAATTTGACTTCATGTACTAACCCGATGCTTTGGCTGTTGGGCAGCGGCTCCTTCGGCCTCGTGACACAGAGTTGGTGTTTTCACAGGAAGTGGCGTTTAATTCCACACGGTGTCAGTTTGGGTTTTGGATTCACTGTTAAAACAAACACTGATTGCTACACGACAGGACGACCTCAGTATGTGTGTGTTAATTACGCTCCGAGGAGAGAAAGACATCTGACCGCTGGAAAATAGCATCTCCTCCAGCAGTCTGAGCTCGACTCCTCCACAAATTACAAAAGCAGGAAAATGAAGGAAATAAATCTTCATATGCTGTTTTGTGATCAACACATCTTCAGAAGAAAGAGAACGGCCTGAAAAGAAATGCTTTGACTAATGATAAAGATCTTCACATAAGCAGCAAACGGTCGTCCGTCAGCTGGACTTACAGACGAGAATCAGCGACACACAAACACTCGCTGCAGTCGTCAACAAAACCATCTGATCACGCAACAAACATCCACCCTGTAAACATCACTGATAAACCTGCCGCACTCGATCTTCTACAGTCCTTCTGTCTCAGACTGATCATTTAAAAGTCTTAGTTTAATTGTACAAACGTCCTTCAGCTCGTGTGAAATCTGTACCGATTTATATCAAGTAAATGTAAGAATAACTTTGATATTGCTATTTCAACTGGACTGAAGCAGGTTTACTTGATTATCCAGACATCATTTATTAGAAAAATCATGAGTATCAAATATGATCATCAGGCTTTTGAGGAAGATTTATTTGTTCATCTCTCAATCATCATTGTATTGCATTTTATGTTGTAAAACTATAGAGCTTTGATCATAAAACTAAGCATTTAAATATCATCTTACTGAGACATTGATATTTATATGCATTTTATGCAAGTATCTGCTATACTGTTATAAAGATCTCATTGATTTACGTTACAAGCATCAAAATTTCATCACTTTTTGTCCATATAAATATCAGCATCTGCAGCAAATTGCATATTTTTGCTCAGTTTGGGTCTCTGAATAAATTGAGCCGTTTTTTCCTCCATATTCTCACTATATCAGACTATATGAGCCTTAAAAGCCTGATGTATCAGATATACATCATATACATATATTTGTTCAAAAGTGTAGTAGATCTGATGAGTAAAGCCTGAGAAAGAGAGTGAGACGAGAGTGGTGCTTTAATGGAGACGTGACAGGGGTCACAGGGTCACTGAGGCTCTGCTCCGTTTGTGACCTTGTGAGAAACGGTGAGAGTCTCGAGCTGCCCATTATTAGTGTGTGCTGCTCAAACAGAGTGCTAATGCTCTGATCAAACACACACACACACACACACACACACACACAAGTTTGTTTTGCTATCTTAGTGGGGACTCTCCATAGGCGTAATAGTTTTTATACTGTACAAACTGTACATTCTCTCCCGTACACTAACCCTAAACCTACCCATCACAGGAAACTGTCTGCATTTTTAATAAAACATCATTTAATATGTTCATTAATCCATTTCCCCCGTGGGGACTACTGGCTGCTCCCCACAATGTAGGTAATCTCAGGTCTTACTATCCTTGTGTGGTAGTGACAGTGTTGTCATTAGGCTTGTAATTCATCTGAGTGAGTATGTGTGATTGTGTGTGTGTACAGGTTTATATTAAGTGATCCCCAAAATGTAATATAAACCTGTATACACACACAAACACACACACTCAGATGAATGAATCATCTCTTCATCTGCAGCTCAACTAGTCATCAAATCAACACAATATTAACACTGATGAAGGCCGTGATCTCGTCCTGCTCCACACTGACGGACGGCCGCGGGCGACTCGGTGACGGACAGAAGTGCAGAGATGTGAATATGGAGGGTAAAGCGCTGATGTTTGGCAGCTGTGCAGCTCGATCTGCGCTCGCTTTTTTTTAGCTTCCTGTCCAACACGCCGCCCACTCAGGACTCTCATACTAGAATAATACCACTTAATCAGAGTGTAACAGGGGACATCTGGAAATTACTCTGATAATCAGGCCAGGGGAAATCAAACTGTAGATGTTTTTTTTCCACGGCCTCTTTTTGGTTACCTTACAGGCCTAATGACAACACTGTCACTACCAATCACTTCAGCCGCGCTCCGCCGTCCATTTGTCAAACGTTATGACAGCTCTAATGGCTTCCACCTGCCGTCCGTCCGCTGGCCACGTCCCAGCGCGAGTCCAGCCGCACACAAAGGCTCTATTAGCGTCTGACCGCTGTGAGCTCAGTCGAGTGTTAAATTAGCTGCAGCCCTCCATATGAGTGCGAGAGCAGCTCTCCTTACGTACCCGTCCAGCAGGTCCATGGTGGTGGACGTGACGTCGGCGTAGATGACGGTCTGGCCGAGCCGCTGCGTCTGCAGGTGCCGTCGGTACGTCTGCAGGCTGAAGTGCTCAGAGAAGCTCTCGGGCAGCTCGGTGTGAAACGCCCGCTCACCGTTGACCAGATTGGGCGGCTCGTCTCTGGCCCACAGCACCTTCAGGACGCCTGCCGCTGACCGCAGAACGCCAGACGATCCGTCCGTCTGCCGCCGCAACCAGCGCAGGAAACGGTCCTTCTGCTCCTGTGTGTAAACACACACACACACACACACACACACACTCAGTCCATGTTTCATTCTCACACTGCTGTGAATAACACGTTTAATGCTTGTTTTTTGAAGAAAGTGTCCGTCTGACTGGCAGCACTAACGTTACAGATGCGGCGCTTGTTAATTAGCCCAGGCCATCAATGAGGACGGACAATCAATGATGTCACATGCTTCTCTTTGTCTGAATGAAGCTCTTTATGATTTTATTCATATGATAAAACACTCCGACTGAAACTATATCTATATAAATAATCACATCTTAAATGTGATCAGGACAGAAATGAGGAGGCGCTGATGACTCTATTATCAGCTGAAGGAATATAGAGACGCTTAATCAATCCGAACAGCCCGTCGGCGCGTCTCCCATCAGCCTCACACAATACAGTGTCTCTGGGGAGCCTGAACATCTTAACAAGCCCAGCACAGATACACACAGATCAGCACAATAGATGCCCCATGGCAGCGGGACCGAGGCATTGTGGGAAACGGCGGCCACGCAAACTTCACAATCATAAAACGATTCAGTTCCCAGCAACTCGGCATCAGACCACATGACTGACGACACAGAAAGAGTCTAGAAGAGTGTTAACCAGAGCAGATCCTAGAAAACTACATGAACCGATCAAACACAGCTGATATTTCTTTAAAATGCATTACATACACAAACATACAGTAGTGTCCAAACGTGATGTCTGGCCTGTTTTATTTCTGATAACAAAATGAAAAATATTGGCCAGACTGTCATACAAAGAAACTATGAACACATGAAACAACAAAAGAGAACCAAAGAAATATTAATAACTGATTATGTTGCAGTCAGCCTTTTGTTTTTCTATGCATTTGTTTTTTTGCATGAAATGAAACCTCTAGCTTGCCTTTTTTTTTGCCAAATAATTTTGTCATATAAATACCTTAACCAAGCTAGTTTTATTCTTCCCTTATATTTAAAATCATATAAAATATTTTCCTCATATTTTGTTGGTTTAATCAAACTTATAGAAACATTAAAAACAAGTATTCCCTCCAGACATCACTTTTGGACACTCCTGTATATATTAATACTATGCATAATATTTTCTCATTTTCAGGAAAGTCAGGAGAGTCACAGACGAAGACTGACACCTAGTGGTCAGAAATCAGCAGTACAGGGATTTAGTGTCAGCCATCACAGTTGTTCTCACAGCTCGACTCCTCTGAACTCTCAGATTCAAACACTTTCAATCATTTTCTAGCTACATTATTCACTGAATGTGTCCATTTAGAGACTCTGTGACAACACTGTCTAACCTAAAAACAAAAAACTATAACATAAAACACACACCGATTAGAAATGGTTTGACAATAAATTAAAAAAACCTCAAGAAGAAAAAAAGTCAAATCACTTCTGGGAACATTGAGACACTAAATAATTAAATCTCAAAATGGATAACTAGTCATTCAGAATGGAGAAGTGTGGATACACTACTTCTCTAGCCTTTTCAGTCATGTAAACAAATCACCAGTACAAAAACTAGTTTAGCTGTCAAACACAAAGTTCAATTTCCTCATGCTTTGTTGACCTCAGAAAGGCGTTTTGATCAATTTGGGATCAAATTATTAAAATATAACGCTAAACTAACAGACATCATGAACAGACTTGGACAAACCTGAAGAACAGCAGAAAAACCAAAAGCATGAAAGTCATGATATCTGTGACATTTTTATGATCCCTCATAGTTTTTAAAATGATAAACATCTTACAGATTGTAAACTTTATGAGCAACTGCAGCAGCTTCATTGAAGTAAAGCCTGTTTTTAGCAGTACAGCCAGAGCTGGACAGATGAACGGACTTTATAATGGTGTGTAAATGTTTATCAGGGTCTCTGCGGCAGGACGGGAGGTCACATGTGTCAGACATCTGGCTTTCTCATGTATGTAAATGTGTGTCAAGCGTTTGCATTTCAGGTCTAGAGGGACGATCAAAAGCGTGATTTATTTTTCTCAAAGCAGTCGAGTGCGAATCCCCCCGATCACAGTCACCAGCCAAGAAACCTTCAGATTTCATGATTCAGTTCAGAACATCATGGATGGATCTGATCGTGACTAACAGTAACAAGATGTACTGAGGATTAGTAGCAACGTTTCATCTAAAGTTAAGAATTTAACTTATGTGGAAAATTAGGATATGGCATGAAACATTAGTGAACAAAGCAGCGTTTCCAATGCATGTGTTCAAGAGAACAAAATCACCGCTTCCTGGGAAACTGGTGCAAAATATCAGTAATAAAAATGTGAGTTGCTTCAATCGAGCTCTTTCTCCTCCATCATAAATGAGTTGGTCTCAGAGCGTCAGATAAAACACAATAAACGCTGTCATGTGATCTTGCGTTCAGATGCTGGTGTTTGGGAACACAATCGTGTGAGACGCTTCTGGAAAGAATTAAACCAGATCATTCTTTGACTCAGGCATTTCAGAACCACCAAACCAACATGAGATGCTGCGATGCCATTGGTCCGCTGGTTAGCCCAGTTATCCAATCACAGCCTCTGCTGAGGCAAAGTCACCTGAGTATATTGTTATGCACTGAGGGATTTATTCAGTAAATGCGTTTCCATCTTAGTTCATGCACATGTCTTCAATTGAGTGCATAAGGGTCAGTTGTGGCCGAGGTTGCAGGTTCGAGTCTCAGGTGTAGGTGGGGGAGTGAATGAACAGCGCTCTCTTCCACTCTTATTACCCACAACTGAGGTTCCCTTGAGCAAGACACCTAAACCCCGGGCGCCGCAGCAGAAACAGCTGCCCACTGCTCCGGGTGTGTGTGTTCAATGTGTGTGCACTTGGATGGGCGAGATGCACAAATGGGACACCATACTTGGCCACATGCCACTTTACTTTCACTTTAAAAAAATAAGTGGCATCCAACATTTTTATGTGATATCCCAAAACTCGCTTAAAAGTAGGTGGATGGAAACAGCTAGTTTGTTTCAGAGTTGTTACTGACATGACCAATCAGGGCTCAAGACTAAGGATTTTTTCTACTGGCCTGGTTGGGTTAGGGTTTTTTTAAAAAGTAAAAGGAAAAATAATGGGCCTATAAAATGAGCTTAGTTATTGTTTTCATTGTTTTTGATACATGTAACCTTAATAAATAAGGTTATGACAGCAAAAGCTACTAGATTACCTCACTTAAATTTGAAATATTGTTAAACACATAAACAGTAAGTAATAAAATATTAAAATAATCAAATTACAAGTAATAGCACAAATAAATACAACAGAATAAACAAATAAAATAAATGGTGCTTTTCAGGTTCTGTAGGCTTAAACAGGTACAGAAACTAATCTAATGTAAAACTATATAACTATTAAACTTTATTAAAAGTTTATCAGTCAAGAGCAGTTATGCATAAATAATGTTTTGAAATGCTGAAAATATAAAATGTTAAATACTGTTATTTGAAATTATAAACTGAAAAGATACTTTAAATGTGAAATTAAACCCGCCAGGAGGTGGCAGCAAGTTCCTGTTAATGAGCGAGTCATTGAGATTCAACCGATTCATTCAAACGGCCGATTCATTCAGGAAGCGTTGCTCAGAGACGCAAAACAATGGACTACCTCCGCATTCTATTACAGTTCGAGTGTTTCTGGTCAGCGTTCAGCACACTATACAGAGAGTTCTCGTGAAAAAGCAGATTATTACCAGCCTTTGTTTTAGGGCTGCCAAATGTTTTTTAAACAATCATATTCTCTGCATTAACATTAATTATCTTCAACCTGCTGAAATGTTTATTAAATTTGCGCATTCTGAATAATAAATAAATATATTTCCCCACTAACCTGCTGCCGTCAAGTGCTCGTCTTCTCATTAGCAGTGTTTTTCTCTTAATCATAATATTTCATACCTGTTAAATTTACATTTAAATGAATTTGACTGATTAACACCCTTAAGAAAGTGCATGGTTTTACTATAGTAAGAGTGTAGTAACTATGGTTAATTTTCATGCGGGCAATATTGCTTGCATTGTTGCTCTTTTAATCCAGTGTTTGAAATAGCTGAATGAATGTGATAACTGCCTTAATTAACAATGTTAAATATTTAATTATCTTGAAGAATAATGCAATGACAGTGCAACTAATTTGAATATTAGTATTTTTGGCATAAATGTGTGAATTACATACAAATGATTCAGTGAAAAAATGGCACAGAATAGTGGCTAAAATATTATGTTCAATCTTATTCATCACGTCTCACACTGCAGCGTCGCGATCACTAGTAGAGCGCTGACACCCTGTGGTGAAAGAATCACGGCTTATGTTGGATTAAAATTTACAAGTTCCATTGAGTTTGGAAAGGTCTGTACACGGTAATCATCAGAATATCTCTTCTCTTGTCTCTGAATATGTCTGGAATTTAAAATCATCCCGAGGACCCTCATTTTAAGAGGTGTTTAGTTAGCTATGTGATAACAGTGATTTGAAAATATATATAACCAGAAACAACTGAGCCGTAATATTTCAAACCGGATGTGCGTCACGAGGCTCAGTGCAAGTAGTCCATTCTGTGGACTTTGTTTGTAACTAATTTCGTTGACGAAATAAAGCGAAACAAGTGATTTGGTGTCTAAAATGTAAGTCACGTAATAAAGCGACCGTCACCTGGTGTGTGGAGAGCAGGTAGATCGGGCTGTGTGGCGGCACCTCGCTCAGCTCACAGCTCAGACCCAGAGACGTCAAGATCTCCGTCAGAACCTCATAGCGGCGAGCATTGCTCATCTTCAGCTCGGAGAAGCCAGAGCCGTGAGCATCATGGGCGTCCGGAGCCGTTTCCAAACGCACCTGAACACAAGAGGAGAAGAAAACACACTGACGGAGTCCAGGCATACAAACAGAATTTACTATATAACACAGAACAACATGGACTACATCTCACTATATGAGCACATGACACCTCCAGAGCTGCTCTGAAAGTCTTCTGCAGCGTTTCACATGTCATCTGAGAAAACTATCAGCAGAAACACACAAACTTCACCGCAACCCACAAAAATATAAGTTCAGTTTAACTTGAAGAAATTATGACCGAAATATATTACTGTACAGTAGAATGTACTTCTCAATGTAATAATATAATAATAATAATAATAGTAATAACCATAAAATGATTCAAACTTAAAGGAATAATCGCGATACATTTTTCATTTGAACAGTAAACCTGTTGTGCAGCATTTTATGTGCCAAAAAAAGTTTAATTTTGCTTTATATCTTAATTTAATTATCACCATTTTTGATACTACATAAGTATGAAACGCAGAAAAAATAAAACAGAATTTCTGAAAAAATAAAATTTCGTAGAGCCCCATTATTGTCTAATAAATTAAGTTGTTAAAGCTTTATGAATTCAATTAATTATACATGCTTTTTAATTACTTACATTTAATTTAACCAATTAATTGAAAAAAATATATGAAAAAAAATATAGCGGGATACCTGACACAGAATGGCCTCTCCGCTGTCGGCTCCGTGAGTCACACGCACGATGGCCATTTCCCGCTTGTCCTGTGCACAGATCTCGCCCCACAGCTCCACCTCGCCGCCGCTGCCGCCGTCCCGCTCGTACACACGTCCGCTGGCCACAACACTCAGCTGCAGCTCGGCGCTGTTGGCCTTGGTGAAGCTCAGTCTGCAGATCTGGTCTTTCTGCAGGTCTCGGGGCCGCAGCACTAGTCCGGCGGGACACAGCGTGGATGAAAGGCCCAACACTTTCCCGCCCTGGCTCAGGTAGGACAGGAAGCGCAGCTGCAGCTGTGGCGTGAGCGTCTGGTCGGTGGCGAGCACCAGCAGCCGCGTGTTCTCCGGCCAGGGGTCGCTCAGCGCTGTCTGCGGCCGCAGCGGGTAGATGGTGTAGCGCTCCGTGTCCACGCACTCGGCCAGGAGCGAGCGGATGCGCTGGTACTGCTGCTCGCAGCCGCCCGTAAACACCAGCACGTTGGGTGGCTTCCCGCTTGCGTTCAGCCTCACACTCTCCTCAGCGTCATCCGCGCTGGCATAGTCGTCCGGGAGGTCTGGGATGTTCTCCGCGGAGGCGAACTTGACTGAGAGGATGGTGCTGTTCTCCAGCTCCAGACACTCATGGCAGCTGGACAGATGCAAGTGGTGTCCGTCCATGTGCTGGTGTTCAGACGGGAGCTCCGGCTCCTCCTGTGACGCTCGGCGCTCCAGACGCACACTGCTCTTTCGGGACAGTGGCGGCTCTGTCGGCTCGCTCAGACGTTTGGCCTCGAGTCTCCGTCTGCCGTCTGACTGCTGCTTCTCCAACAGCTGTTTGAGCGCAGATTCTCTGAGTAACACGGCTAGGAAAGAGAAAGAAAAACATGATGTTCGCGCGACTCGATGAATCCGCACACCTGCGTGATGATGATGCTTGCTGTGATCAAACTTACAAACTATCTTTTCAGGTATGAGCCCATTTTCCATATGAAGACGATCTTCCATAAAAGCCACGCCGAGCCGGCTGAAGTTTTCCAGACTGGCTTCGGCGACGGCCCGGTACGGCTGCCCTGGACTGTACGCCAACGGGAAACAGTAATCGGACCAGTTCAGCACCTGAAACACATCCATAATATCAATGAATATTAAGTGTCATTTAAAGCCCAACTGATCAAGACAACAGTGGCGAGGAACACAAGCTCCATCAGGTGTCAGAACTGGAGAAACCAGGCTCAGTTCTCTGGCCAAATGAATAATGAATGAAAACAATAATAACAATTATAGTAATTTTTGTACTAGTAGAAGTAGAAGTTCTTAATGTTTATGAGACTCAGCTCAACCAAAGAGGTCTTTACGCACATTCTTTAACTGGACGTACTACATCTGTCATGTTGTCATTGTCACGTGATGCACAGTGTCAGTTGCACTGGATTTACAGTAAGCAATAGAACATGTGTGATCTTTTCACCTACTGTACTTTCAGCCTCTGAGGAAGATCTGAACCTACTGTCTTATTGGTTCTGTGTGGAGACACTGGAACCTTCTGTCTCGATGAGGCCTCGATGATGAAGGCGACACTCTCTAGCCGCTGACCACAAACCAGCGAAGAGCCCAACAGGGTCCACTTACTGAGGTCATCACACGCCTGCAAAAAACACACACACACACATCAGGGTTCATTCATTCTGACCTTTATAGCAGATTCAACTTCATTTCACAATTGATGAATTTTGCAACATATTGAACTGATCTGAATAATGACACTATTGTCTTTTAAGAGCTGCTTTTCAGCTTAATTTGTCTCGCATTTGATGAACTTTGCATCATTAATTCTGTTATTTTTCTGTTTATCACTGTGAAACTATCTGTATTGTATAAAGCGCTGTAGGAATAAATCTGATTCATTCACACACACACACACACACACACACACACACACACACACACACACACACACACACACAAAGCACTGGTGTATGTTCACCTCTGGCTCGGTGATATAAATGCCCTTGTTCCCGAGCTTCAGGAAGAGCGCGTCGTCGCTCGAGCTCTGCGGGGATCTGAAGCGCTGCTCGCGGCTCAGCTCGCGGAAGGTGAAGCTCCTCCGGCCGCCGCTCAGCCGGTATAACGCGCTGCGGATCACTGCCGTGTAATATCGCTGGAATCGCACCCACAGGTAGATGTAGCACAGCGTGATGAGCATCTTTCAGCACATGGAGCAGCTGATGTTGGAGCCCATGATCTTCACCGGCCCGCTGTCATCTTCCCTTCCCTGTTATGGAGCGGAGACTCCGCCTCTTCCCGTTCCGTCACAGACACGAAACAGACTGCTCTAAACAATCACTCTCCCAGCCATTCATACTCTTCAGCTCGTGTCGGTCGGATGTCTGTGAAAGTTCGTGACTGTCATTATTCAGATGTACATCACGCCAGGACCGCGTCTGAAGCAGCAGTAGACGGCGCTGTCACCTGTTACTTTTCTCAGCGCTGGATGAAATGGACTAATCACAGTCGCTCTGGATAAATTCGGCCGGCGGAAGCGGACCTGGAGGAAGACATGTGTTGGTCACTGAACATTGAAATATGCGGCATCTTTCTTGGATAACAGAACAAGAAATATGTTGCTGTTTTTAAATCATACAGTAATTTTAAGCGGTATCAAACACAAACCATTAGAAGGACAGTTCTCCCAAAACGATAATTTACTCCGCCACCCAAAGCCAAACATACGACTTAGTTTAAACGGTTTCGTCAAAACCTCATCGACCAAATCACGGAAATATTTAACGTTATAAAAATATCTTATTTTTCCTTCCACAGAAGAAAAAGTCGTGCAGGTTGATTTTTGGGTGAACTATGGCTTTAAAGAAGCAGCACTTCAACGTAAATTAATACGTTGTTAGAAAAAGAGGGAGATTAAGCATTAAACAAGTGTTGTCTATATTGTTTCTTAACTAACGTTCAATGTCACATGATTCGATAACAGAACTGCGGTCGTTTATTTACTCAGACGACACTGTTCGCAGTCCATACCTTAACGTTATCATATTTATGTTATTTATAACATTCTATATAATTTGTTATGAAGTAAAAGTACCTCACCTGAAGAGAAATGCGCTGCTCGTGCTCGTCTCGGGGTCTCTGCGCGCGCTGCGCGTGTCCGTTTAACGGTTTTTCACTAATTTGTCTCGCTTCAGCGGAAGTTTTAAATATTAATTTAAGTTAATCATCAGTGCTCATAAAACAAACAAACAAACAACAACTTTACTGATAAGTGTATCCCATATGAAAAATAGAGGATAATATAAGACCGGGTTTTTCATACTATGATATAGGCCATTATAAAACTTAAATAGGCAAGTAATCAAACGTAAAGCTAGCGCTAGCATCAACGCCAATGTCATTCAATTCCCAGGGACTGAACTGTAAAAATAAAAAAGTTGTAAAAAAAAATATATTGTAAGGAGTAGATTTTAATAAAATCGTCTGCCAAATGCATAAACGTACATGTAATTGTTTGTTTGCACACAGGTAGGGATTTTGCGGGTTCAGTTCAGTTATCATCCCACAAACTCAGTGACTGACCCTTCAAGAAGGTTCAAACCAGTGACAAACTGCACAGAAGACAGCGAACATGTCCTT
Organism: Elopichthys bambusa; assembly: GCA_037101425.1. Lineage (NCBI taxonomy): Eukaryota > Metazoa > Chordata > Actinopteri > Cypriniformes > Xenocyprididae > Elopichthys > Elopichthys bambusa. The sequence goes on from CM074433.1 coordinate 47,370,136, forward strand.
AACACGGGTGTGCTTTTATGTAAAGAAATTAAATTAAAGGATTTAAAGGAAATAAAGAACTTCTTTGATTTGACTGGCCATCTCGAGTGCTTCAGACTGCTGTGGTGGACCAGCCTAAAAATCTGATCTTTTACACCTTTTCTTCACTCTAGTAACAAACAGAGCAACATCAAGATGATCATATATTGTCCTGAATCAAACACACCTGATAAAACATTAGTAAAGACTGTGTGAATGCGCGTGTCAGATAAGAGACGGATCAAACCGTGCAGCGCTGGGCTCCAGGAGCAGGAACCTAACACACATGGCTTTACTGGCAGTGTTTTGGGTAAGTTTGACTGACTTCAAGCTGTTGTAAGTACAAAACCCATCTGAAAAGCGAATGGCCTCCGTTCAGTCAGTGATTTCAGGAAAGCTTGACCTTCATGCGTGTGACCAGTGGAAGGACACAAATCTCCAGATTGGAGCCGCTGAGAAGGATTTTCACGGGTCGCAGCAGGAAAAACCTTGATTTGATTCCACTGACAAAACACTGAGACATGGAAGAACTTGAGAGGAAGAAATGAGAGAAGACAGGTACAAGTTAAGCAACTTTGTTTTTTTTATAATCATACATAAGACCGCTTGAATATAGTACAAAGGGTTTGTCCATTACTGCCCCTCAGTGACACGTTTAATTTACACAGAAAGTCCTGATCTTACAACCTGTGGATAAAGATCCTTAATATCCGTCTGTCGTTCTGTTTACATCATCATCATCATCATCACATGTCCTGGAACCAAACGAGGAGTGAGAATGCGAACCGGACGGGAAGCCGAGGGGAAAGTCGGACCAGGGAGAGAGAGATTTCAAATCATAAAGTGTGACCTCAAACGCTGTTGATGTTTGTCTCACACACACACACACACACACACGCACACACGCACGCACACACACCTCTGCTTTCAAATGGACCCATTTATTGAAGCGTGTGCCATAAGAACACAACTAAACGGAAAATTAGTTCCTGCACTACGTATACTAGGTCACCGCTGGAGTATACGAACATGTGAAACGCCGGCCGATGCCACATCCACACACACGATACCCTGTCTAGAATATTAAAGTATGAAGATCTACTCTCCGTCCCGTTTCAACCCTAGAGTTTTGCATTTGTACTAGCGTCGTCCTCGTCCTCGTCATCGTCAACTACTTTGGCCTGGAAGCACTGATACCCATTGACTACCATAGAGAACTTCCACTGCATGTTACCAAGTTGACTTAAATGTACTCAAAATACCATTAGGAAAAAAGTAGTGAGTTCTAAACTTCCTTTATTAAAAAAATATAAATATGTACATAAATTCTATTTCAGCTATTAAAATGGGGTCACAAAGTAAACACCTGAAGCCTGTTTCTTGGACTCCCTCCATATGCCGTGACCACAGGAACCCTAAAGAACCGTGCATCCGTTCACAACCGCGCAGACGGACCGAGAGAGAGAGAGAGAGAGAGCGCGCGTGTGCGCCGCCGAGCCGACCGTCTCCCTCCCGCTCTCCGCCGGATTGCTTTAGTTGCGAGTGGGCGCTGCCGTGAGATCTCCGACTGTCCAGCTGCTCTGGGACCAGCCGAGCAGCTCGCCGCGTCCCCCGAGAGCCGAACCAACAGAAAACACTGACGGGACACGCTTGGAGCTCGTGTTGCGGCCGCCGCCACCGTCTGGTAAGAGGAAATGAAGAGAAAGAAAAACAGAGCGACAGAATTTCGTAAGCGATGGCGTCCAGGATCGGGCTCTCTGTAATGTGCCGCCACATCAAACATCACTTCCAGTTCTGACAGTCCTTTACTGACATGACAAGACACACACCTTCGCTTCAAAGTGCAGAACTGCTACATTATTGGTTACAGACATCTATGTTCTATAAAAAAAACGCCTTTGGTACAATAAATTATCAAAAGGGAGAAACAAAAGTGGTGTAAAATTCACAGCATAATCGTGAAGCCAAATCAAAGAAGCAGGAGGGTGAAAGTAAAACACACATGCTGCGCAAATCAGAGCAGATGAGATAAAGCACGAGAGAAGAGCGGGAAAGGACACGGCAGTCCTGCGGCACGGACGCCCGACGCTGGATCTCTGGGTAAGAAAGGCCTCAAATCACCATTCTGTTCTCGTGTGTGTGTGGCGAATGAAGGGTGTTCGCACGCCGCCAAAAATACATGAAAGCTTTTGTCGCTTGAAGAAGAAGAAGAAGAGGAAACGTCCGGCTCGTTCGTCTTCGTTCAGTCCGTAACGATAAGGCCATATTAAAGAAGCACTGCCCGCGGCCACCTCTCATTGCACTCTGGGAAAGCTCTGCTCGAAGCACACGATTGCACGACATGAAGAAGAAAAGATGCGGACGCAAGGGGGCAGACGTGACGCTCGCGCTCCCGCCATCTCCCGCACGCGCGCCTGCGTGTGAACGAGCCTCCGCAGCCGTCTGAGAACCGGAGAGTGGGAAGAGCCGAAGCGAACGCCCGGCTCTGGTCCCGCTCCGGCAGCTTTAGCGTCCTCAGGCTAGTCAGGAGCTGGCCACCGAGCTCTGCTGCACGCACACGCCCGCCATAGGCGACTCCTCGCGCTCCAGGCCCGGCCTCAGGCCCATGTGAGTCTCGGCTATGTAGTGGCCCGGCCCAGAGTTCGAGGGGTGACCCGGCACGCCCGTCTCCTGCCGCGGGTTGGAGAAGGCACCCAGTCCCAAAGTCATGCTGCCGTTGTGGCCGAAGCCCAGTCCGTGCGGCAGCGGGCGGCTCTGGTAGGCGTAGTGATGGTTCCCCGTGGAGGACGAGGACGTAGATGAGGACGAGGCGGAGGAAGACAGGGAGGTCATGGACAGGTGGCCGTGCGTCACCTCCATTGAGTCCTGTGTGGAGGCGCTGTGAGAGGGCGAGTAGAGACGGGGCCGGGGCCGGGCCGGGCCCTGGCCGTGCTGCGGCGGGTGGTGATGGTGGTGGTGATGATGGTGGTGGTGGGAGGCGTGAGGGTGCAGAGCCTTGGGCTGGTGGGGCGGCACGTGGAAGGTGGTCTCTTGGACGGGGTGGGTCTCTCCCGCCGCCTGCTGAAGCCCGTCTCCTCCGACCCAACCCAGCGCCGGAGCAAAGGCCTGTCTCGCCTGAGGAAGAACAGACAGAGATGAACGCTTGACGTGCACGTTAAATCATTCAGCAGAGTTGCAAACAAAACTAAAAAGGTGAAGCCTACTGGTGTCACAAACCATGTGGGTCTGATGAAGTGTACAGCGCAGTAAACGCATCGATCATGGAGGACTATGCTTTATGAGGTCTGATGTAGAACCGTCAACGGTTGGGCGATGTCCCCTAAATTGGCAGTTGACGATGTTTACAGGAAAACATTGCAATGGACGATGATATCGCCGGGCGGGGGGGTGGTGGATTATTTTAATTTTTCATTATATAATTATTATTCGTTATTTTACTTTATTACTTTATTTATTTTATTTCCCAACTAATGACTCATCCGGGCTTTCCAATAAGTTGCACGTAAGGGGGAAAAAAGCTTTCTTCCACTTAAAAAGAGCACTTTTAAACACTTTTTATTTTAATATATCTCTTTACATAATTTTTTTTTCTACTTAAAACCTATAATTTCTTTTTTTACTAACCCAACTAATGACTCATCATATTATATGATATTAACCAGACAAAAGTTAATTGATGTTCGCTGAATTCTGGGTTTATATCTTAAACTGCCGCTTCAGTGCAGTATAGCCACAGAGCTATCAATGAGCACGATCTCCTGAGACACTACAATAGGCTACTAATAATTCATTAATAAGGGCTGTTTTCTTGTACAAAATTAAATATTTTAAGTTAAATGTACAGTGTTAGACATGTAAAAAAGACAAGATTCTAACAATGTCAAGATCAAATGCCTGACACGGTATTGTCACAGACTAACACACGTCACATCTCTGGCATAGACTACGATATTTAAAATAGCATATATGCATTAGTTATATTCTCAATTTAATTTACAGAGCAATTCCTGCAAAGATTTTAGGTTAACTATAGTCTATAGAAGACACTAGGATTAGTGTGTGTATTTTTTTTTACAGTCTATGGTGTCGACTCGCAGCGGAGCGGGGCGGGGGCGTGGCATCACGATGTGAACGGATGCATATCGTCCATCGGCACAACCCTAGTCAACATGAGATTAGTTGCAGAACTTTTGTCACGCAAAAAAATGTAAACAGCAGCGTCTCTATCATTGTTACATACAATATTAGTTTTTAACAGTTTGTGCAAATATTTTCCCTTACTTTATTTTAGCTTGAATAACATCAAAATCTTGCACTGAACAACACTGTACTGAACAAATGCAATCCCTGAATACATTTGTACACTATTCTATTTCTTGCCAGACACCTGGCAACGCTTCTGCTCACACAGCTGAGCCACATTTGCCCAAGATGCCGTTTGAGCGTCGGTAACGTTTATTGGTAGCATCAGGCGTGTTTTGGTGGTTTAAATCGGCGCTTGCGACTTGCGCGAGTGATTTTACTGTAATTTAGGCAAGCGCGCTCATAATAGAAGTGACGCGGTCGTGACGCACATGCGGTGCGGGGGGCCGGCAGTTTGAGACCACTGCTCTAAATGGTGGCCTTTGTGCTTCTCCTGGGTGAGTCAGAGGGAATTGCACCGCTAATGCGATCTCATGAACTGAAGACCAGATCATTTTAGTTTTGGTTTGTTTTTCACCAAACCCAACTGAACACTTAAATTTGGGTTTTATTTTGAAGCTGATCGCAACACCAGGGTGTGTAAATAATGACAAAATGTTCATCTCTTTGATGTCACCAAGACCACAAAGACAGGAAGAGACTGTCATATAAAGCAGCCAACTTCATAGAGTGCATTAGTGCCCGCCCACTTTTACAGTGGCGTTGGTTCCAGAAGTATTTTTTCCATTCATTTCTCTCAGAGATTTCAGTAAAGTCTTGGTTAAAGCGTTTTAAATAGGGCTGTCAGTCCGATGATCCTTTTTTTTGGAAAGACATCTAAATTTAACTTGAGAAAAAAAAAAAAAAAAATTTGTGTGAATCGTCCTTCAATCTTGCAAATGATGACAAAATGAATGTGTTAAACAAGATAAATGGTGTATTTTTAAATTTCACTGTAAAGCTGCGATTAAAAATGATTCTATTGACAGCTACGAGGAGAATCACAACATTATAAACTTTGAGTTGAGCATATGCATATGTTCAAATATTTTAGTATTTTGAGAGCGCAAGAAGAAAGACTCGATTACATCATTCGCAGTGCTTCATGGGAGTGGGTGGAGCTAATGAGATCTTTTGGCGCGTGTTTGTTTCAACTCTGATTGGTGGAACTTTCAGTACAGCATCATGGATAATGTATTTTTTTTTACCACAAAATCTGCTGTTAAACACGATTATTTTAAAACTACATTGAAATAATGCAGTCTGACAGTTTAAACAGAACCGATTAACAACCTCGTAGCTCACAGTAGCGCTGACTTTAAAGGTTTATAAGTTACTGTTAAAAATCTATTTCTCCATTAAGAAAGTGAATGAGTTTTTACTTCCAGAACCCGACTGTTGCACTCTATTATGTGATGAACTGGAATCTATGATCAAGGATCTCTAGTTTACTTGTTCCTGAGTGTCTCAATCCAAATACTGATGTCTGTCAAAGATTTGAGATGATGAATCCCTGTCAAATCCAGTGGCTAGTTCTTTCTCTGAAGTGTCACAGGAGCCATCTGGACCTTATAAACATTAACTTCCTGATATAAACCCATGCACACACTGACTACACAAACTGTAGCTTGTCATTTCGGATCAGTTATGTGTGTAATGCTGTGACGGATCGCTGTGGGAATGATTGTGTATATGGGTGTGGCTGGCACCTGCGGGCAGAGGTTGTGGCAGTCCATGCCCACCGCAGCACTGAAGTGTCCACTGCTGTGCCGGTGCTGATGGGTCGGGTCGGAGCGGGCGCGGCCGCTGGTGCTCGTTCCAGAAGAACCTCCTGCAAACACACAGCGTTTAGAGTCAGTGCCATCAGAAGTCACAAGCTCAGATGTGTGTGTGATGGCTGCCGTCCTCTCTGACCTGAACTGGAGGAGGTGCTGGACGTGGTTCCGGACGACTGCGACTGTTCCAGTGCTGGACTCGTGGACACGCTGCTGCTGGTGTTTGTGCCCTCGTCTGCAGTTTTCTTGAAGAAGCTGTGCTGCAGCGCGTAATACGGCTGGATGCGTGTCTTCGGGTCGTAGTCCAGCATCCGCAGGATCAGGTCTTTGAACTTCAGGTAGTCAGCGACGGCATGGCCCGACTCTCCAGCTCTCCGCCCGCCGGGGCCGCCTGCCTCCACACCCAGAATACTGTGCAGCTTCCGGGAGCCTGCGGGTTTATACTGCGCACGGGAGACAAGAGTCGTCAATATCACTGAAACAAACAGAGCTGCTGAAAGGAAAAGGAATGGGGAAAGTAAAGTAAGAGACGCACCCTTTTGCCATCTTTGGTCTTCTTCACGCACCACGTGCTGTCAGACATCTTCTCAAAGAACTTCCTGGCTTTAGGTGCCTGTTCTAGAATGTGACTGGGAGGGACTCCCAAAACCTCCACGATTTTATTCATTTGGTCGACCTGCCATGAGAATGCGCATCAAAAAAAAAAAAACGTAAGAAAACTACAGCATAGGAGTCAAGGATTTTTTTCCCTTCAGATTTTTACTTGCCCTGCCACAAAAAAAAGTTACTGTTTTCGTTGTTTTTGACCAGTGTAACCTTGTATTCTAAAGGCTTGTTCACACTAAGAACGATAACAACATTAGCATCCACACCAACCCACAATATCATTGTTTATTATAAGCGTGTGCTGCAGTTTTGTCTCTGTACAAACAATGGCACCAAAAAACACAATAGAACAAAGATAGAAATGAAGTAAACAGTGCTTTAAGTTTTTCAGGAAGGTCTAATAATATAAATTGAATAATCAAATGGAAAATATCACTGCATAGTACTGTAAAAATTAAGTATAGATTAATTGGTAACACTTTACAATAAGGTCCCATGAGTTAATGCATTAACTAATGTTAACAACAACGAGCGATACATTTGTTACGAGTATTTATCAATCTACAACTGTCCATTTATTAAAATACAACTATTTATTGTTAGTTCATGTTAGCTCAGGTCCATTAAATAATATTAACAGATACAACTTTTGGTTTTAATAACAACATTCACTAATACATTATTAACATTAAATTACATTAATAAAGAATTTTTCATTGTTACATCATGTTAACCAATGATACCTTGTAATAAGGGATGCCTGATTTATTGACAATCAATTAATTGTCTATAATAATTTAATCAATAAAACGTATCGATGGTTGATTAAGCAAGGTCATCAATAGAGCGCGCAGTTTGGGGTTTGTGAGGCTCGTGCGCAAAACACGCAAAAATCAAGACCTGTCAATCTGAGCGATCAAACCAATCCAAGTGTGCTCCAGCTGTAGAACAGTGTCCAATTGGTCTCTACTCATCATCCCTTCCCACCACACCCGAGATCCAGTTGAACTTTCAAATAACGTTGGAAAACACTGCATCATGATCGCGATGCGATCGGATCCCGGAAGTCCTGTAGCTTTAGCAGAGCAGCATGTCAATGTCACTCTGTGATCTATCTTTGATGTTGTGTTTGAGCTTGTTTGAGACCACCTGCTCTAAATAAAGATATGTGATATACTATGGTTTACTAATGTTTCGTGAAAATACACACACACAAAAAAAAGTGGTGCAAAAGCATCATGCGTATACTGCTATACACGTGCGTTGGCTGCACTGTTTCATACTTGGTATAGTTTGGTCTCTAACTAAAACAAATATGCTAGTTATATTCTGCTAGTTGAGACCTTTCAATGATACATGACGAGTCAATCTGTTATGTACGATGATTTTACAGATCACATTTTCATATAAAGCAGTTATCTTTTCACGCTATGAAAATTGAGCACTTCTAATACGTCGGCAAATTTAAAACACTTGTTAAGTGATGGTTATATTCACTGTGTGATTGATGTTTGATTGACATTAACGACACAGACAGCAGCAGATTTATTAGGCAGTATAAGCAGTATTGTCAATACAGATGAGATCTCACCTCATTGGCGCCGCTGAACAGAGGCTCTCCGGTGTGCATCTCCACCAGGATGCAGCCCAGAGACCACATGTCGATGGCCAGATCATACGGCATTCCCAGCAGCACCTCAGGGGAGCGGTAGAAGCGACTCTGGATGTACTGGTATATCTGAGGACACATGCAGCCACGTTACTGAATGTGGTTCGGAGGCGCCATCAAACAAATGCTTCACAAATCAACACGCTTTTAGGCTGGAAACGTCAAATCCCGAACCCACTGAAGAAAATGATGGACAGATAGTGTGTCACTGAGACTTACCCGCTGTCCCAGCTGACAGGAGCTTCCAAAATCCACGATCTTGATGGCGGATCTCTTGGGGTTGCAGAGCAGGATGTTCTCGGGTTTGAGGTCACAGTGGATGATGCTCAGCTCAGGCGTGGCCAGGAAGAGCAGCGCAGTACACAGCTGCTGAGCGAACTTGCGCGTCAGGTTCAGAGACACGCCGCGGAAATTGGTGTTCCTCAGCAGGTCGTACAGGTTATAGGACAGCATCTCGAAGACCAGACACAAGTGGTTCCGGAACATGAAATGGCGTTTCAGATGAACTAGAGGAGAAAAAAAAAAAAAAAAACAGGCCATGATGACGTTAACAGCACAGTTTGTTGACTGATGTCACAGGAACGAATGCTGTCAACATGAGGGCTAGACAGAACACGCTGTCCGAATCACAGGGAGTCACACTTTAGCCAGAAATGGACATTTGTGTGAATTTCTGAATTCCCAAACTCCACCTGATCTGCTGCACAATCACACATCAACAATGAATTCATCTACAGCCATACATGAAAATCAACTCCAACCCTCTTTCTGCCTCACAGTTCACACCAAGGACGATAACTACGACGATTAACTATAGAGTTTTAATAATTGTTCTAATACTGTAAGAATAGTCCACACCACAACTATAACAATAATGAGACGTTGGAATCACTTTCAGAACAATTTTTTCCAGCTGATGAGCAATACAAACATTGACAGCCAATCAGATTCCATCCTGCTTTAAAGAGCTCGAGCATTTAAAAGCAACAGACAACAAAACTGCAGCACTTATAATAAACAGAATGATATTGTGCGCTGGTGTGGATGCTAACATATCGTTATAGTAAACGCCCCGTTTCACTTCTGGTTTACTCCTGAAAGACTAGTAATATTGCTTCTGAATGGTAAATTGGTTGGATTTTTTTCTCATTTGTAAGTCCTTTTGGATAAAAGTGTCTGCTGAATGATTTGATGTACATGTAAACATGTGCTCTTGTACAATAGAGTTGGATCAATACTTTCAATACAACACCAATAATACCTTAGGGAGCAAATAAAAGCACAAAATGACAAAAATCTTGGCTTGGTTCTGTCCAAACCCTAGTTTCATCCCTTCAAAACAAATGTTGTCAAAACAGAAACGTGACAAAACGCAAAAACAATTTGTCACTATGTAGTAATAATGATTGTTACGGTAGTCGGTGTTCAGTCGCAACACCGGTTTCATCACTTGCCCACCGCAGCAACGAGACAGTTTAAAGCTTTAAAAAAACCTTAAAGCAATTAACGCAGTATCCATTTTTCTGTGTTATATTATCAATATTATATTATCTTATTCATACAAATGCTTTTAAACCATTCAAGCGCTGTCTGTGAATGTCCTGCCTATGTGACGCACACACAACGCGCGCCAGTATAGAGTTGTCTTCCGCGCTTGAACGAACCATAACACACGACTACGTTTGGAAGAGTGCTTCATCTTGATTATGTTCAGTTTGTTCTCTGTAGTTCTTCAGACAGAACATTTTCAGAATGTTGGATTTATCATAAATTTCTCATTGAAGGAAAAAACTCTTCAGTGGTCTTGACAAATCTATTATAAAAAGACTCAGGAATCAGACGGAGCTGCGGTGCTGACCCTGGCCTTTATTTTTAAACATTTATAGTTGACCAGCACAACGTCTGTCCTAAATAGAGCGAATCGTTCCTCTCTAAACACCGTTTCATACACATGCAACAGGGCAACATGATAAAAGATATCACAGAAAATGTCCTTGTATATTATTTCATGTTGAACAAACATTTAGCTGACAAAATATTAGCAAGCAGAAGAAAACTAGAGAGAGAAAGAGAGAGAGAGAAAAGAAAGAAAATTCACTATGGGAAAAATTATAAAAACATTTCAATTAATTTCCAGGCCTGCAAACGGCATGATTTTTTCATGTTTTCTAAGCGCACAGAAGCCATGAATATTAGCCATGATAAAATCACACATTACCGATGTAGTACTTCATCTCGGTGTCGTGTTTGTTCATGAGCTCCAGCAGTCGGACTTCAATCTGAGCCTGATTCAGAAAAGCCTTTTTATTCTTGATGATCTTGATGGCGACCCACTCCTGCTCCACACGATCGTACGCCTTCACCACCTGTCAGCAGAGGGAGACGGACACGAGCGTCACACACCGTTCAACCGCAACAGAAGACCGGACGTTCCTTCACCGAGAGACACTGACCTGTCCGAACGAGCCTTTGCCTATTAAAGAATCGATCTCATATCTGTCCATCCACTTCTCGCCATTTTTAACGATATAGTCAAAGTTGTCATCATCGTAGCCGTCGTTGTAAATCTTCCTCTCCTTCTTGTTGCTGGAGTCCTCGCCCTGACCCTGTTGGTGACGACGTTTCTTTTTTGCATAGTAAACCTGCAAACAAACGGAAAGAGCTGTGTTTAGCGGGGCCGATGTGAGCCAATGCATTTATTCACAAAAAGGATCAGAATAATTTCTTTAAATTTGATTCAACATGAGTTCACACACACACAGTAACGTGAATGTCGCACCTCATTGATGTGTTTGTATGTTTTGATCAGTTCGATGGAGAGTTTTCTTAAGGGCGCAGTCGCTGGATCCCGAAAACACTGCGGCATCCGCCTCTGTAGCATCACCATATCCGCAGTTACCTGAAACACAGAGCAGCGCGCGTGAGAGCGGCCTGACCGCTCGTGAGCTCGCACATACTCTCCAGCGCTCGCTACGGACCGTACCTGGGTGGTGTTGGGCTGCGGGGCCTGCGAGCTGTACGGCAGCGCAGCGGCTGATTGGTCAGCGGCGCTCTGCGGGTGACCATCACTGAACGGCGGGTGAGAATGGGGTGTCTGCGCATCCATCTGCACACCAGCCGAATGGAAAGAAAACGAGGGGGCCAGCCGAACAGAGGAGGGTTTGCATGCTGAGGTCTCTCCTCCTGAAACACACAGACAACTTCAGCAGACAGACACACAACCTTGTCTTGCTTTTACTGTGATATAAATGAAGAACAGTCTCTTTTTCCCTTCATTGTGTCAATGTACACAGCAGCAAACGCTCCGAGCCAAAAGCCCCGATCAGGTTACAGAACACCTGAAAAAGCTCGGACCAAAATGGCAGATCACAAGACGACACTGAACGCGCGTTACAGTCCTTCAAACGCACAGAATGATGAATTGTAGGTTCAAACACACACACAGGTCTAATCAGAGCTGATCGAGTGTGTGTTTATGACTCAGCATCAGGATCTCACACACACACACACACACACACACACTGAACTCTGTCAAACTGTAAGCAGCGAGCGCTCAAATAAGGTTTTCAAATGAGATGATTACAGTGACAGACCTGAAGCGTGAGTGAACAAAACCAGCCAATGATTTCACACTGCACACGTCTAGACAACAGCTGAGGATTTTAATGGAACAAATAACATCACAATTAAGACTATATGTGAGCGTTTGTGATGTTTGGAAACGTGACCGTCTGCAGTGAGCGGGAATTCTGCAGATCATTAAGTCGTCATTTATCAGCGTCTCTCACCAGCAAACACAATGCAGCACATTCACACTGGTAACCAGCGCTCTCAAGCCCAGCAACAGTGCTTCATTACCATAGCCTACCACCAGGAAGATGCCGCGCCATTGGCCAGACGGCTAAAGCGGCAGCCAATCAGGAAAGGGTATGCAAATAACCCACTTTTGTTGCTAGGGCAAAGCTGCGAGGCTCTGTCCAATAGGAAAACGGGTAAGAGGCATGAAATTGAATTGCACTTTGACACATTTCCCAGCACAGTTTAACACAGTATTTGCTGACAGAAAAGCTCTCGGGTGAGGAACCCGGAATCAGTTTGTCTGAGAGTGGGGAGCTGCGGCGCCGACCCTGGAGACAGATGCTGCCACGGGACCCTGCCTTTATTTTTAAACATTTATAGTTGACCAGCACTAAATGGAGAGGTTCATTCCTCTCTAAACACTGTAGAATGATGGGAAGCTACAAACAAGCACATAAAAAGGCACAGTTTTGCACACAATCAGTCTGCTTCAAGTTAAAACGTTTACATGATCATGTGACGGACGTAAGCAAACACACAACTATCTCAGCACCTGTGGGTTAGTGTTACGGCTCACCTGTATGCATCGTCTTCTGACAAATCTCATATCATTGTGACAGGGGAGTCCATCTGCAAACCACAGCCCACTGCAAGAACAGCACAGACAGTGAGCGAACACATACTGTACCTGAGCGAGTGTGTGTGTGTGTGTGTGTGTGTGTGTGTGTGTGAGACATCAGTGTACCTGAAGCGACTCGCGAGTGGTTTCCAGGTGAGAACAGCCCTGATGTTTCAGCAGGGTCTTGCCGTGTTTTTAGTTGGTTGAGTTGATCTTCAACTTGCACAACCATTGGTGAAGATCTGTCGTGAAATTAATCCACACACACACACACACTACATCAGTCCAGGAGTGCATACTAACTAACTGCAAGGCAGCAATTAAGCACAATGCATACTAGAACAACATATAATCATACATCCAGAGTGTTTATGTGTGTCCAGAGACAGCAAACACACATCAGATCCTGAAGCCCGTGTAAACACAATCACAGAAGACTTTCGAAAACACAATAACGCAAACTTCATTCTGATCTACACAGAAACACGATGAAGAGATCGTCATCATCATCATCATCATCCTCATCAGGTTAACGGCAAATATCTGGAGCTCGCACACTAGACAAGGTTGTTAAGCTCCAACTACAAATCCTCCAGCACGACTTTTACACGATTGCGATTGTTTGATGCTATAAATCAGTTTCGCGCACATGACGAGAATCAAAGCTGTCAAAACACTGGCTCGCGTTAGCCTAGCCTGCTAACGACACAACAGCCGCACGATGAGCCGCACTAACCCGCGCGGACAGTGACAGTTACACGGTCAGTCGGTCAGAAGAGATGATGTTGAGCACTAAATAAACTCATCATCTGTGAAACCTTCACATTGCGCTGTCGATACCGAGGCTAGCTGGACATTAGCTGCCCGGGCCTGCAAACGGACCAAAGCCTTATCGAAGCGAGCGACAAAACAGAGCCGTTATTTTGATGAGCCTCCGAAAAAGCACAAAACGCGTCGGATCGAGCCTGAATTCAGACAGAATGAGCGGATACGAGCCTCCGGTGCGCGGCGTCGGGATCGTTGAGGGCAGCTAACCGTTAGCCGCAGCGCTAGCCGTCATCACTCACCGTGTCACGCGCGTTTCTTTCTGACGAGAGGTATGAAAATCCTCAGGAAGAATCCGCAATAATTCCCAGCCGCCTTCCTCAGGAATCCCTTTCCAAAGTATGTCCGATGCAAAGCCTCGTAGAGAAAAGAACAGCGCCTCTCGGTGAGCGTCGGCGCGCTCCGCAGCGCAGCAGTCCCGCCGTCCGTCCGTCAGTCACTCATCCTGCGCGCGCGCCGCCGCTTCCCCTGGACAAAATGGCGCGCGCGTGCGCGCGCTGCAAACCCCCGCGCACAGGACTCGCGCACTAAACTCGCCACACAGCGGTGCTCATCATCGATACGACACGCGAATCGACGAGCGATTTCTCAATCGTTATCAAGCGCTTCGGTAGCGGCAGTCATCAGTCCTTTGAAGGGAGAAAAAAGTCAGGAACAAAATGGAAGCCGAGTGAGAAGGTTTCCATGACGACTGTCCATCACACGGCCAAGTTCCCGGATGACCTCGTGACGCAGGAACCGTTCTCAGGGTTGTCATGGAAACTGCCAATCAATTTTACATTTCATAGGGCGAAGCGAAAGTGAAGGTGCGCGCGCTACGAGACGATTAGTGAAGATATTACAGACTGTAAATACAATAAAGCTCGTTTTACCAGGTATTACTGTAAACACAATTCGGAGAATGTTTTTTTTTATTATCTATTTCCAATAGGTTGTTTGCAATCACGTGGTTCTGGTGACGCGCGAAATTCCGGTGGAGGGCAAGAACTGAAAATTACAATGGAAGAGATGGAGACAAGTCTGTAGTGTGCTGGTTTAGAAAGGTATAAACAGAAAATCTCAACATATGTTGAACGTGATCCTTATGTTATGAAGAGGAGCGACTTTTCTACTGAACTGAAAGACTTGACTGCCCTCGAGGCGGAAGCTGCCGTCACGCCGCGTTTAGTTCTAGTCTGTTTGTTTATATTGTGCTGCCTTTCTGCTAGTGACGTTTTTGATTCTCTGTCATGATTGTGAAAAATGTCGCCATTGTAGGTTATTCATGCTGAATCTAGCAATTGCAACAGGAACTCACTTCATCGTTCAGGGGGAAAAACTGGACGGTGTGATATAATTTTCTAAGCGTAAAAACTCGCTAAGGGAAGCAGGTTGAGGAGGTGACGGGGAGACGCCGGATAATAAATGTAATAATGTCACTGATTAAACCCACTGCCTATCACTCAATAAAATAATCACATAGCTGAGTGTTTTTGAAAGTTTTGCATTTTGTTTTGGTGTAATAATTAACATTACATTTGCGAGTATGACTCTCACTCGGCTTGTGAATGAATATAACTTGCACACAGCCACTTCAAAACTGTTCACGAGCTTCTATGGGTTTGACTTTGGTTGTCATTTGTTGAAATAAATGCAAAAAATAAATAAATAAATAGTGTGTCTGTGTCTGTCCGCTGAATGTGACCCTCCGATTCTCCTCCGTGGCCATATGGGAAAGTGAATATTTACAAAGACAACATTTAAACTAGTCACATTTACACCCTTCCAACAAAGAAATGTCAGCTTTTTTTTTTTTTCATTTGGACATTTTCTACCAAATGATGGCTGAAGCAGCAGCGCTTGACACTGTTTCCACGGTAACCAGATCAACATTGTGAACAGAATTCTACAAAACTGAAGTGAAATAAAATATAAAATATCTTCTCTTCCCTGCAAACGATAGCATGAAGAATGTGAATATTTAACCAAGTCAAAAACAAAAAGGTAAGCAGGTATACATATTAATTTCAGTATCAGCAGACGCAAAACGCTTAAAAAAAGCTTTAACTTTTAAAGTTAAAAATCGGTATAAGTTACGTAAACGATAAAATCTCCTTGTCGGTTCTCGGTTTGATCGATTTGAGCAACCATAAACGACGCAAAACAGGTTTGAGTTTTTGATGGGATTCCTATACAGAAAAATCACTTCCTGCCCTCCAGCCGCATTTCGCGCTGTAGCAATGACGTCATGTGCAAACAACCTATATATTGTGATTTCATAAATCGTTTCTGTTTTTCTTCTCAGGATGCAGAATGTACGAATGGTTAGTTTCAAAGAATGTAAAACCTGCTGCTTCTGATGAACATGTAGTAAAGTTTGGAGTTTTTATGCAAAATAGAGTTTTTGTATATATTGTATATATTTTGCATATTTTGATTATAAGTGCGATTAAGCAACCTTAAAACTCATGATAAAGGTTAAAACTCCGGGCGCACAAAGACACGCCCCTCCAGATGACGCCAGCGATCATGTGACAGCGACACGGAAGAGAATGAGCAGAGAAGATGAGCGTTTCACTGGATATCAGACTGAAACGAGCGAATAAAGTGTATCATGAAGGGGTGAGTGGCTCGAGTTCAGCGTGTGTTTGAGCTGCGGAATCTCCCGCTGTAAATCCGACAGTTTTATGTTTGTTTCGACTGTTTCAGGAGCGGCTGACCGGAGTGCTGGTGATCAGCAGCAAAGACGCGCTGCAGCATCAGGGAGTTTCTCTCAGTCTGGACGGGCTGGTGAACCTGCAGCTGAGCTCCAAGAGTGTCGGAGTCTTCGAGGCGTTCTACAACTCTGTCAAGGTGAAACACACACAGACACACACTTCCATGTCTGGCTTACTGTTCCTTAGACGTAATGGTTAACCTACAGAAAACAGAACACTGCCTCAAACACTCCCACACACACAAACTCAATCTGAGTGATTTTATAAGCTTATTTCATTTTTTTATGGGGACCTCAATTTAGGTCCCGACGGTGACAAGTCCCCATGAGTCTGTGCATTCAGGTAGAAGTCCTCAAAGAAAAACGTGCACACACACACACACACACACAAAACTAAAGTTTGCTTCACTGCGGAATCTCTCATATCTGATGAAGATTGCATCATTGATTCTGTTCATAACAGTCTAAAGCTCTGTAGAAATAAAGCGTCTGATGTTGAATCGGTCCTGCAGCCCATTCAGCTGGTGTCCAGCAACATGGAGGTGGTGAAACCAGGAAAATTTCCCGCGGGAAGAACAGAGATCCCGTTTGAGTTTCCACTGCAGGCAAAAGGCAACAAAGTTCTATACGAGACGTACCACGGTGTCTTCGTCAACATACAGGTGAGCGAGCGTCACACACGGCCAGGTCCACTGCCATGACGACACTGATGTGACGTGTTGTGATTGTGTTCCAGTACACGCTCCGCTGCGACATGAGACGCTCGCTGCTCGCCAAAGACCTGAGCAAGACCTGCGAATTCATGGTGCACTGCCAGGTCAGACACGACATATAATGAAATACAGTCAACACTTGACAGAATCCAGACAGTAACGGCAAGCGTGTGTTTGCAGCCACAGAAGTCGAAGCTCCAGCTGAATCCGGTGGATTTCAGTATCACACCAGAGACACTGCAGAACGTGAGAGAGGTACGGCCATTGTTGACATCTTCAAAGTTTATAATTGACAAATATTGGCCGATATATCGGCTGAACTCGTCAGGCGGTCTCGTGTGTGTGTGTGTGTGTGTGTGGGGTTTTGTGTTCCACAGAGGACCTCGTTACCCAAGTTTCTGATCAAAGGTCACCTGGATGCCACCAGCTGTGCGATCACGCGACCTCTGACCGGCGAACTGGTGGTGGAGAGGTCAGAGGTCCCCATCAAGAGCATCGAGCTGCAGCTGGTCCGTGTGGAGACCTGCGGTGAGAAACACATTGCTGATGTTCAGCTTTAAAACCATCCAGTGACAGATCAGTGCATTCATTAGTGTTCAGGCCGTGCAGATAGTCAAGTCACCTTTATTTATATAGCGCTTTTTACAATGTAGATTGTGTCAAAGCAGCTTTACAGTGATAACTGGTACATTATTTTGGCTGCACAGCAGCTCTTAAAGAATAGTGTCAATGCAGGCAGATCAAAGCACTGTTGAATATCAAATATCAAGTGTCCCCGACTAAGCAAGCCAAAGGCGACAGCAGCAAGGAACCGAAGCTCCAACAGGTGACATCAGGTGGCAAACAGGTGTTAAAAAGGAGGGAAAAAAAACCTTGGGAGAAACCAGGCTCAGTCGGGGGGGCCAACAGTGCTTTGTTACGACTATCATAAGTCTGATGGGATCGCAACATTCAAAGTGGTTATTCCAGTTCCATCCAGTTGAGGATCGTATTCATCACGCCGGTATGGACGGCTGTTGAGGAGATGTGCCACTGGTTGTCATGTGTATGCCAGGTTAAAGAGATGTGTTTTTAGTTTAGATTTAAACTGACAGAGTGTGTCTGCTTCCCGAACAATGCTATAGGAAGATTGTTCCAGAGTTTAGGTGCCAAACAGGAGAAGGATCTACCACCTGCAGTTGATTTTATATTCTAGGTATTATCAGCTGGCCTGAATTCTGAGATCGTAATAGACGCGAAGGACTATAATGCATTAAGATCTCGCTCAGGTACTGGGGAGCTAAACCATTTAGTGCTTTGTAGGTAATTAGCAAGATTTTAAAATCTATACGATGTTTAACAGGAAGCCAATGCAGAACAACCACCCAGTAAAGCGTTACAGTAATCTAGCCTTGAGGTCATGAACGCATGAACTAACTGTTCTGCATTTGTCATCGAGAGCATATGTCGTAGTTTAGATATATTTTTAAGATGGAAGAATGCGGTTTTACAGATGCTAGAAACATGGCCTTCAAATGAAAGATTGGTATCAAAGAGCACACCCAGGTTCCTAACTGACGACAAAGACTTAACAGAGCAGCCATCAAGTGTTAGACAGTATTCTAGGTTATTACTTGAAGAAGTTTTTGGTCCAAAAATTAGAATCTTTTTTCTGAATTTAGTAGTAGGAAATTACTGGTCATTTAATTTTTTATGTCAGCTACGCAGCCTGTTAATTTTGTGAATTGGTAAGTTTCGTCAGGGCACGAAGAAATATAGAGCTGAGTATCATCAGCGTAACAGTGAAAACTGACGCCATGCTTCCTAATGATATCTCCCAAGGGTAGCATGTACAGAATGAAAAGCAATGGTCCTAGTACTGAGCCTTGCGGTACTCCATATTCAACTTGTGATCGATATGACCTCTCTTCATTTACTTCTACAAACTGATAACGGTCAGATAAGTATGATTTGAACCATGACAATGCAATAGATAGTGTTACATCACTGTGTTCAGTGTTACCTGCATGTGTTCAGGCTGTGCGGAGGGATACGCTAGAGACGCCACAGAGATCCAGAACATCCAGATAGCTGAAGGAGACGTCTGTCACGGCCTCTCCATCCCCATATACATGGTATTTCCTCGGCTCTTCACCTGCCCCACACTTGAAACCACCAACTTTAAAGTCGGTAAGGATCTTTTTTTTTTTTTTTTTTTTTCCAATACTGGATGTGTTTGTGGTAATGTAATTGCATTTAAAGATTTACTTTCTTCCCTTCTAGAATTTGAGGTGAACATTGTGATTGTTCTTCACGACGATCATTTGATAACAGAAAACTTCCCACTGAAGCTGGTCAGAGTTTGAGTCCAAAATCAACATCTGAAGCCCTTTTTTTTTTTTTTTTTTTACTATGAATGAAAAATTGCTCTACTCACTGTTAATTGCATTAAAATACACTTTTGATCATGAGTGAATATGGACTGTTTCTCCTGTAAAGTAAGTGTTTATTAAACTAATCCACTGACCCGAGATTGTGTCATTTGTGGATTTTTTTTTAAACAAACGGATTTGAATGTTTTTAGGCATCATGTAACGCAGTGATTCTCAGATGTTTCGGTCAGCTGAAGCTTAAATATTTTAACTTAGGCCTGTCATGATCATGAATTTTGTGCTGATGATTGTCATACAAATAAATGCAATTAAAGACTTAATTTTGTTTTGTTCATGTCACTTACAAAGTAAGCATAATGTTTGTTTACTTGAAATTATATATATAATAATGATCTATTTTAATGCTGTGAACTTAGATTAATTAGTGCATTATCATTAATATAATAAACCCACAAGTCTTGATTTCATATGAAGACATTTGACCATCTTTGTGTGCTTTATAACAGTGTTTATATTCATTATGAATATAAAACGCTTATTCTAGTTTTACAATCCGATTTGATTAATTTGCTTTTTCCATGAAACCCTTATCTGTGGAAGCAGCATTTGTCATTTATTGCCGCTACCGTCTGAAACAACACAGCAGGACTGTTCTTTGGTCAAATGTTTAATGAAGTAAAATTAAGGTAAAATGGCAATAAAAGGTAAAAGTGGATGAGTAAAATCGGTTCATGCAAATGAACTTTATTACAGGAATGAAAACACAGATGTGTTCTGAAAATAAAACACCACCGACTGGTCCCTAAAGCCTTCATCACCCAAAACCAAACTTTTACTCTGAATGTGGGTTAATAAAGATGATACAGACAGCTGATGTGAGGCTGATTATACAGACGCAGCGGTCGTCTCAGTGAAATGCAGCCGTGGACGCGCGACTCTTGCGATGTCGGCCGGGCAGCAGGGGAAAGTCCTCCGGTAAGAGCGCGTGTTCTCGACAGGTGGGACACGTGCTCTGCTCCTTCAGCCAAGACTTTATACACTGAAACACACACACACACACACACACACACACACACACACACACTCAGTCTGCATGAAACACTTGAACACACATCAGACTAACGCTCAGAAGATGCTCTGACCTCTCTGTGGAAACTGTGGCGGCACTCCAGCACACACATCTCCTCAGTATTCATGTCCTCATGGCAGATGATACAAGGATCCTCCATGTTCAGCTGACACACACACACACACACACACACGTTAGACCAACTCAATAATGAACAGCTTACAACAGTGCAGGCGGCACTAAATGAAAGAACGCTCACCACGATAAGAAAAACAGTTAAATAATTCTGTAGCAGACACAAATGCAGAATAATAACAGGTTACAGTTCATTCTTACCGCCAGTGCAGAGTTGCGATGTTTGTCTGACACGTTCTTCCACACGTGTGTGAGCGGTGGCGTGGCTCTGGTGTCAGATGCAGGACTCGCGCGATCCGTGACGCTCATGTGCTCCTGCACACAACAGAGAACAGAACGTCACTCCAGAGCAAAACAAACACGAGAGCGAGTGAGAGAGAGAGGTTTACGCACACGCGTGTTCTCCTGATGGTCCAGGATCAGCTGAGCCACACGGTTGATGACATCATCATAGGTCAGTGTGTCGAGAGCGCCTCCGCTGGACAAGCGAACCTCCTGAATGAACCTGTTCAACACCAGCCTAGATACAAACACACCGCTGTTAACCAGCTGGACTAACACTAGCGCTCTACAGTCTGGAGCCGTTACCAGGTTAATGTTCTGAAAGTCTCTTCTGCCCATGAAGGCTGCATTTATTTGACCAAACATACAGTGAAAACAGTGAAATATTATTAAGAGCTGTTTTCTATGTGAATATATAGTAAAGTGTAATTTATTCAGCATCATTCCTCCAGTCTTCAGTGTCACATGATCCTTCAGAAATCATTCGCTGCTCAAGGAACATTTATGATTATTATCAATGTTGAGAACAGTTTATATTCTTGTGGAAACTGATACATTTTATTTTTCAGGATTCAAATATAAAGTTCAAAAGAACAACATTTATCTGAAATAGAATCTTTTGTAACATTAAAAATGTCTTTAAATTGATCAAAAGTGACAGTAACCTTTGAATAGTAATGTATCACGGTTTCCACAAAAATATGAATCACCACAACTGTTTTCAACATTGATAATAATCATAAATGTTTCTTGATCATATCAGAATGATTTCTGAAGGATCATGTGACACTGAAGACTGGAGTAATGATGCTGAAAATTCTGCTTTGATCACTGGAATAAATTACACTTTAAATTACTATATAATGTGTGTCAGTGTCAGCTCTGGCTGTTGTGTTGTTCTGAATGGATCAGCACCTGTTGTAATGAGGGAACATCATGTTGAGCCGCTCCAGGATGCGCTCGTACACAGTCAGGTGCTGCGGGGCCGAGGGCCGGCGGCTCACAGTTTCTTCAGGAAGCCTCTCAGCGGGTTGCGGCGTGACCTGTCCTGTGGGCGTGGGGGTCCGGGAGGGCGGCAGTGACCCGTACGGGCCGTAGAAGTGTGAGCCAGACTGCTGAGGAACCGGAGCCGGAAGAATCGCCTACAGGACACAAAACACTCCTTAAAAAATATCCCATCAGCCACGGCAGCGACGTGCCGCGGTCTTCATATGGGAATGATCTGTCTTTCAGTAACAGTTCAGCTCATCTGTGGCATAATGTTCATTTTCAGAAAATAATTCACACTTGTTAAGTGTTTAAATTTTTCTACATTCAGAAATAACCACACAAAAATGCAGGGATGAAATGTGGAAATGTGAGGAAAAGTGTTTCCCTCTGGAGAATCCAGGTGTTGTAAATGTGAAACGTATATAACGCACAAGCATCCAACAAATCTGCTTGAAAGCCAGAAATCTCATGTTACAATGCAGAAAACACAACCTGTCATGATCACACTGACAGTACACATGAACACTGTTGATGAGATTCACAATGAAGCCAGAACATTCCTGCAGCACAGCGTGATGACGACGAGGTCATGACCTTCAGAAGGAGCGAGCTCTTACCGGCAGTGCGGGCGCAGTGGGGACACTGGGAATGCTGATGTCAGGCAGTGAACACAGTCTAGTGCCCTTCTTCAACTCATCCATCTGTGCGTCAAACTTCATCTGAAAGAAAACAAACCGTTCAAACGAGTTTCACAAAAAAAAACTGATGGGAAAAAAGCTTCATGTGACACTAGACATTATTTTAATCAGTATATAATAATGTTCTGCTTGTTCTGAGATGTTTTGTGTAAAGAAACACCCTGTTGTGTTTTTGGTTGATTTTATAATCTCATCATTAAACAAACGTCTCTCCGTCGACACTGTTCTGGATCTCACAAAGTCAACACCAACATAATGTTTATGACAGATATTAAATATTGTTTAAAGAACAGCAGTGTTACATTAGGGGTCTCTGGGTCAGAAGAGATGAAGCTCATGAATCAGGAAGATCTTCTTTGATGAGCTGACCCGTTCTTAAGACTGACCTGCAGCTGTAATGGTGTGATGTAGTGATCTACAGTAGAACTGGGCTGACGAGATCGAGTAACCCATTCTTGTTTTGATTCTTAAATCCCAAAACCAATCTTTTAGATGCTTTTCAGCTGATGTGTGAACATAACTTCACTAAACATTATTTGTAGCTCCTGCCATCTAATAATCACAATAAGCTTTGATACTTTTAATATGAAACGGTCTTAGCTTTCAAATTGTCAGTTTTATCACTAAATTCAGTCAATAAATGTGTGGTGGTAGCTCCTCAAGTTAAACCAATCATCTCTTCCTCTTTACTTCTAGTTACAGCAGCAAATAAACATGAACGAACATCAGAAGAGTGCTAAATGATACAGAACAACTTACTGAAATGAAACACCTTGAGAACAATGTCACATAACGTCACATTTACCCCAGAAAAACCATTCAGTGACCACAAACTTGACAGTCAGCGAGAAAAATAACTCTAGAGGAGCATTTTGATTAAAATAATCAATTACACATTCATTATACTTTTATCTCTTCAATATTTAATATATGTTCACCTGAGTCCTGCTAATTCTGTCTTCCACGTTACACACGTGTCTCTTCCAGTCATCTATGGCTGACAGCAGCACAGCGGCGGGGAAACTGCAGCACAAACCAGCATCAGACACAACACGCGAGTACAGCACACTTCTGAATCTCTACTGATGGACTGTGTGGGAATCCTGCACCGTACCTGAGCGACGTCTCCGTCATGTGTTTGACTATCATCTGGCTTTCAGAGACGCTCATCCTCAGCCGCCGCAGCGCGTGTTCCCGTCGGCTCTGCAGGACGCACAGCTGAACACAAACACCAGCGTCACTTCAGACGATGTCAGACGATGACTAAAACACCAGCTGATGCTGAAATCTCACCTGAGCCGCCGTGGATCTCCTCTGCGCTTTCACACACGCGTCTCTGAACCTTTTGATCTCATCCTCTAGGCTCATCCGCTCAGCCGCACACTGGTTACTGCAGGACACACGGCACATACAGGACACCAGTCAGAAGACTTGGTTTTGCTGCAGGATACGCATTACATAGAGGACAAGTCTTCATCTTCAGTTAGGAACCTGGGTACCAATCTTTCATTTGAAGGCCATGTTTCTAGCATCTGTAAAACCGCATTCTTCCATCTTAAAAATATATCTAAATTACGACATATGCTCTCAATGACAAATGCAGAACAGTTAGTTCATGCGTTCATGACCTCAAGGCTAGATAACGCTTTACTAGGTGGTTGTTCTGCTCGCCTGATAAATAAACTACAGCTCGTACAAAATGCAGCAGCTAGAGTTCTTACTAGAACCAGGAAGTATGACCATATTAGCCCGGTTCTGTCAACACTGCATTGGCTTCCTGTTAAACATCATATAGATTTTAAAATCTTGCTAATTACCTACAAAGCACTAAATGGTTTAGCTCCCCAGTACCTGAGCGAGCTCTTAATGCATTATAGTCCTTCACGTCTGCGATCTCAGAATTCAGGCCAGCTAATAATACCTAGAATATCAAAATCAACTGCAGGCGGACTCTGGAACAATCTTCCTAGCGTTGTTCGGGAAGCAGACACACTCTGTCAGTTTAAATCTAGACTAAAAACGCATCTCTTTAACCTGGCATACACATAACACAAGAATGCATTAAAGGTATTCGGTTTTTCAGTAGGAAAAGTGTCATTTAAGCGGCCCCTAAAGTAATAATTAACAATTTTTACAACAGAAGTGATTCGATCAAAAACCTACTTTAGCTCGATAATAATAATTTGAAACAATATGTATTGTGAAAAGCGCTATATAAATGAGGATGACACGGGTTACAGAGGACGCTGTTACTGCAGGTCATGTTTAACATCTAGTTTTACACAGAATACACGTTACATACAGGACATGCATTACATAGAGGACACGTGTTACACAGAGTAGACACGTTACATAGGAAGCTGGTTACTGCAGCAGACGTTACATACAGGACATGTGTTATTACATTAGGATCAGGCTTAGGATAGCAGATACGATCAGTTATAAAAAATGCCAATCCTTGAGATCACCTCTGGACATTTGCTGATTTGCTTTAATAATCATATTTAATCAATTAGTTATGTATAATATAATAAACGTAATATAATACAACTGCAAAATAATTTCCCTTACTTGGATGGCAAAACATGATTGAAATTTAAACTGCACAACTTGTGAGTAGATCAAATAACCAATAATTGCGACAGGTCTACGTGTACATGTAAAAGTGTAATGTTAAAAGTTACAGAAGCTAGGTGACACAGATAAGAGATATATTTTAAAATTGGAAAAAAAACTTCAACCTTTACTCTTTCAAAGTTTGTCTAAATGTTTGTTCACACTCACCTGACGTCCAGGAATCGTTCCAGTTCAGTCTGATACTCTTTATTCTTGGCATTGATGTCTCTGATGTAACTACAGAAAACAAACACAGTTTCATTCAGCAGTAAAACAGCGGCTGAATGTGTGTGTGAGAAGTGTGCGCATCATTCTCAATGATCAGCTGAGTGCATGTCTGACCTATCATGTAAATCTGCCAGATCTTTGATCTCCATCTTCAGGTTCTTCAGAGTCTCCTGGTTCTCCTTCTTCTCCTGCTGGTCTTTCCTGACCTCCTCCTCTAGTTTCTGCTGGAACATGGCGAGCTCTGCGCTGGCGATCTGAACACAAGCGCAGACGTACATATGAGCTGCAGAACCAAAGAAACGCTTCAGAAGATCTTGCCTGCCATTTCTCTACCTGCATGGTCTGTGTGATTCTCTGAGTTTCCTCCTGAAGCGCTGATATTTCCTCTGCCCTCTTCTGCTGGACGGCTACATGATCGTCCTTCATCTGTTGGAACTTCTTCAACATCTGCAGCTTCTGTTTCTCTTTCTGCATCATGTCACCCTGGAAGAAACATGGACATTACTTTCCTTTTTAGCAGGCCTGATGCTACTGGATAAATGTTAACCGATGGGTCACTAGTTTCAGTAGGGAGGTAATGCACTGCACTTGATGCTTCACATTCACTGTGTATTCACAGTCCTGCATGCATGTGACATCCTAAATATATCAGACTGCAGAAGTACAAGTTGTGTTTAAACACAAAGACACTTAATATTCAGTAATGTTATTGATTTGACTATCAGATGAGAAAACGAACTCAATTCTGTTATTTTCCTGTTTATTACTGTGAAGCTGCTTTGAAAACATCTGTATCGTATAAAGTGCTGCAGAAATAAAGCTGACTTGACTAACACTCACATCATGTCCTGAACCGGGGTTATTATTATAACTCAAACTATTACTAAAAACTTCAGCATCTGAATGACACTAAATTACAGAAGGTCACTCACATTGTTTCTCTCGAAGGAAGCGTACGGCTCTGTGTTGATAGAAACATCTGTATGGTCTGCAAAATCCTATAAGAGGCAAGGTTCAGAGGTCAGATAGGGCACTGATCCTGATGACATTCCCATCATGTGGCACATCTTACCCACACACACACAGCTGTGTGTTTGTCCTCTCTCGTCTCTACAGTGTTGCAAACGTGCTTCTCAGCAGCCGCGTCCATCATGCCTGCTGTCAAATAGTCATAATCTGTGATGGGACACTCAAAATCATACGGATCGGGGAGAAGCGGGAATGGATCCGAAGACACCGGCTCATTTGTGATATCGAAAGATACCAAACCAATGTGCGCCACGGCTTCACTCAAGGCGTCTCCATGCGGCCAGAACTCTTGGGCGGACGGGTTGAGGTGTGACGGCAGCTGGCCGTTATCGGTCAGAGACACTGCGTGCTTCATCAGTCCGATCAGGTCGTCCGTCATAGTGAAGCGCAGAGACTCCAGCAGGAAGGATTTGAGTCCGCCGGCATCTGCGATCTTCTGCTGCGCCTCCGGAGGAAAGTTCTCCAGCTCGCCGACCATCAGCGGGTCTGAGGCGCACAGCGGCCCGTGTTCCTCCAGAATCTGAGCAAAATAACTAAAGAACAGCAGAACCAGAGAGAGTCGAAAAGTGAGGCTCGTTCACACCGAGAACGATAACTATTAACGGCGCTGCAGTTTTGTCATCTGCCACTTTAAATGCTTGAGCTCTTTAAAGCAGGATGATTGGCTGTAAATGTTTTATCATGCATCAGCTGGTCTGGTTCGGTCATGTGACATTCGACATATACCCTATTGTCTGCTGGTGTGGACGCTAATACAGTTATTGCTAAAAAGTTATTATAGTTTTCATTAATGTCCGCTAACACAGTTATTGTTTTAGTTCTGGGTGTAAATGGGCCTCTGGTGTGTGAAAATGTGCTACAGAAAGAAGTCACAAAGAAACCATCACTGTTTTTCTACGCTATTACAACATCATCACACTCAGTCTAGAGCACAAGTACAGACGACACGTACTCATATAAACTCTCTTTAGTCGGGTCGGGGTGATTGTCCAGAATTCTCTCGTAATGGCTTCGGTGTGCTGATCCGGCGTACTGCTCCTCAAACTCTGCCAGCTGACCTCGCAGGTGATCGGGAACGCTGAATGGATCCATGCCGTTCAGGAAAAACCTGAAACATCCCATTCACAAAGTCATCTCACAGATGAGAAGATTCATTTCACAGAAGTGATGTGCAATAACTGAACTCACAAAGAGTCTTCCTCAGAGAACAGCTCATCCTCCTCATCTTCATCTCTCGAATGACCTCTCATTCCAGACAGCACAATAACAGACTGAAACAAACACAGATTAGCTTGAAGCACTTTGACCCATGGCCGCTGCACTCACCACACTCACCTTAAACTCCTTCTGCTTCTTCTTGCGGTGTCTGTTTTTACTCTTAAATACTGAACTCTGAAACAAACACACATGAAGCGTCACTACAACAGCTCAACCTCAGTCACAGACGAAACTCTTCAGAGCACGCGTCTCTCTTACCAGGTGCTCTTCATCATCCGTCTTTTTAATGACTAAACAAACAGCATCTGAAGATAAAGAAACAAAGTAATTTGCAAATAAAACTCCCTTCATACATACATCACCTGTTTCAACTTACGTACCGTCTTCAAAATATTGATCAAGAATGGAGTGACAGGTGTGATATCGCTCTCGATTCGACTCTAGAGTCCAAATAAACAGACGCATTTCTTTAGCGGGAGCTTGTCTTAAATACTCCATTACAGTAAAACTTTCACGTTCAAATAACTCCGAAACGGTGCCGTATTTCTCTAGTGTCTCCTGCAGGGGTGTAAAGGCCAGCAGAGGCTTCAGGTCCAGCTCCTCCAGATGAGCGCTGTAACGACTGAAGAACGCCTGCGCGGCTTTCAGACCTGATGGAGGAGATGGAAAATACGTATTTGAACAGGAATTAAACATGAGCTTGACACTGAAATGTCAACATAACCAACAGACTATTTAACCTGTTAACTGTCAGTGTCCCGGTAGCATTTTTTTAATTAGCTTTGTTCCCCATAACATATTATAGTAATAATCATAAATTAGGTATCCTTCGAAAGCTTAAACACTAAAAATACATCCTGTGAAAAACATTTATATACAACCGTTTAAGTTCAGATCTATGCTCAAAAAGGGTTAGCAGGTTAATGATCAATGACTCGGTCTTTGTTTTACACAATATTCTCTCACTGTGATGAGAACAGAACATCGCTGTGTATTGCCAAGAATCTCACGATCGATACGCATCACGATACAGGGGTTACGAGACGATATATTGTGATATATTGCGATGCTGTAAGAAAGGCGATATATTGTAATATTTCTTGTTTTTTTTAGAAAGAGGATCTAATTTTAGAAAAAAACGGTCATAAAGAACACCACTATATGCATAAAACCTGACAAACAGCTTTATTTTATTTAATCAATACAGTATCATTTGCATTTATATCACTAATCACTATTTTGTGCAATTTAAGGGAAAATAGTAAAGTGACTGCAGTATTCCTTAGGTGTGTGTTTTAAAGGTTCACAGTATAGCAGTTTCTAATTTCTAAACTATTTAACAACTAGTGCATAGTCCATTTCATGAATGTCTGTTTGTTTTATATTTAATACTGTAGCTGCTTGATTTAAAGCAGTCTATTGTATAAAGTGTTATTGCCTTCACTGAAGTGCTGAACAGAGCTGGTGCAAACATATCCACATCGCCATGATCAGATGCTTTCTTTCTGCTGTCACCGCTGTCATTTTTGTTGTGTGTTTATTTTGTTACAGAAAGGAAAACGTGCAGTACATATTACATATTCGATCGAACGCCTCTCTCAGCAGCGCGGATGGCGTCGGGATGTTAAGTGAGCTCTCAGATTCAATGCGTTTCCCGAGTTTTGGATTATAACATGGCCTGTTTTGCAAACAACTGACTCTTGTCGATCTCCTTAGTGGTTTCTTTGTAGCTGAAGCCAAAATGAGTCCACACTTCAGCTCTGTATTCCGCGGGAGTGGAATAATTCTATTTTGTTGTGAGCTGGGCTTGCTAATGCTAACACTAGCTATGCACCTCCGGCTACCCGTCAGTTTACAATCTGAGATAACGCCAACATCTAGCGGTTGGATTTTATACAGTGTGTGGTTTAAACCGAACACAAACCCACAAATACTGGATGAAAATAAATAATTAAATAAATATCGATAGTGTTTTTGAGAATCGATACAGTATCGCCAAACATAATATCGCGATATTCACGTGTATCGATATTTTCTTACACCCCTAGTCAGAAGACGGTGAAGGAAAGCAAACGCACCAGAGTTATCCAGCTGCTGAGCCCACTGCTGTAGTTTGGGTTTGATATGAAGCACAGATCCGAGTGTCTGGATAAAGACTCGGGCCCAGACCCGATTCCTGGACTCCAGCAGAAGATCCACCAGGTCCGACAGCAGTCCAATGTCTCTACGGCCGTTTAACACACTCACCTGTCCTTTACACTCAAACAAGTCCAACCACGGCCGCAGGTGCTCCCAAAACAATGAAATATTCACTGGCTCTTCTTTAAATAGTCCTTTGTTATCATGAATTTGATGTAAAACACGGTCCACATAAATAGAGACTCTGTGTGGTGCTGTAGGAACGATAAGAAGAGAGAAACAGTGTTACAGTCCATCCGAAAGCTCTGGAACAGCAGTTTCCACTCAGTGACCTCAGAAATGACGTCAAACGAGTGAAACAACACAAAACAAGCCTTAAAAGTGGGCTAAACTACACTGGGGTCGAAAGTTTGGAAAAATTATGATTATTTAATGTCTTTTGAAAGTCTCTTCTACACACCAAGGCTGCATTTTTTAAAGGAAAGATACAGTAAAAATAGTGAAATATTATTATAATGTAAATCAGCTGTTTTCTATGTGAATATATAGTAAAGTGTAATTTATTCCTGAATTTTCAGCATCATTACTCCAGTCTTCAGTGTCACATGATCCTTCAGAAATCATTCTGATATGATGATTTGCTGCTCAAGAAACATTTCACTATATATTATGGATGCACCGAAATGAACATTTTGGCCAATACCGATAATTCTTTACATTTGAAAGCCGATATATTGGCCGATAAATCTAAATAAAAAAATTATATAATTTTTGAAAGCCTGATTACAAAAACCTCACCATTAAAAGCCATATTATAATGTTCTCATCATAAAGTTATGTCGCCTATATGACAGATTTGCGCTGTACGTTGCCCTTAACTGTAATTTCCTTTTTGAAGTGATTTCAATCATATGATTTCAAGCAATTCAAAACCGTCATGGTGGACAGTGCACTTCAAGTGTCTCAGCAGAAGGAAATAATCGCCTTTAATATATCGGGCCGATAACATCAAAAATGATACCGATATGTTGGCCAATATCGTGCATCCCTACTATATATTCACAAAGAAAACAGCCGTTTTACATTGTAGTAATATTTCTGTAGTAATAGTAGTAGTAGTAGTAGTAGTATTTTTTAATCAAACAAATGTAGACTTATTTCAAACACATTTAAAAAAAAAATATATATATATTACATTATATTTTTTTAATATTCCAAACTTTTGACCGCTAGTGTAAAAATCAATTAATTCACCCCCTCAACGATTGTTTTTGGTCTAGTTTTAAGTGTGATTTCTAGACCTCTAAAGTTCATAGGCATATATATTTTGTGAAGTTGAAATTGAGGACAAAATATTTTTGGAAAATCCTTTTGCAATAAGTCAGGAAGAAATTAAAAACTGTGAATATCGTTTCTCTACAGTGACTGTCTGGTATGCTCACATGATCCTCGCTCGGCCGCCAGGTCTTTACAGGCGCCCGCAGCCATTACTTCATCTCTCTCTTGACCAGCAGAACGTCTCGCCAACTTCTGTTGTTTCCGCCGAAGTTTCCGATCATTTTTAGACTTCAACTTCTTAATACTGTTGAGGCACAGAGAGAGAAATCATCGTAAACATCCGTAGCTTAAAGTGCTGCTGCAGAATCAAACAGGATTAAACGTCACCTTGTACATGGCTGCTTGATTCTCGCTCGTCCAGCAGGTCTGATTTTAGGAATAGACGTTTTAAACTGAGAGACGAGGAAAATGTTAGTAAGCAAATGAAGCCTTTAAACATCACTGCGCGTGTCTGTGCGTGTGAACGCCTCACCTCACACTTTATCAGCCCCGTCGAGCCAAATATTACAATGTGACAGATCTGACCTCTGCAGTCTGGCGTAAAACATGAGTCTTTTAGAAAATCCTGCGGTCAAAGAGAAAAACGGATGAGTGTTTCTGTCCTCTTCAGGTCCTCGTATAAGTGAGTGACGTGTGTCCATCTGACCTTGTCATTCTTATCTGAGAATGAAAGTGTTTTGAGCTTCTTCCAGCAGCTCATATGAAACTCGACCCTGCAGCTGTGACAGCACGTCAGCTGGATGAAGCCCTGCAAACACAGATCCTCAGACTCACGCTGCCGATTCAGCTCATTCCTGAACAATCACGACGCTCACCTTAAAGTCTGGATCGCTGAAGTAGATCTGGATGGTGTGAGCGAGGCAGTGCTGAAGCCGACATATCGCGTCTGCTTTAGGAGGAAACTTACACACTTCTACAAACTTCTCCAGATGTTCCTTCAGGACAGAGAGAGAGTTCAGATCAGCAACTTAAACACCATCATCTCGTAATGGATGCTTTGTTGCGGTCAGGTTTAAAGTCATCTACACTAGGGCTGGAATAATTTATCAGTTTTAATTGATTCTCATTTTGACGAACCAATATAGATTATTAAAATCCAAGATTGATCTGTTTTCAGTTGAATCTTGGGAATCGATATTGGTTCAAAGTTAGAAGGTTAAAATCGATGCGTTCAATCGAGCCCTACTAAATCGCATACTGAATACCAGAATATTCTGGCAATAATCACCTTTAAATGGGCCGTCTGCGTTTCCTCAACTATAGTTTTAGTGGTCGGCCAGGTGAGTTTTCCAGGTGTGACGTGTCTCTGAATCATCAGCTGTGCGTTAGAGAAACACTCCAGAGCTTTAGCAAACCTATAAAACACAAAACATGAGTACGATGTCCAAGACCATCACGAAACAGCACAGCAGCGTTCACGTCAAGACTCACCTGTTTTCCTTAAGATAAACTCGCCCCATCCCATAATGCACTAGTGACTGAAACTTCCTGTCTGACGACTCTAATGTGGCAAACTTCCTCTGAGCTTCAGCCAGTTCCTGCACACACAAGAAGAAACTCAATACATGAACTGAAAATCAGAGCGTTTAAACTCCCTCATCAGGAGCATCAGTGGCATTCACACTTTTACAGTTTACAGCTTATTTTAATGCTTTTGGCAGAAGCTTTAATTCAAAGTGACTGAAGGCCATTTCACACCGAATAGGTGTATTCTTGAAAGCCTTATTTAAAGTTTTTAAGTCCATAAAGTAAGCGTGTGAAAGAATTTTAAGTTTTACTTAATCACAACTAACATCCCTTTTTCTTGCAGGATTAACATTTACACGCTTTTGTAAAACTAAACGTCCCCAACACCTGAGCCAAAGTTAGTGTGTTTTGAATATTAAGAAAACAAAACTAGATGCAATCTTAATATATAGAGGAAGCACAGTTTTCTGACTATAGATATATGTAACATGACCCCAGCAACAAGCTGGAGTATCAAGGATGCATCATAAGAAGAGCCAATCATATTAGAGAAAATAATGTAATGCATCATGTCACATTTGCATATACTTATTCTAGAAAAACTGCTGTACACTTTTGTTCGGGGGATTCTCTCTGAAATTGGTCTGAGATTCTCCCGGCTGTGAATAAAGTATATTCAAGGTATTGTCTGGAGTCTGTGTTACTGCTGCGCAGCAGGTCAGCTGACAGTATAGACCTTATTCCCAAATGACAGTGTCCATAGAGGACGAGACGTCGATTAGGAGACGCCCCAGGTTAACTTAAGTCAGTTGCGTAGGGGACTTTCTACCACAAGAGGTAAAGTCATATGACTTTTCCTGTATGTTTTGATGCAGTCACGCTCGTCTCCTACACGTGTTTGTGCACAAGTTAAAGATGGTCAGCGGGTAAATGTTCGCTCTCGGTGTGAACGGCAGGACACTATCGTTTCCTTTCAAACGCAAGCTGAATTGTGCTGCATTACCTCTGGTTGTCCGATTTCCAGAAGGGCGGTTGCATATCCATACACGAGCACAGATTTATCCAGCTCCGTCAAACCCAGTGCCTGTCAGAAACAGAAACATCATTACAGTGAACAGTAATAAAGGAGACTACAAAACATTTATTTCACATCAGAGCCAAATATTCAAGACATCCTGAAGCACAAATATTCAACCATCAAAACGAGCCTCATGAAACGATTCGTTGTTCTGCAGAGTCAAACACGTGAAATGATTCTCCAGAGAGAAGCTCCGAATCATCATCACTAGTTATTTTTATATGAATTTTGGGATATTGCATAAAAAAAAATTTTAAAAACACTGGATGGAAGCAACGAGATGCGCATACATTTTAAAAACTTTACAGCAGAATCTGAACGCGTCTCATATTACAGTGAATCACTACAGAGGTTGATCAGTACCGTGGTGCCGCTGGACTCCAGTATCCGCAGGGCCACAGAGAAGGACTGCTGTGCGTTTCGGCAGCGCTGGTCGCTCAGAGCCATGTGACCCTCCTGAACGGCGGCACAGAAGCGCTCTTTCGCATCAGCCTCGCTGATGGCCTCCTGCTGGACAAACAGCAGCGTTAAACTACACGGACACACATCAGACTCCGAACTAATGCTCCGTGCGACACTGACCGCAGGACTGTTGGCTCGGTCCGGTCCGGACGCGTGTTTGCTCCGCACACCTGGCTTCTCCGCAACACTGGATGAAGCTTTCTTAGTCTTCCGGGGACTCATTTCACTAGGACAAGATTCATCAGGAATAAAAATCAGAATCCAAAAGACTCAGTGTAGTTTTCTAATATAAAGGTAGTGAGGAATACAAACAGAATACCCGTTCTGCTAAAGGTCACATTCCTCAGGAGCAGATATGAGTGACACACAGAGACACTAAACTACTGCAGCTACTCTAAATTAGATTTCAGTTCTAGATTTTCTGTTTTCATTAGAATTTATTTAGGTTTAGAAGTTGTGTTTGCATTTTTATCAGTTTTGTTGACAAGTATATTTTTCATTCAGTTTTAATTTTATTTTAGTACTTCAACTGAAACTAAAATGAGTTATTTTTACCCTGGCAACTAGCTGAAAAAAGTTTTTTATATACACATTTTATTCAAGTCAAATGTTTATTTAAAGTAATGAAAATGTTTTGGTAACACTTCACAACAGATTTACATTAGTTAACACTTCTACACCTTATTTAAATCTTATGTAAATATATGTTAGTTACTATATGTCTATTGTAAAGTGTTACCAATGGTTTGTCTGAGACGTTCATCAAACAGCAGAATTAAACATCCTCTTACTGAGCGACTGCGACTCTTCTAGTGAAATGAAAGTAAATCTAGCCTTATTGCACCTGTCATTAGTAGCTCAAGTGTCACTTTAAAGATACAATAACTCTTCATAAATTCTCCAAACATCCTTTACAATGAGTATCAGTCAGATTCCTATCAACACTTGAATAATTAAAATGAGTTTGAACTAACAAAAGCATTAGCTTGTTTTCTGGTCATTTTCATGACAAGGTTAATTACCTCTTCACGTCTTTGAGTCTGTCAGTTCTTCCTTCAGGATGGGCTCGAGCTCCAGAGTTGCCTGAAAACAAGGGAATTTTGGGATTAATGCGCCACATGTACAAATTAAAAAACTTTCCTGAGAAAAGTCACAGAAACAACCAGCAGAACCAGACGAACCACTTGTGCTAAACACCTGTCAGCTTGTAGAAACAAACGCAGCGACAAAAGAAGGAGGGAGTGAACAAACTCGACACAGGAAACGCCGTGATGCTCACTTCCTTTGGAGGGAGAGTTTGTGACAACATGCCCACGTGAAAGAAACTGCATTCTTTAAATTACACAATTCAAGTTTCATTTTGCATACCAGCGCGGTTCATAATGCAATCCAAGAACCGCAGGATTAACACACGTGTAATCAGTGTCCTTAGAGGGCAGAGATGAGTGCTGGGAACAGACAGCAGCGAGGACAAGAGGCGGTAGACACTTCTGAAATACAGCATTCACTAGAGATAGCACACGCTCAACACAGATATAAAGAACAGAGTAGGGCTGTAGCTAACCATTATTTTAGTAATCGATTATTCTAACGATTCCTCGAGTAATCACGCCAGACCGAGTGCAAGTGTATAAACAATCATGGCGCGTGCATATAGCTCAACTGCTAATGCACAACAAAACACATATGGCTTAAAAATAAATATATATAATAGCAACAACAATAAAAACTGATTCAAGTAATCGTATGGTTTTATGGAACAAAACTGGCCTGACGATGGTTTTTACACTCTAAACGCAATCTAATCCTTGTTTAATATCGGCTTGCAACATTTACTTCAACTGTCCAATTAATCTTTAATATTTGGCAATTTCTTTACGACAAATGCTACAACCACTATTTCTTGAACAAGAACACGTGGACTGAAACGAGGGCTTCAACTGTATAATGTATTCTCCTGTGTTTGCTAAGGCTTATAGATGACTTACCACATTGCGTTTCCAGATGAACATTAAAAGCAATCCAAACTAACAGTTCACATGAAGCTGTATTTACTGTGAATGGAGTCGCATGAGACGCATGTGGATAACCTACACGTATGTAAATAATTACAGCGCATACTAAACCTGCAGCACATACATTTATTTAATTCACAGCCTTTGTAAAGTCACAATAGCATTATGCTTTAATATGATTTTTAAACAGGTTTAATATCGTGCAGCCTTAGAAAACGGTCTAATAATGCGTTTCATGGATTCTCGTCTGTGGAAAGCGCCACTTCCGGTATTTTACCAGTTACTCGACACGGGCACATTGAAATCAAGGATTTTTTAAAAGCGAGTATTCGAATTTAATCGAGGAATCGTTACAGAGCGCGTCTGTTCAGAGAGAAGCCTACACAACTCCAACACAGGCTGCTGTAAAAGTGCAAATAACATGTTTTAAACAGGGTATAAGCAAGGTTTCTACAATCAATGTAAGGCTTAAGACCTTTTTCGAGACCTGCACAAATAAAATTAATGGGGCAATGTCTATGGAAACATTAAACTGACTGTAAAAACCATGATTTACAGGGATAGTTCACCCAAAAGTGAAAATTCGGTCATCAAATACTCACACTCATCTGTATGAGTTTCTTTGTTCTGCTGAACACAAAAGAAGAATGTCTGTAACCAAACCGTTTCTGGTCCCCATCGACTTCCATAGTAGGAAAAATAAGCGCTATGGAAGTCGATGGGGACCTGAAACGGTTTGGTTACAGGCAGAACAAAGAAACTCATACAGATGAGTGTCAGTATTTGATGACCGAATTTTCACTTTTGTGTGAACCATCCCTTTAAACAACTTTACCGTTCAAACAGGCCTAATACAGGTTGACAAAAACAAATAATTTCACAACTACAAACATGATTGTGCTTGCTAAATAAACACACTTATGCAACCTATGTAAATACTGTAGAGTTTGTTCATTTATATGATAAATGTGATTTGTGCTTACTGATGAAAGAGAGCAATAATTCTGATGAAATGTCAAAATTAATTTCTTAAATGACAACAATCATTATAATTATTAAATTAGGCAAAATCATTTTTATTATAATAATTTTCAGATGAACAATTATGCAGCATGATGCACAAATTTGATAAACTAAAAAGTGTATTTGACAACTAAATTCAAAAGTAGCTGACAAAATTAACTAATCTCAACTAGAAGAACGGCACCCCGTTCACGATAAAACGCAAAAATAAAGCGTAACAATACACAGAATAAGAGCAGCGTTCAGACGAGCAGTGCACATTTAAACTAAAGCTGAAGACATGTTCAATACAGACGCAAACGCTCTGAAATTCAAAAGCAACTTCACGGACATATCCTCCTCCCTCACCTGCAGCATCATCCTGGTTTTTCCAGTTTTCAGATTTCTGCTGTTTGAGAGAAGAACATCACAGCGATTAGACTTACAGAAGCACATTCACAAGAGAAACCTCAGGCCTGAACAGAAGAATTAGTGGGCGACCGATATTGATGTTTAGATGGCTGGTATCTTAGAGAGGAGGTGGCTGATATAAAGCACACCATTTAATCTGAAGACAGTAAAAACACAAGCATAACATTGCTGAAATTTAATTCATATTTTGGTAAATCACTGTGCACTAGTCTGGGAATCTTATGTTTGTTCAAGTACTCAGAATATAGCACTAATTTCACATTCAGCACACGGTGAATAGCGACCATCATATAGTTTGAAATCGAGGATTTAAAGTTTGTGGGTCTCCAGAACAGCTGAACTCTCTTTTCTGCATCCCATTCACATGGACCGACCATCAAAACCAGAGTAAAGCCCAAAGTATTTGGTGAATGCTGACTTTCATGAGAATTATAGTGTTTGCATTTCACTTGCCAAATTTATAATGCACAGGTGGCACAGAAGTGCTTCTGAAATGCCACTTAAGTGTCTTTACACAGACTGTTTAATGCTGCTCAGGTGACATAAATGCATGCATTTACACTGCAATTACAACTGAATACTTTGATACTGGGAACTATGTCAGGGCAGGCATAATTTAGTCCAGCTTTTACATCTTCACACAGGATTTTAAGCAGGCACAGAGTGGTCCGTTAATAATGCTATAACATTTTTTGTATAGGATTAACCTTCTACGTTTAACAGCTCTTGTGTAATAATTTATGAGAACTGTTAAACAGAGACAGTAAACTAATGAAGATCGTGCTGTCAAAATGAAACTCCTGCTTTAAACGCAATGGCCAAACAGAACTTATCAGCTGATGTGGTCATTAAAAAAGGCTAATACATCAGCCTTGGCTATATATCGGTCGACCACTAGCGAGAAAGTAAGTGTTGTGTTCTTAAGGTCTCACCGAACTCTCCAGGCTGGAGGAACGAGACGTCGCTTCAGGCTGACGACTGGACTTCAGATGCTGACCTGAAGAATCGTTGGCCGCATGCGCTCTGCGTTACAGAAACAAGCTTTAATTGTCGCTCATGATGCAAAAACAGAGCAGCAACACAAACAATAAACACAAACCTTGTTTTAGAAGAAATCTTTTTTGTTTCGGTCTTCTTGGTCTTCATGTCTGCTTGACGAAAGACAACACAAATAAATCGATCTGCTGTCAGACGAGGCTGAAGTCGAGCCGAAGGATCGGCCGTTACCTTTGCTCTCCTGCAGTTCTGTCTGGAAACGCTCGTACTGCTGCAGCAGGTCTTTGACTCCCTCTGTGTCTGCGCCACACACTTTCTGAGCCTGATGGTTGGCCAGCAGAGCCTTCTGATGCTCCCCCAGGTAGAACAGAGCGTCACAGAAGCGATAATGACCCTGCAAGACAGAAGAAAACCTTCAGAAAAGCTCTGGATGACAGCAGAGCTGTGGCCCTTCATGAGTGAGAGTTTGACCTGATTCCTAGCAGGTCGTTAACTCAAACTGATGATGATAATGATGATGATAAATCAGTGAAATAGCACTTACCTTCGCCCAGTCTGGCTGTAATATAATGGCTCTCTTTCCATCACTGAGCGCTTTCCTGAAAACAACTCCCACAATCAGTATCACACACGTTCTTCAGTAATGTGCATCGGAATAATGGAATAATCACTCACAGATATTTCTCAGAGCGGATCAAACAGAGCGCTCTGTTCCCATACAGGATGTGGTTATTAGGGCTGAAACACAGAACGGAAAGATAAACAATCGATTAAAACAGAAAGTGCAACATGGAGAGGATGAACAGGATTGTGAATTAGAACGGTGATGATGTCCCATCACTTACTGGTATTTAATGGCTTTCGTGTACCACTTTAAAGCCATATCATATTTCTTTTTCTGGAACTGCTCATTTCCTTTGTTTTTCATCTCGTCGCTTTTCTGGAATAGAGTCAAAAAAAAAAAGAAATCTTATTTCTGTTCCATTTCCACTTAATATAGCAGAACTCCCACAATAATCGTAATGAAAAGGTTGTGAATTACTCTACAGATGCGGCGCGTTCACACTGCAGTCTCGATTCATTACAGCTCAATAAAAACTCAAACATGTGATCGTAAAGACTCTCACCGATAAAGTCCAAGGGTCCGGCTCCGATTTCAACTCGGCGATGGCTTTCTTTTTACTGCACGACACCACCTGGAGATAACGCGCATCTGTTGGCCGAGACATTTATTAGTGATTAGGGTTAGGGTCCATTCTGATCTCCATATGGATTCATTTGGATATATATCAGGTCAGGGTTTCTACAGGTTTCATCGAATCTAATTTAATACTTTTTAATGCCAGTTTTTAAATGTTTAATGCCATATTACATATATACACATATGTGTGCGTGTTCCTAAATGTCGACAGATGACGTCATACGGACAGATATTCATCATGTCATTGTTGCATTTGCATTCTGCCAAGCGTCAGCCCTTTACATTTGTTTGCTTCTCTGCTGCTACACTTTTTGTTCACATAATATATTTTAATACAGCCAAATTCCCAATAAATTCAATTCACATTTATTTGTATAGCGCTTTTCACAATACCTATCGTTTCAAAGCAGCTTTACAGAGAATGCATGTCAACATTACAATTTAGAAAATGCAATTAGCTAATAATGTAATAATTTAGGCAATTTAAAATGGGGAAAAATCTATATATTTTTCTGTTTTTGTTGTCAGACAATATGAAATGGTGACTGAAACACGGCCCAAAAGACTACATACAGGGCTTGACATTAAGCCTTGTCATGTGAAAGTAAATCGGTCATTCACTTGTACGTGTAAAACATTTGCTTGTCTGGAAAACAAAAAATAGGATCTTTTTTTGTGGTGTAAATATAAATTTATCCTGAAGCAATACCCTTTCAGAATATTGCAGCTTTGACATATTTAAATCTGCATATTTGTGATATATTTTGTTTTTTTTGGAGTTTTAATCAGGTCCTTGTCCTTCTCTTTCACTTGCCCCTTCAAAAAAAATCCACTTATCCCGGACTAACATTAATGGACAAGAGTTAATGTCGAGCCCTTACATAAACCAGCGCTAAAATCCTGATTTATAATAGAGACGTTGTCTGACAAAATCACCATGCACCTAAGATAAAGACATTTGCTGTGATTTTGGCTATATTTACACGTAAAATCAGTAGTATTTATTTATTTGTTCTCTGACAGAGCACACATCCTCAACTGAATGCGCCACTGAACAGCAGACGCAGCGAGAGGTGCACCTGCGGCAGGTAAGCAAGATCTTGCGTTTGTGCGGCGGTACCGGGGGGTCTCGGAAGCTAGATCAGGTTAAGTCGCTTTATCCGTCACAATGTGCTTTCTTGGTAAAAAAGACGCAAAAGGGGTCTTAAAAGTCGGGGTTAGAGTAGGGCTAACCCTAACACTGCAGGTACAGTACATGTCAAAAACAATCTCTCTGAACTAAAGCTGTAAACTCCACAGGAATCCTGTCAGTCACTGCATTACTGTAATATTACAGGTTAAAATTAACAACTTATTTGTATACAAACATTTAAAATTGCAAGCTTTTATTATAATAACATTTCAATAATAACTTTTTAATGGTATGTTTCTAGTCCAATTTGTTAGGGTTAATTATAAACATTTAAACAGTGGCTGTCACTTGTTTTCATGACTGATTTATTCAAACAACATTAAAATTAAAGTGAAAGTATAATGAATATGTAATGTTGTGCATGTATTAATCAAAATGCTCCTCTAGGGTTATTTTTCTAGCTGACTATCGAGTTTATGGTCAGCTTTTCTGAGCGATCACACGAGACATGATTCACTTCAGTAAGTTGTTTGTATCTTCTGATGTTCATTCACTGCAGTAACTAGTGGTAGAGAAAAATGATCAGCTCAGCGATCTGTCACCACACATTTACTGATAAAACTGACAGAATTTGAAAGCGGAGACTGTTTCATATCAAAACTATTAAAACTTATTGTGGTTATTGAATGGCGGGAGCTACAAATAATGTTTAGTGAAACAAAACAGACTAAAAAAAAACCTTGGGATTTAAGAATCAATATCGGTTCATCAAAATTAGAATCAATTAAAATAATATTATTTTCAACCCAGCTCTAATCTCTATCATTGTGAGGTTGTTAATGGACATAAAAGAAACTCACACTCATTGAAGACGAAGTGGAGTGTATGGTAGCGAATCTCCACCGATCCGAGATCCAGCAGCTTCTGACGGATGTCAGGAACTCCAGAGTCCAGCAGCCATGCGATAGCTTCGGTCAAACAATCCTCCTGCTGCAGACGGAAGGAAGGACGGATAAACAGATGTGTCAGAATCGGAAGGAAGGACGGATAAACAGATGTGTCAGAATCCAGGGGTGTTAAAGGGATACTCCACCCGAAAAGAAACATTTTCTCACACTCATTCCGTCCCCGATGTATATGACTGACTTTCTTCAGATAAACAAAAAGGAAGATTTTTAGGACAATAATCCATCTCTGTGAGTCCATATAATGCCTCTGAATGGCTGCCGCTCATTTGATGCTTGATCAACCCCAGTGGATCAATGTCTTCTGAAGACAAGCGATAGCCATAAGTAACATGCTCATACTTACAGCCAGAGTTGAGCAAGTTACTTCCAAAATGTAATACATTATATAATACTAGTTATTGTCATTTGAAAGTAATTAGTTATACTACAATATTACGTCTCTGAATTGTAATGCGTTACACTACTTTTGCGTTACTTTCAACAAAATAATCACAGAAGTATGACAGCATAAAATGCTAAAATGTATCGCCTTTGGCTTGCTTAGTCGGGGACACTTGATATTTGATATTCAACAGTGCTTTGATCTGCCTGCATTGACACTATTCTTTAAGAGCTGCTGTGCAGCCAAAATAATGTACCAGTTATCACTGTAAAGCTGCTTTGACACAATCTACATTGTAAAAAGCGCTATATAAATAAAGGGGACTTGACCCACACAATCTTACTCTTAAATGACAGCGATCTGTCTATTAAACCTGTATGACCACAGCGAACGTTCAGATCTGCCTTCTGATCCAGAGAGCCGTCGTCATGTATATATTTATGAAACAGTCTTTTCAATCTCACAGTATCATTATTTCTGTCTTACAATAATTCAGA
Organism: Elopichthys bambusa; assembly: GCA_037101425.1. Classification (NCBI taxonomy): domain Eukaryota; kingdom Metazoa; phylum Chordata; class Actinopteri; order Cypriniformes; family Xenocyprididae; genus Elopichthys; species Elopichthys bambusa. Next base: position 47,412,782 of record CM074433.1, read on the forward strand.
ATATCACAAAAGTGCTGGGAAAAGGTTTAAAGTTCAGATATAAACACTGATGTCTACGGTTAGCGATAAAAATAAAAGTAAATCACCTTTCGAAAGTAACTTGTTGCTTCAAATAAATATTGTATCAACTTAAAAAATGTATTTGTCATTGAATCATTCAATGCTGATTCATCCTGTAATGATACAAGAAGTCTTTATGAGTGACTCATTGAATCATTCGCCAACATAGTATGTCTGAAAAGTCCCCGGATGACCTATAACTTGTGCATTCAGTGGACACTTTACTATCCGACGAGGCCGCGAGAGAGCATTTATGAATGCAAGTGAAGCGACGCAACTGAACATGACAATAGCAACATGCAGAATGTAGTACGTCCGAATTTCATTCATACTATCCATATTACACTATATAGAACGCACTTTTCTATAAATTCAAATGTAGTACATTCTCAGAGAGTATTTGATTTCAGACACAGTGGAATCATTGAATCGTTCATTCAAGAGATTCATTCAAAAACACTGATTCATCCAGAAATGAAACAAGTGTTTTGAGTGAGTCAATGAATCAATGAAGATGCAAACAAGTCACACTGACTGCAGCGATTAACATTTTGTCAGAGCCTCTTTTAAATCACGTTATTTTGTTTAGTTGTCTATTTAGAATCGTAATCTCTATTTTAAATATAAAATCGCTGATTCTCAATTTATCCAGAATCGTGCAGCTCTGGTGCACAGTGAATCTTGCGCAAGAAGTAACACTATATTTTATAGTTAAAAGTTAGCATTTCTCTCACACACACACACCTATGGTTTGTCTTCAGAAGACACTGATCCGCTGGGGTCGTGCGGATCATCCTGCGTGTGGTTTTTCAAGCATCAATCGAGCGGCAGCCATTCAGAGGCATTATATGGACTCACAGAGATGGATTATTGTCCCACAAATCTTCCTGTGTTTATCTGTAGAAAGTCAGTCATAAACATCGGGGATGGCATGAGCGTGAGTAAATTCACTTTCGGATGGAGTATCAGGCTCACGGCAGCATCACAGCGACATACCGTGCTAAACAATCTGCTCAACGACACCACGGCTCGGGCTTTCCTCTCCATGTCCCTGTTAGACAGCTGAACAAAACAAGACACGTGATCAGAACCAGAGAACCAGTGAAGGATCGTGAGCTTCATCAGGACGGATACATACGCCTCTCTCCATGGCCTCCAGGATGCTTTCCAAGATCTCGATCTTCTCCAGCCTCTTCAAACTCAAATCATTCGACACACTGAAAGACAAAACAGCGCAATGAAACTTCAAGTCCTCACAGGAACATCTGAATCAGATCTCTCTTCGAAGAGACTCACTTGGAGTCCAGGAAGCCCATCTTGACGGCCCATAAGGTGGTGGGGTGATTCTCCTGCTGTCGGAGGAGGATGTGCCACCAAAACACAGACACGTGCATCAAATGACCCACTTGCTTCTTCACCTCCGGCTTTATCTTTATCCACCGCTCATATATGACGTCTATTCGTTCATAACACAGCAAAACTGAAACACCTGCAGCGCTGATCATTAATCTCAGAGTTTCACAAACACTCACCAGGCGGTTCCATGTGAATAAACGGGAACTGGTTCTGATAGATCTGAGAGAAAACAATCATCATGATTGACCCGTGATCACGGGTGTGTTCAGTACTGTCACTGAATCATTTGACTTGAGTAATGATGACACAAGTTTGCATCTGTTTATTACTGTGAGGCTGCTTTGAAACAATCTGTACTGTGTCAAGATGACTGAATTCAACTCACAATCTTGGTTCTGTGTCGCACAATATCCACTCCTTCCTCCAGATCCGAGTCTTCTGTGTCTGACATCCTGATTCAAAGACAACATGAAAGTCATCTTCATTACAGATTATTCATAGTGTGCGTTTGTTCTTACTGGTTATTGTGTACTCTTTTATATTTATTTTTTCTCTAGAGGAATGCACATAATAAATATTTAATTGCACTAAAGATCAAAAACTACAAAGACCATAAATGTTGAATCGGGATGTTTCCCATACTGCACCTCACCTGAGCCACACCTGCACATTCACGACAGGTCAATGATCTAAAACACCTCAATGAGTCAAAAACATTCAATGGCATGCAAATATATGTTGTATATCTCGTGATATTTTGGGAACTAACGCGTGAACGTTGATTCGGTGACGAGTTTTTCTTTCAGCTCGTTTAATCGTGAAAAGCGCCAAAACGCGACTGACTTTGAATTTAATAAAGCATAACAGCTGCGTTTTGCCTACACGAGTATCAACGTGTTTAATTTTTAATCCGAAGCGAATGAACTTTTATCAGGAAGTTAAACGCGACGTGCCTTCACAGCGACACTGTATTTGTGTTTATCTGAATAGCGAAAACGTCGCTGTCGCAAAAACACCCCAGGTCGGTTCTAACAGCGCACCATCAGAAATAGTGTTTATTACCTACCTGTTTTAGGAACAAAATCGCTTGAAGAGCTACTGATTGTTTCCTGATGTCAGCCGTTAGATCTCACGCGTGAGCACAAGCACAAGCGTGAACGAGCGCGAATAGCGAGCAGCGCCCTCTAGTGTTCGCCTGCAGAATTGTGTACTGATTACTAACATTTCTTCTAAGTTTACAAAAAAATATAATAACACCACACGTACACATAAATGAATGAACGAATAAATAAATAAACCTATCATCGCTTTAAGATTAAATGTCATACATAGATTTCATCACATACAGTGAGAGAATATATGAAAAGCTTCTCTAACAGATACGCGCGTACGTACAGCTGCTAAAGAAAGCTCTGTATTAAAGCTGTTTATTGTGTTTGAACTGGTTTTGGAATCACTGACTCACTTTTGGTGAGAGCTTCTCTGTGTGTACACACGAAAGAACCGTCGCGATTATTACCACGCGTGTGTAGTGAGACTCCAGTCCGCGCGGGGGCAGCAGAACGCGGCGCTCCTGCGCAGAGACGCGACGAAACAAACCGCATCAGAGACGGGATGTTGTTGTATTATTTATAATTCTGATTCTTTCAGTTCTGTCAGATTCGTTAGGGAGGATCAGAAGCAAGTATCTGTTAATGTGCCGATGATGGTGGAAAACTCACCGTCTCCTCTTCCCGAGAGAGCGATCTACGGCTTTGTGCTGTTTCTGGGATCTCAGTTCGGATTCTGTACGTCTGTCCAACATCTCTACATTCAAACTATAAAAATCTGTCTGTATGATTTTTTTTTTTTTTTTTTGAAGTATGGGTTTACATGATTACTTGTCATAACAGACACCTTGACTGACTTTTGTTCTTTATTTTGACTCAGCTCTGTGTTACTCATTTGTAATAAGCTCTGAATAATGCTAAATTAATTAATCTAGTGACAAATGATCATAAAAATGATTTTTTTAGGATGTTGTAAATAACAATCAACAGTCAGACTATAATAATTAAATTAAGCATTACACAGTTGACGTGATTGTGATCCAAACATCTATGATCTTGGAAGTACTTTTCCAAACTTTTTATAAAGGTGTTACATTAAAAACACTAATTAAGACCTATTTGAATTGTTTTTCATGATTAATAAAATCAAGCGACAGGTTTGTCGAGTCAAGTTGACTTTATTTCTATAGCACCTTATACAATACAGATTGTTTTAAAGCAGCCTTACAGTGATAAACAGGAACAGTATTCAGTTCTGCTGTGAAGCAGATATTGAGCAAAGACAATAGTAAACAGTCATTCAGATGAAATCAGGTGTGTTGAACACGTGTTGTTGTCTATTTGCTCCCATTAGTGCTGTATGTCGTGTGGGCTTTTGTTCCTGACGTCTGCCTTCATTCTGCTGGATTGACTTACTGGCCTCAGAAGTGAGTGAAACTCTTGTCTTGTGTTTAGATCTTAATGTATGCGAGACTAATGTCCTGCACTCGTCTGTTTGCAGATACTGGGCTCTGGCGGCTCCCATCTACCTGCTGGTCACTTTAACTACCTGTTTTGTGCTGCTGTTTGGGGTGAATATGATGAACACGGCTCCGCTCAGATCAGTGGAAAACATCACAGGTGACCGTCACATTCACAACATCACATTCACAACATCACAGGTGACCGTCACATTCACAACATCACATTCACAACATCACAGGTGACCGTCACATTCACAACATCACATTCACAACATCACAGGTGACCGTCACATTCACAACATCACATTAACAACATCACAGGTGACCGTCACATTCACAACATTACATTAACAACATCACAGGTGACCGTTACATTCACAACATCACAGGTGACCGTCACATTCACAACATCACATTCACAACATCACAGGTGACCGTCACATTCACAACATCACATTAACAACATCACAGGTGACCGTCACATTCACAACATTACATTAACAACATCACAGGTGACCGTTACATTCACAACATCACAGGTGACCGTTACATTCACAACATCACAGGTGACCGTCACATTCACAACATCACAGGTGACCGTCACATTCACAACATCACATTCACAACATCACAGGTGACCGTTACATTCACAACATCACAGGTGACCGTCACATTCACAACATCACAGGTGACCGTTACATTCACAACATCACAGGTGACCGTCACATTAACAACATCACATTCACAACATCACAGGTGACCGTTACATTCACAACATCACAGGTGACCGTCACATTCACAACATCACATTAACAACATCACAGGTGACCGTCACATTCACAACATTACATTAACAACATCACAGGTGACCGTCACATTCACAACATCACATTCACAACATCACAGGTGACCGTCACATTCACAACATCACATTAACAACATCACAGGTGACCGTCACATTCACAACATCACATTAACAACATCACAGGTGACCGTCACATTCACAACATCACATTAACAACATCACAGGTGACCGTCACATTCACAACATCACATTCACAACATCACAGGTGACCGTCACATTCACAACATCACATTAACAACATCACAGGTGACCGTCACATTCACAACATCACAGGTGACCGTCACATTCACAACATCACATTCACAACATCACAGGTGACCGTCACATTCACAACATCACATTCACAACATCACAGGTGACCGTCACATTCACAACATTACATTAACAACATCACAGGTGACCGTCACATTCACAACATCACATTCACAACATCACAGGTGACCGTCACATTCACAACATCACATTCACAACATCACAGGTGACCGTTACATTCACAACATCACAGGTGACCGTCACATTCACAACATCACATTCACAACATCACAGGTGACCGTCACATTCACAACATCACATTCACAACATCACAGGTGACCGTCACATTCACAACATCACAGGTGACCGTCACATTCACAACATCACATTCACAACATCACAGGTGACCGTCACATTCACAACATCACATTCACAACATCACAGGTGACCGTCACATTCACATTACATTAACAACATCACAGGTGACCGTCACATTCACAACATCACATTCACAACATCACAGGTGACCGTCACATTCACAACATCACATTCACAACATCACAGGTGACCGTCACATTCACAACATCACATTAACAACATCACAGGTGACCGTCACATTCACAACATCACATTCACAACATCACAGGTGACCGTTACATTCACAACATCACATTCACAACATCACAGGTGACCGTCACATTCACAACATCACATTAACAACATCACAGGTGACCGTCACATTCACAACATCACATTCACAACATCACAGGTGACCGTCACATTCACAACATCACATTCACAACATCACATTCACAACATCACAGGTGACCGTTACATTCACAACATCACAGGTGACCGTCACATTCACAACATCACATTAACAACATCACAGGTGACGTCACATTCACAACATTACATTAACAACATCACAGGTGACCGTCACATTCACAACATCACATTCACAACATCACAGGTGACCGTCACATTCACAACATCACATTAACAACATCACAGGTGACCGTCACATTCACAACATTACATTAACAACATCACAGGTGACCGTCACATTCACAACATCACATTAACAACATCACAGGTGACCGTCACATTCACAACATCACATTCACAACATCACAGGTGACCGTTACATTCACAACATCACAGGTGACCGTCACATTCACAACATCACATTAACAACATCACAGGTGACCGTCACATTCACAACATTACATTCACAACATCACAGGTGACCGTCACATTCACAACATCACAGGTGACCGTCACATTCACAACATCACATTCACAACATCACAGGTGACCGTCACATTCACAACATCACATTAACAACATCACAGGTGACCGTTACATTCACAACATCACAGGTGACCGTCACATTCACAACATCACATTCACAACATCACAGGTGACCGTCACATTCACAACATCACAGGTGACCGTCACATTCACAACATCACATTCACAACATCACAGGTGACCGTCACATTCACAACATCACATTCACAACATCACATTCACAACATTACATTAACAACATCACAGGTGACCGTTACATTCACAACATCACAGGTGACCGTCACATTCACAACATCACATTCACAACATCACAGGTGACCGTCACATTCACAACATCACATTCACAACATCACAGGTGACCGTCACATTCACAACATCACAGGTGACCGTCACAACATTACATTAACAACATCACAGGTGACCGTCACATTCACAACATCACAGGTGACCGTCACAACATTACATTAACAACATCACAGGTGACCGTCACATTCACAACATCATATTCACAACATCACAGGTGACCGTCACATTCACAACATCACATTAACAACATCACAGGTGACCGTCACATTCACAACATCACAGGTGACCGTCACATTCACAACATCACATTAACAACATCACAGGTGACCGTCACATTCACAACATCACATTCACAACATCACAGGTGACCGTCACATTCACAACATCACATTAACAACATCACAGGTGACCGTCACATTCACAACATCACATTAACAACATCACAGGTGACTGTCACATTCACAACATCACATTCACAACATCACAGGTGACCGTCACATTCACAACATCACATTCACAACATCACAGGTGACCGTCACATTCACAACATCACAGGTGACCGTCACATTCACAACATCACATTCACAACATCACAGGTGATGTCACATTCACATCATCACAGGTGAAAAGCTTAAACTTAGAAAAGTTTGTCCTGTGAACCGTTTTGAAATTGGACATTGTGTTACCATGGAAACGGTACTCTAAAACCTTCTATCAGTTTTGTAATATCAACTTCAAATTTGGGGCACAACTTGGTTAGACGTGGTTTTGACTTTAGCAATTTTAGAGTCCACATTATTTTGTAAAATATATATGTTGTATAGAATAAAACATGTTTGTTCAGTAGGTTTGCTTTACAGTGAACTTAAACTTCTATAACTTTTTTACACTTTTATTGCTTTCACTTCTGCATTAATCTGCATGAATTACAGCCTTTCAGATCTATTCTCAAAGAGTGAACAGGTTAAACATCTTGCATGGTTAAATGAAATGATTTCTGGTTGTTTGTTTAGATCGCTATGCCAAGAGTCAGTGCATGGCTGAGGATCAAGAAGGATTGATTCCCAGACTCAGAGACGTTCCCATCAGTGAAATAAACCACTTGTTTTATCTGGATCACCACGAGCAGTGAATATGTGTCTGTCTCTGTCATCAGTGCAGACGTGTGGCGTTTGCTCAGGGTTTAGATGATCAGATCCATCAGCCGCATGTGACAGGCCTGAGATTTGAGTTTCTGATGAACCTGAGCGGGCCGTCGTGACCCCGCTGACCCCTGATGGACTCGTGGCCATTAAGCAGTTAAACAAAGCTTTAAAAAACCTGTTCTTAAAACATCACTGCGTTTTCACATCTTTCTCAAAAAAGTTCCTGTTTTTTTGCTGCTGTTGTGCTCATCGTGTTGTGTGGCTGTTCGGTCAGACCGTGACCTCTGTGACCTCAGACTAGAAGTGAAACGGTCATCTCACTATCTGCCGATCATCTCTTCAATCCGTCTGCAGCAGGTACGTGTTCCTGCTCGTCTGCACCTGATGACCCTCATGAGTAAACACACCGGTGTCAGGTGGCCAGTCACCAGTTAACCTGTGACCCTTGACCCCGTGACCCCACCGCCGTCACCTGCAGAAAAACAGACTACTGTTGTTTTCCTTTTCTCATGTTTATTTTATTAGATTATTATGGAATAAAAAATAAAAACTTTATCACAATTATGACTTTACTTCTCACAATTTGTTTTGCAAGAATTGCAAGAAAAAAGTCAGAATTCCTTTATTTTGTGGTGGAAACAAGCTTCCATAGAAAACAATGACTTTCTTTAGATCCTTATTATTATTAATGTTTCTAAGCACACGCTGCCGTTCAGCCATCAATATTCTAAATAAGCAAAAGCCTGTTTTTAAAGTTTATACACTGGTATAATTATTAATAAATGATGGAGGATACAAATGGATATTGAGCAGTTTATGTCTTTATTTGTGTTTGGATTTCAGCAGAACTGTGAATGAATTCCAGCTTTATTTCTCTGTAGTTATACAATACAGATTGTTTCAAAGCAGCTTCGCAGTAATAAACATTAAAATAATGATTAGTTACAATAATGATATAATGGAAATAATGATAAATGAAACACTATCAGGGATAATATTTAAAGACACCTTAAAGATGTTCCCAGATGTGGGATGATGTGAACGGATGTTCCTCAGATCAAAGGTCTGTTTTCTCTTTGATGGCGTGACCCGTCTCACTGCCGCGTGACCCGACCTGTCGCGCCGTATACCTGCTCGTCTCAGGTGAGAATCTCCGTGGATCAGCACCGTTTCCTGTAACATATTAGTGTTCCCGATCCTCATTTACACGGCTTGTTTCCTAAACAGCGTTCTGGCGGCGTACGGTTCACGCACAGCTCACTAGTGAGTTCATGTGATGGACGTGCAGATCTGTCTTTAATGGCTGTCTTCTTCACCATCGTCGTCTTCCTCAGAGCTGGAATCTTCATCGTTGTAAAAGTGCAGCGTGGCCTGAACGGGAAAACTGGCCAAAACAGTCCTGCCCAGATGAGACAGATATTCCTGCATCCTGGATCTGGGCAGAAACAGCCTGTGGATGGAGGTGATCCGTCAGAAACACAACAAACAAGAGCTTCCCTTTGGCCAATAAGTGATATTTGAAAACTAATAAACACGTAAGCGTTCTTGACTTATGAATGAAGAGGAAGAGCTTTGGTTCCAGACCTCACAGGATGATGGAAAACATCTTCAGATGCCTGAATCTGCCTCGAGCCTCCAGAAACCATCTGAACACAAGAACAAACGCTAAAACTTATAAGACTCTGAACTCAACACATCAATACACAGAAAAGAAACACAACTAACAGGGAACGTTCTTCCAGTAACGTTAATAGAACGTTCTTTCAGAGTTATCTGGTCTTTAATGATGTTCTCAAAACGTTATTTATACATTCATGGAACATTTTTTCTGAAACATGAACGCTTGTCTAACTACTATTACTATTACTAACATTTAATTACTATTTATTTAATGTTCAGAGAACATTCAAAAGTAACGTTCCCATAATGTTTACAAAATGATAAAGTTGAATTTTTTCTTAACGTTCGCATAACCAAGAAAAAACGTTTTTAAAACATGCAGAGAACAATCAAAATATTGTCAACAATCAAAAGTAATTGAAATTGGGAATGTTAGCAAAACGTTTAGATTTGTTAGCTGAGAAGTGAAATAAAGATGTTACTTTATTTGATTGTGTCTCTCTTGTTGAAAGATCCCACGGTCTCCATATCACAGGACAACTATCAAAACACAAGACAGGAGAGTTATTCACACTGAACACTTTAAAATATGAAAACGGGAATTAACCATAAACTCTTACCCGACCATCTGAACCGCGTGCACACTCGCCGGCAGCATCATTCCACACTGGCTGCGCGGCGCGCTCCCGCACACTGATGAAGGCGCGCTCCAACACGCGCTGAGAGGTGGGCGTGTTCTGCGTGCACCCAATCCGACATCAATCAATAAAAATAAACACTTACAGCAACACAGTTCTTGAAAAGTTTTTCTGGTTTGAAAGCTCGAGTCAGTAACGCCTACACTCGTTTACAGGCACACTTATTTCTGGCTTATTTCTTACAGTATTTTCTTTTAGAAATGATGAGGCCGCACTGATCACAGATGATACTCACTACAGCAGCACGATTTACTTCAGACTGAGACACGTTTGAGGTCTTATGGACACGTGTTCGTCTTAAACACCACACAGATCCACACACAGTTCTGCAGCCAATTATATTTAAGATTTCGACATGACGTCATTCTGTCGTTTCTAAATCAAGCAAATCATTCTAAATTTGAGTGCACTGGCTGCAAATATGCACGGTTGCTGCCTAAAAATATTGCATAACAAATAAGGTGAGAGAAGTTTTAAAATACTCCATCTGGTGTACCCTGTTAAATCTCTTTTTCTTAGATGTGATTTCTGTGGGACTGAGAAAGAAAATGTTGTCCACTTGTTCTTTTATGCATTTATAGCTAAATGTTTTGGATAGATTTGCAATGTTTCATTTGTAAATGCTTAGGCATGAATGTTTACTTTTCTGAAAAAGATGTATTTTTTATTTTAATAGACAAAGATTACCACCAAATGTGGCCTTTATTGTTAATCTTCGTTTGATTATGGAGAAATACCATATACATAAACAGAAATGGGCTAAAGGAAAACTCAACTTTTTGTTATTTCAGATAGATATGAAAAGTTATATTAAGTTACTGCTTGGGTTGAAAAACAGTGGAGCAAAACGCACTAGGTCTCTATGTGAAGCTTTTATGCTATTTATATGATGATCTCATGCCTGTTCTTTTTTCCGTTTGTATATATTTTTATTGCTTTTTATTTCTTTTACTATTATTTTTTTCCTTTTTTTACGTGTATTATTATACTGTATATTTTCTATTTTTGTTTGTTGTAGTTTATATTTGTTCAATACTTTTATACTATATGTTGGAAATCACTATTGTCAAATTTATTGTTTGTAATGTGACTGGCACTTAAATAAAAAATTTAAAAAGTTAAAATTCTGTCATTAATTCCTCACCCTCATGTCGTTCCACACCCGTAAGACCTTCGTTCATCTTCAGAACATAAATGAAGATCTTCGTAGACAGCTACGCAATTGAAACTTTATGAACTTTTTGAAGCATCAAAGAGATCAGGAAAGTAGTCCATATGAATCGAGTGCTTTAGTCCTAATTTTCTGAAGAGACTTGATTGCTTTTTATGATCAACAGATTTAATTTAGGCTTTTATTCACATGTAAACATTGATCAGCGATCATAAACAGAAGCTCAACTGAACCTGAATGATGCACAAGAACAAACCACTTCCAGAAGCTCAAACGTGCTGCGTAACACGAGAATGAACCTCACTGGTTCTTGTGAAGCTCAAACGTGCTGCGTAACGCGAGAATGAACCTCACTGGTTCTTGTGAAGCTCAAACGTGCTGCGTAACGCGAGAATGAACCTCACTGGTTCTTGTGAAGCTCAAACGTGCTGCGTAACACGAGAATGAACCTCGTTGGTTCTTGAAGAAGCTCAAACGTGCTGCGTAACACGAGAATGAACCTCACTGGTTCTTGTGAAGCTCAAACGTGCTGCGTAACACGAGATGAACCTCGTTGGTTCTTGTGAAGCTCAAACGTGCTGCGTAACACGAGAATGAACCTCATTGGTTCTCGATGAAGCTCAAACGTGCTGCGTAACACGAGATGAACCTCGTTGGTTCTTGTGAAGCTCAAACGTGCTGCGTAACACGAGAATGAACCTCATTGGCTCTTGCTGAAGCTCAAACGTGCTGCGTAACACGAGAATGAACCTCGTTGGTTCTTGTGAAGCTCAAACGTGCTGCGTAACACGAGAATGAACCTCACTGGTTCTTGTAGAAGCTCAAACGTGCTGCGTAACACGAGAATGAACCTCGTTGGTTCTTGAAGAAGCTCAAACGTGCTGCGTAACACGAGAATGAACCTCACTGGTTCTTGTGAAGCTCAAACGTGCTGCGTAACACGAGATGAACCTCGTTGGTTCTTGTGAAGCTCAAACGTGCTGCGTAACACGAGAATGAACCTCACTGGTTCTTGTGAAGCTCAAACGTGCTGCGTAACACGAGAATGAACCTCACTGGTTCTTGTGAAGCTCAAACGTGCTGCGTAACACGAGAATGAACCTCGTTGGTTCTTGTGAAGCTCAAACGTGCTGCGTAACACGAGAATGAACCTCGTTGGTTCTTGTGAAGCTCAAACGTGCTGCGTAACACGAGAATGAACCTCACTGGTTCTTGTGAAGCTCAAACGTGCTGCGTAACACGAGAATGAACCTCACTGGTTCTTGTGAAGCTCAAACGTGCTGCGTAACGCGAGAATGAACCTCACTGGTTCTTGTGAAGCTCAAACGTGCTGCGTAACGCGAGAATGAACCTCACTGGTTCTTGTGAAGCTCAAACGTGCTGCGTAACGTGAGAATGAACCTCATTGGTTCTTGTGAAGCTCAAACGTGCTGCGTAACACGAGAATGAACCTCGTTGGTTCTTGTGAAGCTCAAACGTGCTGCGTAACACGAGAATGAACCTCGTTGGTTCTTGAAGAAGCTCAAACGTGCTGCGTAACACGAGAATGAACCTCATTGGTTCTTGAAGAAGCTCAAACGTGCTGCGTAACACGAGAATGAACCTCACTGGTTCTTGTGAAGCTCAAACGTGCTGCGTAACACGAGATGAACCTCGTTGGTTCTTGTGAAGCTCAAACGTGCTGCGTAACACGAGAATGAACCTCGTTGGTTCTTGTGAAGCTCAAACGTGCTGCGTAACACGAGAATGAACCTCACTGGTTCTTGTGAAGCTCAAACGTGCTGCGTAACACGAGAATGAACCTCACTGGTTCTTGTGAAGCTCAAACGTGCTGCGTAACGCGAGAATGAACCTCACTGGTTCTTGTGAAGCTCAAACGTGCTGCGTAACGCGAGAATGAACCTCACTGGTTCTTGTGAAGCTCAAACGTGCTGCGTAACGTGAGAATGAACCTCATTGGTTCTTGAAGAAGCTCAAACGTGCTGCGTAACACGAGAATGAACCTCACTGGTTCTTGTGAAGCTCAAACGTGCTGCGTAACGTGAGAATGAACCTCATTGGTTCTTGTGAAGCTCAAACGTGCTGCGTAACGCGAGAATGAACCTCATTGGTTCTTGTGAAGCTCAAACGTGCTGCGTAACGCGAGAATGAACCTCACTGGTTCTTGTGAAGCTCAAACGTGCTGCGTAACGCGAGAATGAACCTCACTGGTTCTTGTGAAGCTCAAACGTGCTGCGTAACGCGAGAATGAACCTCATTGGTTCTTGTGAAGCTCAAACGTGCTGCGTAACACGAGATGAACCTCACTGGTTCTTGAAGAAGCTCAAACGTGCTGCGTAACACGAGATGAACCTCATTGGTTCTTGTGAAGCTCAAACGTGCTGCGTAACGCGAGAATGAACCTCATTGGTTCTTGTGAAGCTCAAACGTGCTGCGTAACACGAGAATGAACCTCATTGGTTCTTGTGAAGCTCAAACGTGCTGCGTAACACGAGATGAACCTCATTGGTTCTTGTGAAGCTCAAACGTGCTGCGTAACACGAGAATGAACCTCACTGGTTCTTGTGAAGCTCAAACGTGCTGCGTAACGTGAGAATGAACCTCATTGGTTCTTGTGAAGCTCAAACGTGCTGCGTAACGCGAGAATGAACCTCATTGGTTCTTGTGAAGCTCAAACGTGCTGCGTAACGCGAGAATGAACCTCATTGGTTCTTGTGAAGCTCAAACGTGCTGCGTAACACGAGATGAACCTCATTGGTTCTTGTGAAGCTCAAACGTGCTGCGTAACACGAGATGAACCTCATTGGTTCTTGTGAAGCTCAAACGTGCTGCGTAACACGAGAATGAACCTCATTGGTTCTTGTGAAGCTCAAACGTGCTGCGTAACGCGAGATGAACCTCATTGGTTCTTGTGAAGCTCAAACGTGCTGCGTAACACGAGAATGAACCTCATTGGTTCTTGTGAAGCTCAAACGTGCTGCGTAACACGAGATGAACCTCATTGGTTCTTGTGAAGCTCAAACGTGCTGCGTAACACGAGAATGAACCTCACTGGTTCTTGAGGAAGCTCAAACGTGCTGCGTAACATGAGAATGAACCTCATTGGTTCTTGAAGAAGCTCAAACGTGCTGCGTAACACGAGAATGAACCTCATTGGTTCTTGTGAAGCTCAAACGTGCTGCGTAACGCGAGAATGAACCTCACTGGTTCTTGTGAAGCTCAAACGTGCTGCGTAACACGAGAATGAACCTCACTGGTTCTTGTGAAGCTCAAACGTGCTGCGTAACGCGAGAATGAACCTCATTGGTTCTTGCTGAAGCTCAAACGTGCTGCGTAACGCGAGAATGAACCTCACTGGTTCTTGTGAAGCTCAAACGTGATGCGTAACACGAGAATGAACCTCATTGGTTCTTGAGGAAGCTCAATCGTGTTGCGTAACGCGAGAATGAACCTCATTGGTTCTTGTGAAGCTCAAACGTGCTGCGTAACACGAGAATGAACCTCACTGGTTCTTGTGAAGCTCAAACGTGTTGCGTAACACAAGAATGAACCTCATTGGTTCTTGAAGAAGCTCAAACGTGCTGCGTAACGCGAGAATGAACCTCAGTGGTTCTTGTGAAGCTCAAACGTGCTGCGTAACACGAGAATGAACCTCACTGGTTCTTGTGAAGCTCAAACGTGATGCGTAACGCGAGAATGAACCTCATTGGTTCTTGAGGAAGCTCAATCGTGTTGCGTAACGCGAGAATGAACCTCACTGGTTCTTGAAGAAGCTCAAACGTGCTGCGTAACACGAGAATGAACCTCACTGGTTCTTGTGAAGCTCAAACGTGATGCGTAACGCGAGAATGAACCTCATTGGTTCTTGAGGAAGCTCAATCGTGCTGCGTAACACGAGAATGAACCTCACTGGTTCTTGTGAAGCTCAAACGTGCTGCGTAACACGAGAATGAACCTCATTGGTTCTTGAGGAAGCTCAATCGTGTTGCGTAACGCGAGAATGAACCTCATTGGTTCTTGTGAAGCTCAAACGTGCTGCGTAACACGAGGATGAACCTCATTGGTTCTCGCATGTCAAGCAAACATGCTTGAGCTTCCGTTTACC
Source organism: Elopichthys bambusa (assembly GCA_037101425.1). Classification (NCBI taxonomy): domain Eukaryota; kingdom Metazoa; phylum Chordata; class Actinopteri; order Cypriniformes; family Xenocyprididae; genus Elopichthys; species Elopichthys bambusa. The sequence continues at coordinate 47,428,186 of CM074433.1, forward strand.
ACAACTGATGTGTGAGTTGATGAATGTTTACATGTGAATAAAAGCCTAAATTCAAACTGTTCATCATGTAAAGAGATCGAGTCTCTTCAGAATATTTGGACTGAGACTGATATCATTATCTAGATACGCATTCACAGAGAAAGAGTTAAAGAATCGAACTCCAGCACTGATCACTTGATTCATTCTCACTGAACACATAAGCCTTTGTTTGCTCATTCACACAGAGAAAAAAAACAAAGAAACAAAATGAATATTTAGATATGGTTTATTTATGAGCTTCTTGTGACAGTAATTATCTAAATCAACAAGAAAATCAGAATGAATCGCCTGTCATATGCGCGCTAAATCTGTATAAACACTGTCTATAATGTACCATAATATGGCTTGTGAAATAAGCTTTAGAGGAGGATCTGAAGACATTAAAATGTTCACGTTCATATTCCTGATTTCATATTTCCCGAGTGATGGAACTCAACAGAAATGGAATCTGATATGAGTGAGACGTGTTTGAATGGCTTCATATCAGCAGGGCTTTAAAGGGCACTTCATCAAACGTACGAGCGCTGGAATGATCCGGGCTTTACTGTAGATTATTGGAGGACACGTTCTCTGAGAGCTAGTCGTCTAAAAGCTCTGAAACTCACTCATAACTGACGCTGGTCATCGAACCCATTTCTGACACATCAGCTTCTGTATATCATAATTATGAGAATAAAAAGTCGAAAAAATGACGTACTAAGTTATATTTATGATAAAAAGTCTAAATAATTATCATATGTCAAGTTAAGATATAGTTATTAACTCTTTGACACAATTATCAGGCAATCGTTGCTTTCCCTGTTATACGGTAGGGGGCGCTATTACACATCTTCTGAAAGAGTGCAGAATCTCCGGATCAAAACACAGGTGAAGAAGCAGCAGAAACAAGCGAAGGAAGCACATGTAAAATAAGATCATCAAACATTATATAAATCAAAACCGCCTAACGTTACTGAATGAAATGTCGACCCAGAAAGAGCTACAGGACTGTGAGGTGTTGATGGACTCCATCTACTCCATCTGTTTTGACCATCGTTGTGAATCCCATCCATCCCATATTCAAGTGTTGATAAAAATAAAGAATGAATGAAGCTGGAATCAAATGTTAAAAAGCAGAGGCTCTGATCTTTCTTTTGATATATTGCATGTTCAGATATTCATACAACAAAATATTCTGGGGCCATGAAAGTTTTGTGAAAATGATCAAAAACTGCTGGTGGGGAAAGAGTTAATTATGACTGTCATAATTGACTTCAATATTTTGTCGACTTTTTATGAGTTGGTGTATGTCATAATTTTGTCAATTATTTCTTTTTAAATCATAATTTCGACCAAAAATTTTGTGTCATAATTTCTACTTTTTATATCATTATTATAATTTACAAAAGCATGATTTGTTTGTCAGAAACGGGCTTGTGTGTGATTGATTTTCTGGTCCACAGATGAACGTTCAGACTGTAATCGTGGAGAGCCACACGGAGCGTTTGATCCGACGGGACTGAAAACAAGGCTGCTGAACACCGGCTGTGATCACACCTGTATGTCCATCACTCCACCATATTCAATGCTGTCACGTGATCATTTAGAAAATAAAAATGCTGCTTTTTGCATTTTTAATTCAATTCGTCAAAACAGAGATTCGTCACTGCATCGCTCTCAACATTCAAACTCTTGTTCAGTTTCTTTGTTTTCCGGGGTTTTTTGGAAAGAAATGTTTTGCGTCTAATGCCGGCTATACATTATACGACGGACTGCTGTTCTCGCTGATGTCATTTCCTAGTCAAAACGCTGCAGGAGCGACAGGTCCATCTAGATACTGAATATCTCTCTGGCAGTGGCACTTTTCTTTGATCATGTCATTGATCATTTAACAGCAGTCGTCGCTGATGTTTAGGTTTGCTTCTCCGTTTTCATTAGCGTTAAAAGAATCTGGGACAGGGTCGCGTACTGCAAGTGATCATCGTGAGGCGTCGTGAAGGTGAGGGTTCGGCTCTTTGGTCTCGTGCGCGATGCTTCCAGTGGTCAAACTCACGTCTGCCACTTCTGTTCCACCAAAACAACAGAAACAGAAACGGGTGCAAACGGAGGCGCTCTGCAGCATCAGGTCCGTTTGAAGTTCAAATCCAGTTATGAGTATGAATTAAAGGAAGAGCAAAGGGAGAGAAAAATCATGGCCTGACGACGGTACGGAAGGTTATTGGAGCAGACATGCACGATTACACGCACGCACACACACACACTTCATCATCATCATCATCAGCCCCACAATCCCATGCAACGCGACCGCACCGCCATCACCTTTCCCGTTTGCATCCGGTACGGAGATCTCCCGCTGTTATTCCCTACAAACTATGTACATCAGAGTCAGGGATCGGTTCGCACATGCGTAGATAAATATGTCCGTCGCTCCTCCGCAAGGCAGACGTGTCGTATCAAACAACCGCACATCTCCGACCTAACAGATATATACAAAAGATACAAATGCAAATGCCCTAGAATAGATCTATATATATTCATATACATATATAGGTTTTAATCTTTGAATTACAAATCTGAAAATATCATTTCTTATCTTTAAGAAAAAAAGGTTTCGGGAACCATGCAGTCGCCCGCGCGAGTTCGCCTGTCCCGCGGGGCGAGAAAGAGAGAGAAGCGCGTGAGATGGTGGGTCCGTGTCCTCGGCCCGCCTCGGGGCGCGTTCCTGAGCTGACCTCTGACCTCTGACCTCAGCCAAACGTCCAGCGGCGCAGAGGTGAGGAGAGATTCCTGTGTCCTCCTACACTTTCGACTCGTTCTCCATGTTGGCCACGTCTCCGTTCCTCTCGGCGCCGCCGCTCTTCTCCTCCTGCGAGTCCAGCTGACTCAGTTTACTGGCCACCGACCAGCTGAGCGGCAGACGGGAGCGCGCCGCCATCTCCGCCAGCTCTCGCGCGCTGCAGCTGGGGGTGTTGGTCTCATAGATCTCGTGGAAGCTGTTGTAGTCGACCTCGTAGAAGCCGTCCTCCAGCGTCAGGACGGGCGTGAAGCGGTAGCCCCACTTGATTTCGCTGGCCACGTACGAGCTGCGAGCCTGACACGTCATTCCTGAGGAGACAAACGGCACAGGGGTGAGGGAACCGGCAGATCCTGAAGAACATCTCAGCCGCTAAACACTGAGCTGCTAGCATATTATAGATCTTTATTATACCGAAACTTGACTACAAAACTGAGGTCCGTACCAAACTGTCATTTTTGTGTACCATTACACCCCTAGTCCCTTAAAACGGCACATAAAATGACTGCAAACCCAGCGGATCAAACGGCAGTGACCTCTGACCTGTCACTGAAGCTCTGAGACTTTCCTCTCGATTTCTGAACATACAGAGCGTTGAGGCCATCTGGTGGTCAGAATGATGAACAGCACCTACCAAATTGTGTCCTATTGTACAATATTTTTAGACAAATATTTAAAGTGATTAAGTATAATGGATCCTTCAGAAATAATGGTAATATGCAGATTTATTATCAATGTTGGAAACCGTTGTGCTGCTTCATATTTTTTTTTATAACCTGTGATCATTTTTCAGGATTCTTAGATAAATAAAAAGCATTTATTTAGAATAGAAATATTTTCTAACAATATACACTACCGTTCAAAGGTTTGGGGTCAGTCATTTTTTTTCTTTCTGTTTTTGAAAGAAATTAATACTTTTATTCAGCAAGGATGTGTTAAATTTATAAAAAGTTATAGTAAAGACTTTGTATTGTTAGAAAGATATCTATTTTGAATAAATGCTGTTCTTTTTTTACTTTTTATTCATCGATGAATCCTGAAAAAAGTATCACAGGTTATAAAAAAATATTAAGTAGCACAACGGTTTCCAACATTGATGTTAAGGATCATGTGACAGTGATCAAAATTCAGCTTTTTTAATCACAGAAATAAATTATATTTTAAAGTATTTTAAATTGTAATAATATTTCTCTGTTTTTTTCTGTATTTTTGATCATATAATCACAGGCTTGATGAGCAGAAGAGACTCTTTCAGAAACATTAAAATAGTCACGTGTCCAAACTCAGTGAAGTAGGAAAACAAGGTCAGTCTGTTAGCATCATGTCCGCCTGACTGAAGACTAAATATTACAATGCAAATAACATTCATATGAGCTCATATCTGACTAGCGGTCATTCATTCGTTTGACTGTAATCGGCTCACGTCGAGTGAAAAGCTTCATGAACGTTTGATTGTGTGAATGTTTCCGTCGCTTGAATCAGATGATGCTGAGCTGAGGAGAAACTCGTGCTCGTCTTTATTTCTTGTTTATAACGGTTTCCTGATGATCTCAGCACACGTCGGTGAATTGACTCAATACTGAGTGGAGAATGTGTGTGTGTGTGTGTGTGAGCAGTCAGAACAAAGAACATTCAGCATATTTAATCATGACAGACGTTCAGTCTGTTCTGTTGTGTGTTGATCACTGAAACACTGAAATTTTACCCCAAATCATGCCATGGATATAAAACGTGTCAGTATAGTGTTTTATAGCAGTGCTTTCATTTCCAGATGAAGTATGATAAACTGATAAAATACTGCACTGCACTGTACATTCTTTGAAAAAAAGGCAGCACAGTTCTATATAGAACTCTAGTGTTCTGAGTTAATTAAAATTAAATTAAAACTAAATCCATAAAATGATCCCATGATGGAACCACTAAAATGTTCTATATGAAGTGCCTGATGAAACAGAACCTGTTCCTCTGAGAGTGTATGTCAAGAGTTAAATGAAAGTAAATGTAGAAAACAACAAGGACATGAAGCTCAAGACAGAGCAGCCTCTTCACACGTGTGTTCAGTTAGGAACGCTAAACGAGTCGAGTGTCGGGCTGCTGGGGTTCAAAGGTCACTGTCTCCAGTCACAATGAAAACACTGTGAGAGTGTCACATCTGTGAGAGCTCAGAAACACACACACACACACACGCGCACTTATATAATGCGCGTCAGAGTCTCGGCCTGTCGTGTGGAATCATGGCAGGAGTTTCATCAGCCTCCACTGCATTACACTCACTGCAGCGCATTATCTGCCGCTGAACACAGAGAGTCCGTCAGCGAGAGCGCCGCTTGTTTATTTGATATACAGTTCGCTAGAGAAGTTTCATTCATCTGGTGCAAGATAAAGTTTTAAGCCAAATCCCTCCGTCCTGCGCTGGTGTCGCAGGTGAGACGCGTTCACTGCGCTTCTGTTATCAGCAGACAACAGCCACGAAACCATGAGCTGTAGTGCCGCCGCAGACACACACACAAACCCTTTCACATGCACACACACACACACACACGCGCTTATACAAACTCACGTACACACACAAACCCTCACAAACGCCCATCACAGGAAACTGTGCACATTTTTACTTTCTCACAAAAACTCAATTCTGTATGATTTATAAGCCTTTTGAAAAATGGGAACACAGAGTAATGTCCTCATAAGTCACCCTCTCCTTGTAATACCTGTCATACCCATGTCATTATACACATCTGTGTCCTGATATGTCACAAAAACACACACACACACACACACACATAGTAAGTCAACCTCCCATTACACACACACACACACACACTCTCTCACACGCAAACTCGAGCACACAATCACATACAAATGCTCATGAACACTCACTCATGCTCACACACACTCACTAATGCTCTCACGCTCCCTAATACTCACACACTAATACTCACACACGCTCACTAATACTCACACACTAATACTCACACACGCTCACTAATGCTCACACACGCTCACTCACCCTCACTCATGCTCACTCACCCTCACACACGCTCACTAATACTCACACACGCTCACTAATGCTCTCACACACTCACTAATACTCACACACGCTCACTAATGCTCTCACACGCTCACTAATACTCACACACGCTCACTAATACTCACACACTAATACTCACACACGCTCACTAATACTCACACACGCTCACTAATGCTCACACACGCTCACTCACCCTCACTCATGCTCACTAATACTCACACACGCTCACTAATGCTCACACACGCTCACTCACCCTCACTCATGCTCACTAATACTCACACACGCTCACTAATACTCACACACGCTCACTAATGCTCTCACACACTCACTAATACTCACACACGCTCACTAATGCTCTCACACGCTCACTAATACTCACACACGCTCACTAATACTCACACACTAATACTCACACACGCTCACTAATACTCACACACGCTCACTAATGCTCACACACGCTCACTCACCCTCACTCATGCTCACTAATACTCACACACGCTCACTAATACTCACACACTAATACTCACACACGCTCACTAATACTCACACACGCTCACTAATGCTCTCACACGCTCACTAATACTCACACACGCTCACTAATGCTCTCACACGCTCACTAATACTCACACACGCTCACTAATACTCACACACTAATACTCACACACGCTCACTAATACTCACACACGCTCACTAATGCTCACACACGCTCACTCACCCTCACTCATGCTCACTAATACTCACACACTAATACTCACACACGCTCACTAATACTCACACACGCTCACTAATGCTCTCACACGCTCACTAATACTCACACACGCTCACTAATACTCACACACGCTCACTAATGCTCTCACACGCTCACTAATACTCACACACGCTCACTAATGCTCTCACACTCACTAATACTCACACACGCTCACTAACTCACACACGCTCACTAATGCTCACACACACTCACTAATGCTCTCACACTCACTTATACTCACACAGGCTCACTAACTCACACACGCTCACTAATGCTCACACACACTCACTAATGCTCTCACACTCACTTATACTCACACACGCTCACTAACTCACACACGCTCACTAATGCTCACACACACTCACTAATGCTCTCACACTCACTTATACTCACACAGGCTCACTAACTCACACACGCTCACTAATGCTCACACACACTCACTAATGCTCTCACACTCACTAATACTCACACACGCTCACTAACTCACACACGCTCACTAATGCTCTCACACGCTCACTAATACTCACACACGCTCACTAATGCTCACTCACCCTCACTCATGTTCACACACGCTCACTGACCCTCACTCATGCTCACACACGCTCACTAATACTCACACACGTTTACTAATGCTCTCACACTCACTAATACTCACACACGCTCACTAATGATCACACTCACTAATGCTCACACTCACTAATACTCACACACTCACTAATACTCACACACACTCACTAATGATCACACTCACTAATGATCACACTCACTGATGCTCACACTCACTAATACTCACACACTCACTAATACTCACACACGCTCACTAATGATCACACTCACTAATGATCACACTCACTAATGCTCACACTCACTAATACTCACACACGCTCACTCACCCTCACTCATGCTCACACTCGTTTATCAGTGACTGATTTCTGGACTCGCGCCAAAATTCTCTTAGTTATATCGCGTTTGCACTGTTAGTTATGATGAAAGCATTCGTTAGTGTGCAGAAATTGAGTTGTAATGACGAGATCACTGCTTTTATGAGCTCAACAACATGACTGTGATCGACTACAATGATCATCACTGCAACCTTTCATGCCACGATATAATGTCATAGATCTAAATGTAATGCTTTTCATGATTAGTTAACCTTGAAAGCTCTAATATTAAAAAAGTGCTAAAAGAGAGAGTAATACTTTAATATGTCAAATAGAAAGATGTCAGCCAATCACAGCAGTGGGCGTTTACACTGAAGTCTCACAGAGACACGCCCCTTAAAACAGAGCGTTCAAATCAGAGGATAAAATCAGGGTAGAAAAAATGCCTTTTATTTCTAAATTATGACCATTTTTGATGTAAAAAATCATACTAAGATTATAAGTGCACCCCAGGAAACATTATGGAAACATTATAAAACAAAGCAGTTCATGACCCCTTTAAATGCTCGCAGTCTCACACATACTCACAAATGCTCACTAGTTTTCGTGTATGCTCAAACACAATTACACACACATACTAACAAACGTTCACTAACACTCGCACACACTCCAACAAATGCTCACAAATACTCACTAATGCTCACACATAAGCGTACACTACCACAAACGCTCGCAACCCTCGCACACACTCACACACACTCACACATGCTTACAAACACCCACTAATGCTCTCACATGCTCACAAACCCTCGCGCACACACACACACGCTCACTGTGCCTTGGGACAGAGCTGCTGAAGAACCTGCACTACAAGCAGAACACACAATGATGAGAACACGTCCCTGTACACGTGTGTCTTGTAATGACATGCTCATGCATGTTCTCTCGTCGCCATGGCAACAGGTCAGCTGTGAACACGCCACCAGCTGTTGACGTCCCCCTGTCGTGCCCTGAGCGCCCTGAACCTGACAAACTGCAGCCTCACGGCGACACGCGCATCAGAACACGAGAAACACAGAACTAATGAGCGGTCGTGAGCGACGCACGAATCCTGAAGAACTCTCTCTCTCTTTCCAGGAAATGCGTCTGAAAGTTCAAATGCACTACGCTCGAATGAATGCGCTGTGTGCCGTTTGTCTCCGTCTGCAGGATGGCTCAAACTCAAAGAAGCGAGGCCTTCTCTGTGTGTCGTGATGAGACTGTTGCAGAGCTCACATGCTGCTTCACATTGAACAAGAGAAAGAAGCTGCAGCCCGACTGAGAATCCTGCCGCAGTAATGACAGATCAATCGCGTGCGAGCATCATAATAACACTAGTAATCATAATAACAGTAATACTCCGGCGGCGCCGTTTAGATAACGCTGTTATATAATGTCAGTGGGTTTTCCTAATGCTGCACCGTCGCCATGGCAACCACACTCACAACCCCTCAAAATAGCATCACAGTCGCAGCGAAAGCGAACGCGCTGCTTTTTTGCCTAATTGCATCTAGAAGATCCTCCATTTCAGCAGCATTAATGAGCGGCTGTGTGACGTGTCTGTGTTTGTGACTATCTCAGATCATGTCAAATGAGACACTGCAGGACTATTCAACTCTATCTCACGACAGCTTAAATGTGATTAAAAATGGTGGAAAACTTCAAAGAAATTGTGAGCAATATGTACAGTCGAGATTTTAAAAAATGCAGATATCTCCATCTATTCCACAGACGCAATAACAACTGAACCGACACACATGATCGAACAGCTTCCATCGTCTCGGTTCTTCGTTTGCGTGTTTTCTTCTCGAGCATCAGTGAATGTTGTTTGAGTCTGTCAGTCGTGTGAACAGACGGATCTCAGCATCACACAGTCACTGTCGGGAAGAGCTCAAATGTGCAGAAGATGCTGGAAAAGCAGAGGATGTGCAGAGATTCATGAAGAAGAATCACACAAACATGAAGATACAGAGGATGAAATCTTGAGCATCATGTGTGTCAGTTCAGTTATTATTGTTTCTGTGGAACAGATGGAGACAACTGAGAAAGAACTTCAAATAAAACTACACAATATTTTTATGATTCCCTTCATGTTTTTAAATGTTATCTTATTGGGGGTGTCAGTTTATGAACTGTATTTATTCTAAACTCTAAACTTCATTCTCACCTTCTTATTGTCCATTCTTACGTTAATGATTTATCGGTGCACATCATTATTGTGTTAAATTCATGTTCCTCATAATCTTGAATCAGAATAACTTGCAGCATCTCTTCTCTTCTCTGATGACGAGGGCGGGGCAACCTGTCACTCACATGAGATCCACCAACAGCAAACCACAACCGTCCAATCAATTCGCCACAGACAAAATCAAGCCCCGCCCTACATTTGTTCTTGTTTGCGAAGCGTTTCACTCGGATATACGACACAATAGAGACGAAAACACGAGTGCAACATCCCTTCCCTGCCGACTTTAAGGGTGATGCAACATGACAGCGATGACGCGTTGACCTGCGACTGCAACACATGAATGATTAAATTGGTCTAATAAACTGTTTTTTCCCTTTTTTTGTGTGTCTAATCGAATATATCCAATAACAGCCAGCGTACATTCATCTACATCCGACACGCTGCAGGAAAAAACTGACAAAGCACCAGGTCAGTCTGAGCCTCTCAGCAATAAAAATAACTAAATAATAAAGAACATCCCCACATGATCAGTGTTGTGCCTCTGTCTACTGATGTGTGTCACTGCAAAAAGACTGTGTGTGAGTGTGCTTGTGTTCATGGTTTATAAGGACACAAATTTGTAGAATGACATTGTATCACACTGGTATTACGACGTAAACATGTTTATGAGGACATTTCATGAGTCCTCATATTTAAAATAGCTTTAAAAACATACTAAACAATGTTTTATTAAAAATGCAGACAGTTTCCTGTGATGGGCAGGTTTAGGGGAGAGAATGTACAGTTTGTACAGTATAAAAACCATTACGCCTATGGAGAGTCCCCACCAAACCTGTGTGTGTGTGTGTGTGTGTGTGTGTGTGTGTGTCACGTTAGCTCACACACTCATCTGAAGCGTTTCTACACCCGCGTGTCTGTCACGACGGATCTGACGCTTGATCGCTCAGTTTCCTCCCATCAGGAGCTGCTGAACGTTCAAGGGAACTCTGCCTTCCGTAATCACGGATCATGTAAGTGGGAAAAGAGCTCATGAAATAATCATTAACGCCTTTAACGATCCACAGACGCACGAGGTCACGTCGCACTGATCTATCGTGTTTCCAGTACTGGACTCTAGTGGGATTTCTGGGATATTTCCCAGCACACAGAGCATTTATAAGCCGCTGTGTATTGATCTCGTACTATATTTATATTGTGAGTCCTGATGTGAGCTTGTGTTTCTCTGGGTAAAGCTGTTAAAGGAATAAATCACCCAAACGTGAAAATCCTGTCTTCATTTACTCACTTTAACAGATGGACAAAAAATGATGAGAGATTATTAAAAATATATGAAAGTCTGGAACGACATGAGGGGGAGTAAATGATGACAGAATGTTCATGCATAAATGTAAACCGTCCCTTTAAGATCATCTGATCCGTGCGCACACTTCTACCACACGCCACCTTCACTCAGTTTGTTTTTCTAGCTTTATGACTGTTGTGTCTCTTTTATTGTCTAGTTGGACGGTGTGACGACCAGAGATAGGAAGGTTTCTATAAATGCATTCCAGGTCAAACCACTAATAACTAAAATTCAAGCCGTAACCTAATTCAAATAGCACAGTATGAAATTAGTGTGATCTGTTTTTCTTCAGCCACGTATGCAAATACAGACGAGAAAAGAGAAATCAACTAGATGAGCTGATCAGGTGAACACCTGCCAAACACATTATCGCCGTGTTTACAGCTGGTATTAAGATGCGTTTTGGTCGATCGGATCACATGTAGACGAGAGAGAAACATTCCTGTTTACAGCTGGTGTTTAAATCCGTCTCTTTTGTCCACTTTTAACCACTTCTGTCCTGATTTCTTCGAGTGGCGGGTAAATGTATGGGCTTTTTTTTTTAGATCTTTCGATATAATGGACAAAATAAACTCACGTAATTTACATATGAACAGACCTGGAGACGAAGGAAAAACATACGGAGAGCAGCAGCTTCTGCTCTGACAACCGCAAGACCGGCCGAACGCTGTGAGTGTGTGTTCGAAATCAGGAATGTGAGAGAACATCGTGCTTGGTACGTTTTTCGTCTTCATACCAAACAATTTAAATCCCGTCTAGCTAGAGCGCTTCCCATAATGTTTACAGTTTAGGTCAGTAGGTGGAGAGTAGGCAGTCTTTAGTGGCTGTTCAAACACAATGAGCGTTTACGCTATGAAAGCAATCCGGTCGAATACGTTTTCCACTACCTCTGGTCAAAAGTGAACAAGCTCATAACATTTTACACCCCGTTTACTCTTGTATTTAGTGGTGTCCACTTGTTATCCAATCAACCAAAACACATCTTAATATCAGGTGAAAACAGAGCTTTAATGTGTTAAAGCATTAGTTCAGTTCAGAATTAAAATTTCCTGATCATTTACTCACCTCCATGTCATCCAAGATGTTCATGTCTTTCTTTCTTCAGTGGAAAAGAAATGAAGGTTTTTGAGGACTTCACTGGGGTTCAACGGGTCCAAATGTCAGTTTCAGCTTCAAAGAGCTCTACACGATCCCAGACGAGGAATAAGAGTCTTATCTAGAGAAACCATCGGCCATTTTCTAAAAAAAATGCTTGTCTTGCACTGCTCTGTGATGCTCCACGCATTACATAATCATGTTGGAAAGGTCACGCGTGACAGAGACGGAAGTACCACGGTAGGTCTTATTTTCTCCTCCAAATTTAAAATCATCCGACATTTTTTTTGTAAAGGCCGTTTGACTTAGTCTTTATACGTTCGCTTTGTAAACACTGGATCGGTACTTCCGCCTACGTCACGCGTGACCTTTCCAACGTGATTACGTCATGCGTGGCGCAGTGCCAGACCAGCATTTGTGGTTAAAAAGTATATCATTTTTATTGCTTTTTTTAGAAAATGTCCGATGGTTTCTCTAGATAAGACTCTTATTCCTCGTCTGGGATCATGTAGAGCTCTTTGAAACATTTGGACCCGTTGAACCCCAGTGAAGTCCACTATATGGAGAAAAATCCTGGAATGTTTTCCTCAGAAACCTTCATTTCTTTTCCACTGAAGAAAGAAAGACATAAACATCTAAGATGGCATGGGGGTGAGCAAATTATTAGGAAATTTTAATTTTGAAGTGAACTAATGCTTTAATGTTATGTACTTCCTGTAGCTCAAACAGTAAAGCAATGCCATGGTCATCACGGGTTCGATTCCCAGCAAATGCATTAATTGACCTTCAGCGGCTTTGCATAAAAGCGTCTACCAGATGTAATCTTTGAGTGCAATGACTGTAAACGGGCGTACCTGTGGCCTCCACCATGCCCTCCAGGATCACCACGATCTCCAGCTCCTCATGGGCCAGGTGCTCTTTGGAGATCTCCCAGAAGGGGCTGTGCTGATTGATCTCATGGCAGATGATGAGCGGAGACACCAGGAAGAGCCGGTCATCTCCAGTGTCGTAGCCCACGTTCATGTCCGTCTGATTGAGAGGGATGAACTCTCCCTCCTTGGTCTGTTTGGACTTGATCAGTTTGGCTCTAATGGACGCCTCCACGATGTGCGAGTTCCGCAGGTCTCCCACACGGAACATCAGACACAGCCGGCCGTCGCGCACGGAGATGACGGCGTTGGTGGAGAACACCAGAGTCTCGGCGCGCTTCTTGGGCTGCGAGATCTTCACGAACATGCAGCCCACCATGAAGGCGTTGACGATGGAGCCCAGCACCGACTGCACCAGCAGCAGCACGATGCCCTCTGGGCACTTGTCGGTGATCACCCTGTAGCCGTAGCCGATGGTGGTCTCCGTCTCTATGGAGAACAAGAACGCGGACACAAAGCCGTTGAGGTTATTGACGCAAGGAGTCCACTGGCTGTCGCCTATGTGCTCCAGATCTCCTCGTACGTACGCGATCAGCCACCACATGAAGCCGAAGAACAGCCACGTCACGGTGTAAACCAGAACGAAGATGAACAGGTTGAACCTCCACTTGAGGTCCACCAGCGTGGTGAAGATGTCCGTCAGGTAACGGTAGGTCTCCCGCACGTTTCCATGGTGCACGTTGCACTTGCCGTCTTTGCGGACGTAGCGTTGGATCTTCTGCTTGGCGCGCTCCCTGTCCTGCAGCGGTTTGGGGACATAGTCCCGCGGCTGCTTGGGCTGTCGGACCGTGACCGTGCTCTCGACATCCTGCTCCATCTGGACTTCTGGAAGGTTCTGAGCCTGGAAGGAGAGAGAGAAAAAGACAAGAACAGTGAGCAGCGATGCCCTGGAGCCACTCCGCTTTCACAAAGCATTCGTGAAGCTAATTTACCGCAGTCTTTACTGCATTACAGCATCTTATCAGTCTCTGAGGTCAAGAGAGAGTGAAAAAGAGTGTTTTTTGGTCAAAATAAAGCGGCAGATATGAAAGCATCCCATCGCTCTTGTGCCGACATGTCCGCCTGATTCTTTCGGCAGGTTACTGTATGTTGTGAACTCTATCCTCAGACATATCATCATGTGTGTGTTCTGAATGTAATATGCCAAATAACAAAAAGCTGTTTAATGAATATCTTTTCATTTTCGAATGACATTTTTGTCTTTACGTCTAACTTTACATCTAACACCATCTAACTTCAGAAACAGACACAAAGGCAGAAATACGGACAGACAGTGTCTGAAGACTAATTCTGGTGTCGTCAGTCACTGACAGCAAGAGATGACAGACAGTCAGGTAATTCAATTGGCAATGCATCAAACACACACTCACACACACTCTCTTTGATACCAATCTTTCATTTGAAGACCATGTTTCTAGCATCTGTAAAACTGCATTCTTCCATCTTAAAAATATATCTAAACTACGACATATGCTCTCAATGACAAATGCAGAACAGTTAGTTCATGCGTTCATGACCTCAAGGCTAGATTACTGTAACGCTCTACTGGGTGGTTGCCCTGCTCGCCTGATAAATAAACTACAGCTCGTACAAAATGCAGCAGCTAGAGTTCTTACTAGAACCAGGAAGTATGACCATATTAGCCCGGTTCTGTCAACACTGCATTGGCTTCCTGTTAAACATCATATAGATTTTAAAATCTTGCTAATTACTTACAAAGCACTAAATGGTTTAGCTCCCCAGTACCTGAGCGAGCTCTTAATGCATTATAGTCCTTCACGTCTATTGCGATCTCAGAATTCAGGCCAGAATATCAAAATCAACCGGCGGTAGATCATTTTCCTTTTTAGCACCTAAACTCTGGAACAATCTTCCTAGCATTGTTCGGGAAGCAGACACACTCTGCCAGTTTAAATCTAGACTAAAAACGCATCTCTTTAACCTGACATACACATAACACATTATCTACTTCTATAATTCAAATCACGTAAATTGTTAGGCTTGATAAATTAGGTCAGCCGGAACCGGGAACACTTCCTATAACACCAGATATACTCGCTACATCATAAGAAGAATGGCATCTACGCTAATATTAGTCTGTCTGTTTATCCCGAGGTTTACCGTAGTCAGCCGGATCCAGATCAGATGGAGAACTTGCGCCTACTTTATTTTTAAATTAATTACATTTTTTATTTAATTACACTCTAGAATAGAATAGAATAGAACAGGTGGGACAGTGATTTTAATGGCCCATAATGCACTGAGAGAATACTTCTATCTATTCTGCTGAATTATTTAATGACTATCAAAATTCAATATTAAAATTCAACAAAGACGGAATGAGTGCACTGAGATGACGTCAGAATATCAAAGACTTGAAGGGAATCTTTACACCAGACAGGAAGAAAACACCTAGAAACCACCCAGAATACCCTACCAAACACATAGCAACACCCTAGCAACTAGGCGTCACTTTTCTTCAGAACAGGTAAAGGTGGAGTATGTCAGCATCACCATGGTGACGAGCAGGTGCAGTTCAGCGTCTCATTAATGAGATCATTGATCAGGTGATCAGTGAGTGACTGTGGACTGAAGCAGCTGGACTGGAGGCGACGGAGACACTTAACAGATGTGTATGAAATAAGGAGACACCAGGAGACGCTCAGTAAAGATCCGTCAGGACGAGACTCTGATCTCCAGTGACAGAGCGTTTAAGAGGAAGAGGGAAACGCTTCTGGATGCTGTCTGTCAATTCATGTCACTTCAGGTCACGTGCTTCGCCTTGAGCAGACACACATTACTGTCACACACACTCACACAGAAGAGCTTCAGAAAAAAACGTATTTAAATACATCAGGACATTCAGCAATATGACAAGCATTTAAAGCAAATATTGCTTTAAAGGGACAGTCCATCCAAAAATAATCATTCTGTCATCATTTATTGCCCTCATATCTCACAAACCTGTAGGACTTTCAGGCCAATGTTTTCTTCAAAATATCTTCTTTTGTGTTCCACAGAAGAAATGACATGAGGATGAGTAAATGATGATCATTTTATAGTGAACTAGTTCTTTAAATACAATTGTTCAACAAATAAAGAATTTTATATTTGAGTAACTTACATTTTGACACAATATTGCAACTTACAGTTTTTGCTCAGCCAATGAAAATAGTTCAAAGCAGAATTAACCATCCTATGTCTCTGAACGGCACACAGTAATGGTGTTACTGAAACAATGTTTCTGAAAGAATCAGCAGAATGATTCAATGAGTCACTTACAAAGAGAGTCATGCGTTTAGTTCCATAAAAATCAGAGTTTTTGAACAAATCGGCTGAATGAATGATTCAATGACTCAATTATAAAGAGAGGCATGCGTTTAGTGCCATATAAATCAGTGTTTTTGAACGAATCAGTTGAAAGAATGATTCAGTGACTCACTCATACAGTCATGCTTTTAGTTCCAAATTGCTCAATGTTTTGAATGACTTTGTTGAACCAATTATTCAGTGACTCACTTATTACGAGAGTCATGTGTTTTTGATGTGTTCATCAGTGTTTTTGAACAATGAATGAATAGGTGCGTTTGACTTGAAACGGCGCTGCGCAGAGCAAACGGTGCATGCTTCTGAAACGCTCTCGCTTTACTTTGATGTCATACACCGATCGCTTTGCGCAGCACCACTTCAAGTCAAACACACCTACTGATTCAGTGACTCACTCATTTAGTTTTTGAATCAAAGTTTTTAAATGAATCGGTTGAATGACTGATTCAATGACTCGCATTCAGACACTGCTGGCAGAAAGTCACTGATCAATCCTCACCTCTAATGCACACGTACATTAAAGACACGAGCTGTTTGCAAAATCATTCTCCATGTTGTTCACTATATAGGGAACAGTAAGCGAATGAGTGAATATGGACACAGCATCAGTGTCAGTTGAAATAACCGTCACAAATGAGGCACGCAGGGCTCGACTGTTTCACATCACAGGCTAAAACTATATCCACTGTATCAGGAGAACTACAGGAGAACAATACCAAGAAACCACACCACAGAGCACTGAAGAGGAACGAACCAACACTGCAGTAAAGACATCTGCGATCTGAGGGATGTTTCACGCTCGCTTCGATTGTTTGATTCCACCTTCACGCCAGCGTTCGTGAAGCATTTGTCCCTGGAAGCTTGACACGCACAGAACGACACCAGATGAGCTGAACTCTGACCTCACAGATCCAGTGTGAGTGTGAAACACCAACACTCAGAAAAGTGCCGTCTGTGTATCCATGACTCTCACTGGGACTAATATAACAACATCTAAATTCAGTTCCATTCTTTTTATTTTTAAATATTTATTTCTCATCTCAATCTCAGCATATATCTGTTCATTACCAGTATTTTTATTTTATTATTTAGAACAAACACTGAATTCTACAGTAAGCTTTGTTTTAATTGAAATCATGACATCACACATTTGTGGTCCAAGTTTAAAAACAACAGCTCATAAAATGGCAATAAGCATCTTCTACTGTAACTCTCTCATCATCATTCTGGAGAAAAACATAATTACATCGAATCAATATTATTGTAATGATTATTTTGTGTCTATTTGTGTTTCTAATTCATGCATCAAACAAGGGATTATTAGTAACTCATTATATGTAAAAAAAAATAAATAAATAAAAATTTGATTAATTCAATTTTTCATTTTCAATTAAATGACTTATCAGGCAGACTGAACTGTACTTGGTAATTTGAACACCTGACAAAAACACAATGGTAGAAGACTGTGAACTTAGCTTTAGTACAGAAAGAACTACAATCCCATGAAGCATTGCAAATTACATCATCAAACTAAAGGGGTGGTTGATTATGATTTGACTTTTTTAACTTCAGTTAGTGTGTAATGTTGCTGTTTGATCATAAACAACATCTGCAAAGTTACGACGCTCAAAGTTCAATGCAAAGGGAGATATTTTCTTTTACAGAAATCGCTTTTTAAGGACTACAACAAACGGCTGGTAGGGACAACAACGAGCTTCTTCCTGGGTTGGTGACATCACTAACCCGAATATTTACATAAACCCCGCCCTCGAGAACACACAACAAAGGGGGCGGGGCCATGTTGGGCTGCTTTAGAGAAGAGGAAGAGTTGTTGTAGTCGAGTGTTGTTGACATGCCGTCATTTTACGCCAAACGAGGGTCAATTCAACACAAAAGATGAACATGACGGCACATGCTAGTGGATGAGTTGAATCAACTCCACAGCAACTACATACATTTATCCACTAACCATTCAGAAACGTCTAAAAGTTGTAACTTCTTCCTGAGTCTCTCCATCAGTGTCCGAACAATGTAAGGCTGAACACTGCGTGAGATTCTCCAGCTTTGTTGTTGTTGAGCTGTTAAAGCTCCGCCCTCTTCTGGAAAGGGGGCTGGGAGCAGCAGCTCATTTGCATTTAAAGGGACACACACAAAAACGGCGTGTTTTTGCTCACACCCAAATAGGGGCAAATTTGACAAGCTATAATAAATGATCTGTGGGGTATTTTGAGCTGAAACTTCACAGAGAGACACCAGAGACTTATATTACATCTTGTGAAAGGGGCATTATAGGTCCACTTTAAAACAATGGAGAAATATAAAACTATTGATTTAAAGATGTTAGTTATATATATAGAAACAAATATTTATATGCATAATAAACATAATAATACTGCAATAAACGTATATAATACGTACATTAAGAGTGAATGGAGACTGACTCTATGTCATTTGTATTCTTGGATTGGTGGAGATTTCTCTGCAGAATTATGGGTAATGTAATTTTTCACCAGGAATTCTGCTGTTGGACAATTATTTTCCAGTAAGCTGAAATAATGCATACTTATGGCTTTAACAGACACATATAACACCGATTAAAATCCTCGTCGCTCACAGTCAGGCTGTGTTTAACAGTTTAGAAGTTATAATTAAAAATCAATTCTCCTATGGAGAAAATGAATGGGATTTTAACTTCCAGTCTCAAGTGTTGTGCTCTATTGGCCACTGGAGACCTCTAACATGAGGGTCTGATGTGATTATTAACCCGTGATTTATTTCAGCCATAACCTTCAACGATAAGAATTTTTTTTTTTTTGGAACAAATGACAGTTTTTCCTGAGAATTTTCCAGATCGCTTGAGAAAAGAGAATCCAGTGAGATGGCCAGTCGTGTGTGTGTGTGTGTGTGTGTCACAGATGTGTAAACATTTACTGATGTGATTAATTAACTCTCTCTCTAACGGCCGTCACCTGAGCCCAGCGCTGCCTGTCTGTCCCGTGTTGAGTCATGTTCATCGCTCTACATGTGTGTCTCTCTGCCGTGTATTTCCTGTCTCACTCTCATCTGATCTGACTGTCCCTGCGAGAGAAAAGCAGACGCGTTACGGCTCTGAATACACCAGCACCTGCTCAGGATGAAAGGAGTCGCAGACGTACAGGTGTGTCAGAACAGAACCATGACAAGATTATATGAACTTGATAAAACAAACCCATCTGTGCATCAGTCTCTCTCCCTCTCTGCCTGTCTCTCTCTCAGCAGCGATCGATCCATTAGCAAGCTGGACAACCATCCCACAGGGAGAGAAAATTAACAGCACACACACACACACACACACACGTCCCTCATGTGTGCTTTAACGCCTCATTCAGATCTGCTCATATTTATTCAGAGAATAAACCGCATGCTTTGTGTCAGCGGACGGCCAAATGGACACGACATAAATAACAGTGAACAAAAACTGAGAGACACTCATATTCATGAAACCATTGAGGAGACAAAGACTGATGCAGAGAGACAATGAACACATTACCATAGACAGATAGACAGACAGACAGATAGATAGAGTGATAGACAGACAGAGAGACAGACAGACGTTCAGATGCGAGAGCAGCTGTAGTTTTGGCGGCCCTCGGAGACTCGGACGAGGTGTGAACGTGTCCGTGTTCCTCCTGAGAGCTGGAGAGGATCAACACGCGTGTGCCGGCACATATTGATTGAGTCCAAAAGTAGCTTCAGAGAAAATCACCCTCTGATCTCAGTCTCAGCTCAACACATGATCACACACACATAAGAGATGGAAACATGTCAACTACGACACGTCAGCCATCACTTTCAGGACGGAGGGATATTTTTCTTATACAGCTGCAATATAGTACGTTATGTGGTTAGTTAACGTCATGTAATCAGACGCGTTCCGTTATGAATTACAAGAATAGTAAATAATAGCATATTTTCAATTAAAAATAGTGAAATTTGAAAAAAGTTGACCCCGTCTGTTCATTCACTCAGCGCGAAGTCTTGTATGTGTCAAAACTGCATTTCTGAGCGCTCCTTCGATCATCGGTTTCATGGTTTTGACCCCTGCCTGTCTTCTGGAGTTCCTGTTTGCCTGAGTTTCCTGCCTGGTCTCTGTTTGGATTGTGTGCATGTGTTTTGACATCTTGCCTGTTTTGGATTACGTCTTTGTATTACCCTTTAAACCTAATACCTTTTATGCCCCTTTTCACAAGATGTAATATAAGATATATATATATATATATATATATATATAATAGCTTGTCAAATTTGCCCCTATTTGGGTGTGAGCAAAAACACGCCGTTTTTGTGTGTGTCCCTTTAAATGCAAATGAGCTGCTGCTCCCAGCCCCCTTTCCAGAAGAGGGCGGAGCTTTAACAGCTCAACAACAACAAAGCTGGAGAATCTCACGCAGTGTTCAGCCTTACATTGTTCGGACACTGATGGAGAGACTCAGGAAGAAGTTACAACTTTTAGACGTTTCTGAATGGTTAGTGGATAAATGTATGTAGTTGCTGTGGAGTTGATTCAACTCATCCACTAGCATGTGCCGTCATGTTCATCTTTTGTGTTGAATTGACCCTCGTTTGGCGTAAAATGACGGCATGTCAACAACACTCGACTACAACAACTCTTCCTCTTCTCTAAAGCAGCCCAACATGGCCCCGCCCCCTTTGTTGTGTGTTCTCGAGGGCGGGGTTTATGTAAATATTCGGGTTAGTGATGTCACCAACCCAGGAAGAAGCTCGTTGTAGTCCCTACCAGCCGTTTGTTGTAGTCCTTAAACAGAATTCTGTAAAAGAAAATATCTTTGCATTAAACTTTGAGCGTCGTAACTTTGCAGATGTTGTTTATGATCAAACAGCAACATTACACACTAACTGAAGTTAAAAAAGTCAAATCATAATCAAGCACCCCTTTAATTAATCATTGCTTTTGGATCCTCAAACTTTGTGTCTCAGCAGTTTCATGACAAATGGAGCAGCGTGAAGAATATCTAACACTTGTGGTGGATTTGTGTTCCTCTCAGTGTCCCTGGATGGTTGTATAAACACAGTTTGATCATCATTTTTTGCAATGCAAGACCAACAACATAGAGATCAACATCATCGCCATGCTTCAAAACCGATAGACAATAAAAACAAAGGAACACTCCACTACAAACAAGCAGCAAGTAAACTCAACACCAGAGATGGGTCACACACAGACTGACAACAGTATCAACGGCTGTAATTACACGGTTAAATGAACGCATCAGGAGTTAAACCAACATCGCACGAGTCCATCATTCCTGCTCACAGATCTTCAGTGTGACGAACACACTGACATTCAGCTGCTCGCAGGCTGTGACCTCTGACCTTTCAGTCAACAGAACAGACGGAGACCTGCTGATGAAGAATGGCTGCGTAATGATGTCACTCTGGACAGCAGAACCGAGCGAGCTCTCCTCTCAGAGGTGTTTGTCAAACGCCGGCCGTAATCGCAGTGCAAACACACACACCCACACCTGAACACACACAGAGCTCACCTGGCAGCGCTGAGGGACGCTGGGTAATTCATACGCGCCTGAGTCAGCACAAAGAACCACAGAGAGCATCAGGTGACGAGAGCATGATGCTTGAGAACCGCAGAGCCTCTGATTCTCTGAACATTAGGTCTATTTCTGGCATTGATAAGCAGCTCGCTCACTCTCAGTAGGTCACTGCAAGCACAGGCCATGTTCAATATTTCATATTCCTTCAGTCTCGCGGGGCTCGTGTTGCTGAAGCAGGAGATCTGAGGCCGTGCCAATAAAAACACAAACCTCACAGCGAGAGTTTACGACTAACTCAAGTGTGAATATGATATCATAACGCTTAATATGATACGTTTTCACGCTTGTAAATTAGTTTAGACTTCTTAAAGTCTAGTTAAATCTCAACATGTCATCTTCTGTTTCACAACATCTAGACCTCATTCACATCTAAATCTTAAACAATACTTCATTACTGCATCCTTCTGTCTAACACATATAATACACTTAAAGAATTTAAGTTTCCTGATCATTTACTCACTCAGTTGAAAAGAAATGAAGGTTTTGAGGAAAACGTTCCAGGATTTTTCTCCATATAGTGGACTTCACTGGGGTTCAACGGGTCCAAATGTCAGTTTCAGCGCAGCTGCACGATCCCAGACGAGGAATAAGAGTCTTATCTAGAGAAACCATCATAAAAAACTTTTTAACCACAAATGCTCGTCTTGCACTGCGCCACGCATGACGTAATCACGTTGGAAAGGTCACGCGTGACATAGGCGGAAGTACCGAGTCAGTGTTTACAAAGCGAACGTTCAAAGACTAAGTCAAACGCCCTTTACAAAAACAGGTAAAACAACGATGTCGGACGATTTTGAAGTTGGAGGAGAAAATGAGATGCAGTTTTTCGCTCTACCGCGCGTGACCTTTCCAACATGATTACGTCATGCGTGGCGCAGTGCAAGACGAGCATTTGTGGTTAAAAAGTGTATCGTTTTTATTGCTTTGTTTATAAAATGGCCGATGGTTTCTCTAGATGAGACTCTTATTCCTCGTCTGGGATCGTGAAGCTGCGCTGAAACTGACATTTGGACCCGTTGAACCCCAGTGAAGTCCACTATATGGAGAACAATCCTGGAATGTTTTCCTTTATTTCTTTTCCACTGAAGAAAGAAAGACATGAACATCTTGGATGACAAGGAGGTGAGTAAATGATCAGGACATTTTAATTCTGAACTGAACTAATGCTTTAATTATTTCTGATTCACTCCAAGGGTAATCTAAAGTGCAAATATGATGAGAACCAGTTAGAATGAAAATAATATTAAAAAGTCTAACCTGACCTGAAGTCACAATATAAGTGTGTGAAAATTTCATAATAACATGTAGTGTGATATCATAATTTTACTGTTGTGTTGATATCAGAACTCCTCCAGACTTCAGAATGATCATGTGATCATGTTTTCTCCAGTCATAATCACGAGGAATGTCGAGTCAGATTGACCTCAGAATCAGACCCAACGGAGATTCATTTCCAAATATAAAGGACGTGAAAATGTCGTATTCAGTGTGATTTTTGCAGCTCAGTATCAGCAGAATGTTGCTCACGCATCTACATACAGGCTTAACACGAGCAGAAACAGATTCACTCGTGTGTTTCCAGTCATTAACCTTCAGCGTTTTCTGGCCTTTTGTTCTGGTGGCCTGGACAGTTTGACCACGTTTCCCATGTTTGGCGGAGGGGAAATTTTCCTCTTTCACTGGGAAACATGAGCCAGGCAGCCATCATCGCCATGGCAACACACAGCTCAATCCCTCAGCCGCTCACAATGGCAGATGCTCGATGTGCCAAGAGAAGTGGCGGCGTTCTAGATCGCCTTCAGAACCCGTCTGGAACCGATCGCATTCGCATAAACCTGCCAAACTGTGACTTTAAACATGGAAAACGCCTGAGGTTTGCAAACCTGCAGGTCAAGACACGCTTGCGTAGGCGTCACAATCAAATCCCATGGCATGTTCATGGACTGCATGGAATAATTCGATTTGTGAAGATAACGTACGGCCTATGATCGCAACCAGGAGATGAACTGAGCTTATGCATGTTATTAAGCGATCTGGCAGAGCTGAGAAACGTCACTTCCTGAGGCTCGACTAATGATAAAGGTTGACACGAGGCCAGAGCTCTCCATGGTGCTGAAGCTGAAATCAGCACGAGCGGCGCGCGATAAAGTTTCATGCGCATCAAAAGTTATGCAACAACCAGAGCCTTATGAAACTAATGTCTGCAATTACACCGTCTGATAAACAACTGAAGCCCAAAAACACGTTAGAGAGAGAGAGAGAGAGAAAGAGAGAGAGAGATCGCACCTCGCGCTGGGATTTTAAGGTTTCACTCGCGCGCTTCTGAACAAGCGGGTCTCCATGGAGACGGTGTAGATCTGAGAGGCACCAGAACCCACTCAAACCGAACCAGGTGATGAGCATTAAAGATGAGCACGAGATGCATTTCCCCGCAGATTCACGCGCATGTCGTGATGCTCGAGCAAAAGCAAAGATATTTCTGGTCACGCTCTGTTCTTCACTGTTGCTCCTCCGCGAGGAAGACGACGACGACGATGATGAAGATGTTGGTTCTTAGATTACCGAACGCTCGCTCAACCCTTACGTAAGCCCTCATTCAGTTAGAATCCTCCTCAGAAACATGAAGAAACTGCAATTACAGCGATGAAAGAGGAAATACGACACATACCAGACAGCGCGTTCATTCATTCATCCTCTTTCAGTCTTCAGTGATGATGATGAAGAAGAGACGCTGAGAGAAACCCAGAGAGCCATCATCATCTTCATCCTCCCATCCTGACATGATCTCTAATGAACCAGAGACGGACTGAGAGAGAGAGAGAGAGAGAGAGAGAGGGAGGGAGGGAGGAGGGGGCGTAAGATTCATCTGGCGTCACAGGTTCGAGTCTTTCTGCTGTTCAGATTCAAACGCGTTTATAATCACATCGAGATCAAATATAAACCGCAGAATGTAAAAAAAAACTAGTTTCTGAAACGGCCCGCTTTGGCCAGTTTTAACCAAATAAATATTTTCGTTCTTTTTTTTTTTTTTTTTTTACAAATTATTGCTGTTGTCAATTGCCCGATTTTTTTTAACTATATCTAAATCTAAATCGAATCCACTTGCGTTTTCACTCCTCGATCGTTTGTTTTGGCACTGGCGCGGATCCTTAAAGGGATAGTTCACCCACAAATGAAACTTCTGTCATTAATCACTCTCCCTCATGTCGTTCCTGACCTTCGTTCATCTTCAGAACACAAATTAAGATATTTTTGATGAAATCCGAGAGGTATCTATAGACAGCAATATAATCAACACTTTCAAGGTCCAGAAAGGTACTAAAGACATGGTTAAAACAGTCATGTGACTGCAGTGGTTCAACCTTAATGTTATGAAGAGACCAGAATACTTTTTGTGTTCGCAAAAACAATGACTTTATTCAGCAATCTCTTCTCTTCCCTGTCATTATCCTTACGCAGGTGACGCAGTAACACACTTCCGTGTTTACGTCCGAATGCCGGCTCAGTATTGGCCAAAGCTGATCATGTGATCAGCACGACGCATGCGTGCGTGGCCAATAATAAGAAGCGCTGGACGTAAACGAAATATGAGAAGAGATTGTTGAATAAAGTGGTTATTTTTGTTTTGTTTTTGCGCACTAAAAGTATTCTGGTCTCTTCATAACATTAAGGTTGAACCACTGCAGTCACATGACTGTTTTAACCATGTCTTTAGTACCTTTCTGGAAGTGTTGATTATATTGCTGTCTATAGATACCTCTCAGATTTCATCAAAAATATCTTAATTTGTGTTCTGAAGATGAACGAAGGTCAGGAACGACATGAGGGAGTGATTAATGACTGAAGTTTCATTTGTGGGTGAACTAACCCTTTAATGAACACGGTAATCACGCTTGGATCCGCATTAAATTAATTGGTCAACAAAACTGTATCATAATTCAAAGGATAACTGGAAATGTGTAACATAAAAACAGCATTGTCTGATTCTGTGCATAATCACTTATCATAACTGAAAACCAAAGAGCGCCTTTCATCTTAATGTATCATTGATCTTTTCCTACACCATTTTTTTTAGTGTAAATAGATAGATAGGTAGTCTTTTCTTCTGTATTGTGCCGTATATCCGAGTGAAACGCTTCGCAAACAAGAACAAATGTAGGGCGGGGCTTGATTTTGTCTGTGGGGAATTGATTGGACGGTTGTGGTTTGCTATTGGTGGATCTCATGTGAGTGACAGGTTGCCCCGCCCTCGTCAAGAGAAGAGATGAAGTTATTCTGATTCAAGATTACGGGGAACATGAATTTAACACAATAATGATGTGCACCGATAAATAATTTACAATAAACACTGCAATATTCTATAAAAAACAAGAGCTGTCCATTTTGATTTCATGGTGACTTCAATAAAAGCTTCACATTTACATTTTCTATCTAAACTGGACCATTTCTGTTGCTAAATTTGCTGAAGTCGGTCAGTATTTGTTTGGACTGTCTTGTGTTCAGTTTCACACACAACAAATAAACAACACACACATATACAGGGTGGTGAATAATGATCAGATAACACACAAAAATGATCAAATAACCCGAATGTTTCCGGTGGAGAACATTTGAGGCCACCGCAGTTCCCACAGGAAGTGAGCAAAGACCCCAGGGCCGAAGAAGCAGCTGCGCAGGTTCCTCTGTGGAGACGGACTGAAGTCCCTTCAGAGCGACCGCGTGATGACTGGAGCTCAACGCTGGAAACACTGTGACAGACACAGCTGCTCGACAACTGAGCTGAAGACCCTTCACACACACACACACACACACACTCCTGAAAGGCAGCGGGCCGCAGACACCACATGACCTCTGCTGTGACATGCTGTGGGAAGCGTGTTTGAGTGTATCAGAGCAGATCAAAGGCCACACACACACACACACACACACAGTTAAAGCAGCGGTACGTGTTCAGTGTGATTCTCTCACTGATGTACATGAACCTCCAGACCTCACTGCATATTCAGCACTAATTAATTTCATTACTGCAGATTTACTGTCACCATCTCAAACATTTTCATGGAAACATCAGTGTGTTTTGAGAACTGATGATCTGACTGTGGGAACATTATGAAATTTCGGTTTACAGTCATTTTGATTGATTTGTCATGAACGCATTGAAAATCTGCATTTCTGGAAGCTATCAAATCCCCTGAAGCAGACCGAAGCCATGAGAGTCATTTACAACACTAAACGCTTCAACTCGAACCTTTACATGTCATGCATCAAAACATCGAAAAGGTCTGAAAGTTTTTATATTATTTTAGGTTAAAACAGCAAGTACAAAGACTGTCAAAATAAACGGTTACGCTTTATTTCGACTGACTACAGGTCAACTAACTCTCATTAGAGTATCAGTAGACTGTTAGGATACATATATTACGTACAGACACTAAAGTATATACATGTAATATACACCAATCAGGCATAACATTATGACCACCTTCCTAATATTGTGTTGCTGCCAGAACAGCCCTGACCCGTGGAGGCATGGACTCCTCTAGACCTCTGAAGGTGTGCTAAGTTGTCCTGTAAGTTGTGAGGTGGAGCCTCCATGGATCGGACTTGTTTGTTCAGCACATCCCACAGATGCTCGATTGGATTGAGATCTGGGGAATTTGGACTCAAACTCGTTGTTGTGCTCCTCAAACCATTCCTGAACCATTTTTGCTTTGTGGCAGGAGCATTATCCTGCTGAAAGAGGCCACCAGGGAATACCGTTTCCATGAAAGTGTGTACATGGTCTGCAACAATGCTTAAGTAGGTGGTACGTGTCAAAGTAACGTCCACATGGATGGCCGGACCCAAGGTTTCCCAGCATCACACTGCCCAAAGCATCACACTGCCTCCGCCGGCTTGCCTTCTTCCCATAGTGCATCCTGGTGCCATGTGTTCCCCAGGTAAGTGACGCACACGCACCCGGCCATCCACGTGATGTAAAAGAAAAAGTGATTCATCAGACCAGGCCACCTTCTTCCATTGCTCCGTGGTCCAGTTCTGATGCTCACGTGTCCACTGTTGGCTGTTTCGGCGGTGGACAGGGGTCAGCATGGGCACCCTGACTGGTCCATGCAGCTCCATACGCAACAAACTGATGCACTGTGTATTCTGACAGCTTTCTATCAGAACCAGCATTACGTTTTCGAGCAGTTTGAGCTACAGCAGCTCGTCTGTTGGATCGGACCACACGGGCCAGCCTTCTCGGCCGCCCATGACCCTGTCTCCGGTTCACCACTGTTCCTTTCTTGGAGCACTTTTGATAGATACTGACCACTGCAGACCGGGAACACCCCACAAGAGCTGCAGTTTTGGACATGCTCTGACCCAGTCGTCTAGCCATCACAATTTGGTCCTTGTCAAACTCTCTCAAATCCTTACGCTTGCCCATTTTTCCTGCTTCTTTGAGGACAAAATGTTCACTTGCTGCCTAATAGATCCACCCACTAACAGGTGCCGTGATGAAGAGATGATCAGTGTGATTCACTTCAACTGTCAGTGTCATGATGATACGCCTGGTCGGTGTGTATAGTACAGGTAATAATTTACTGGTAAAATTACATATATGCACAAAAAAATGTATACCATCTTTTAATATTAAAAGGGACCTATTTTAGGGACTTTTATAAGCTGTTTGAACACAGATGTGTGTAAACATCCAGCCTAGAATGGTAAAAAATCAACTCACTCGTTTTTTTTATAATCCCCATAAATCATAAACAGTCTCTCCAGCAGTTCTAGATTTCACCCTACTCTTATGTAAGCCCCGCCCACGACTGGAGACAGACTCTGTCCTATTAGCATAGACCCCGCCCACAATCTGCCATTTTTATCTCCTCGCCAGAGCATTTCTTATTAAAGCTACTAAAGTTATTCAGTCAAGAGCAGTTTTCTGTTTTCCTTTTGTTGTTTGATTCATATTAACAGTATATTCAGCAGTAGGTACTGTAAATTACACTGCTGTCACTTTAATACACTGACTTAATACACATTTCCTGCTGTTTACGTTCACAGACATAACTGAGTGTTTGTATGTCTTTGAAATAACCTTTTGTGTGTTTGACAGTTTAAGTGCAATTAAAGAGAAATCAGTTTGGTACTAACGGTATGTGTGCGCTCAGAAAACCATATATCAGAAGTTTACATTTCAGTGCTTCAGCCTATCAAGACAAAGCTATGCTTCCATGTTTCTGGGAACAGTTTGGGAAGGCCCTATCCCAGCATGACTGTGCTCCAGTGCACACAGTGAGGTCCATAAACACACGGCTGGATGAGTTTGCCGTGGAAGAACTTGACTGACCTCAACCCATCCAACACCTGTGGGATGAACTGAAACAGGGATCATGAGCCAGACCTTCTTGTCCAACATCAGTGCGTGACCTCTACTGGATGAATGGGCAAAAATCCCACAGAAACACTCCAAAATCTTGTGGAAAGCCTTTCAAGAGGAGTGAAAACTGTTATAGAGGGACCGACTCCATATTAATGTCATTACAGTTGGTGTAACGGTCAGGTGTCACAATACTTTTGTCTGTATACTGTATGCATCTTTACACACACACAGTTTTCTGTGAACTGAATCTATTGTCAAAGCATCATCATCATCATCATCGTCATCATCATCGTGATCATGTGTTTCTGCTGAAGCTGTGAAGTGTCAGTGACGCGTCTGCTGCTTTAAAACACCAGTTAACAAGATGCCTGGAAAATCAAT